>VZRZ01001141.1:4874-187009 GCA_013398175.1 Climacteris rufus
GCAGCGGGCCCGGCCCAGCCCGGCCCGGCAGAGGTGAGGGGCCCGCGGGGCGGGCGGTGGGAACGGTCCGCGGCGTCAGGGCAGCATCGCAGTGTAGGCAGCTGCCACTACTACCCTGTCTGAGGGGGTGTTAGTTTTATAATTTTATTTAAAGCTGGTTGCTTTGGTCTGCGTATGTCTCACGCAGGCGGTGGGGGTGTTGGCAGGTGTTCTCACTCTTGGCTTTGGAAGGAACACCGTTTTGAATCGAGAGTCATTTAAAATGAGCCAAAGGCGATACATATGGAAAATGTGTTTTTGGTGCTCCCTGCGATCATTTTCTGTTTGTTAGCTTAGCTTACCTTGACGGAATTACTTTCGGAGAACTGGACCGGGTCTGAAGGTGTAATACCATGATATCCCCTCTCTAGTCCTCTTGAATTAGCAATGATTGTGTTTCCTAGCATTAGGATGATTTGCTAGATTTGCATGTCAAGGATTTGGTAGTAGAAGGGCTATAGGCTGCTTCTGTGAGAAGCAGGCAGACCCTTTCCCCATGCCTTACAAAGCCAGAGCTCCAAATGGACTGCACACTGGCCAGGGCCAAGCCGGTCAGTGATGGTGGCGGCACCTTGGAAATAACAAGTTTAAGAAGGGGAGAAACTGCTACACAACAGCAGTCGAAGGAGAGAAGTGAGAATATGAGAGAAAATGCTGACACTGAGTTGCAGAAGGAGGGAGAGAAGATGGCCCAGGTGCTGGAGCAGAGATTGCTCTGCAGTCCATGGTGAAGGCTGTGGTAAAGCTTTGCAGCCCATGTAGATCCATGGTGAAGCAGCTGTCCACCTGTGGCCAGTGGAGGACCCCATGCAGAGCAGTTGGATGCTCAAAGGAGGCTGTGACTCAGTGGAGAGGAGCACATGTTGGAGCAACATCCTGAAAGAACCAGTGGCTCGATGAGGACGGGAGCCCACGCTGCAAAAGGTTTTCTGGCAAGACTTTGGACCCACATTGGAGCAGTCTGTTCCTGAAGGACTGCACTCTGTGAAAGGGACCCATGCGGGAGCAGTTCATGAAGAACTGCAGACTGTGGTTTGGATCCCCTGCTGGAGCTGGGGAGAAGTGTGATGGTGACCTTGTTTCCTGACCACCTGTTCTCTTCAAGGGGAAGAGGTAAAGAAGTTGGTAGTAAAGTTGGCCCCAGGAAAAGGAAAAGTTGAGGGGGGAATGTGTTTCTAGATTTGTTCTTATTTCCTATTATTCTACTCAGATTTCCTTGGTAAAAATTAAAGTCCTTGACTTGAGTCAGTTTTCCCGTGACAGTAATTGCTGATTGATCTCTTCCTGTCATTATGTCATGAGCCCTTCAGCATATATTTTCCTCTTTTCCAGTTGAGGAATGGTGATAGAGTGACTTGGTGGGCACCTTGCAGTAAGTTAAGCTCAAGCCTCCACAGATGCTTATCATTCTCATTGATTATGTTGGGAAAAAAAGCCAGGATCCCTTTCCAATATCTTGTCTTTTCTTTCGTTAGCTTGTGTGTGTGTGTGTGTTGGGTGGTTTTTTTTTGCAGTGGATGCTTTCTGTGTGTGTGTGGTTGATGGTATATCACAGAATGTCCTGAGGTGAAAGGGATCCACAATCATAGAATTGTTAAGGTTGGAAAAGACCTTCAAGATCTTCAAGCAGCATTTGACCAAAAACCATGATGTCAACTAAACAATAGCCCAAAATGCCACATCGAATTGTTTCTTGAAGACTTCCAGGAATGGTGACTCCACCTCTTCCATCCTTGGAGGTTTTCAGGACTTTACTGGATTTGGTATAGGGGAAGGTGTTCTATGCAGACTGGTTTTACTGAGAGGATTGGACTAGGTGAGCTCTGGAAATCTTTGTTCTTAAATTATGTCTGATTCAGTGATTCTTATAAGCAATAATATACATTATATGAATTTACCAAGGAAAAATTATGCCTGACCCATTTGATTGTCTTTAATAAATGATAATTGGATTTGCAGCCAAGTGGAAGCATAGATGGCATTTACCGCCACTTGAAATAGGCTTTCAACACAGTGTCCCACCCTGTTCCTGTGTCAAAAGTAGGATGTGTGCCTGCTGGCAGGACTTCTCTTTGCATGGGCTAGAGGAACAGGGTGATGGGAACCTGAGGAATTTCAACAATGATAAATACCCTTCTTGGCGTACCTCTTACAGGATGGGCTGGGGAGCCGTTCTGTTGTTATTGCCATGGGCCGTGGCAGGCATTCCTCTGGGATGTGTGACAGTGCTCTGTTAGGGTGAGATTTGTCCCCCTCTGCTCAGCACTCTTTAGACCTCATGTTGACATGTCCAGTTTTGGATCCCTGTGTAGGGAGAGATACTGACCATAAGGACTGAATTCAGCAGAGATCATTGGGATGATGGTGCTGGGGCCCTTGCCCTGTGAGGAGAGGCTGTGATTGTTAGGACTGATTCAGCTAGGAGTAGGGACAGCTTCAGTGGTGTCCAGTAGCAGCCCTGACACCTATGGGAGGGAGATGAAAGAAGGCGTGGCCAGGCACTTCACAGGAGTCCATGACAAAAAAAGCCAAAGACTAGTGGTGGAGAGAGAGCTTGCATCAATCAGGACAGCTCAGTAAAGTGGTGCCTTCCCTGATCTTGGAAGGTTTTCAAAGCGTTAGGACAAAGCCTTGAGCAACCTGGTCTGACCACATGTCTGATCTTCCTGTGAACGGGAGGTTGAACTAAAAGTGTCTTTAGGTCTCTGCCAGCCTTGATTACCCATGGATCCTGTAAACTTTACAGGCAATCCATATGCATACACAGTTGCCTTTGCTAAGAGTGAATGCTGAAGTNCTCCACCTCTTCCATCCTTGGAGGTTTTCAGGACTTTACTGGATTTGGTATAGGGGAAGGTGTTCTATGCAGACTGGTTTTACTGAGAGGATTGGACTAGGTGAGCTCTGGAAATCTTTGTTCTTAAATTATGTCTGATTCAGTGATTCTTATAAGCAATAATATACATTATATGAATTTACCAAGGAAAAATTATGCCTGACCCATTTGATTGTCTTTAATAAATGATAATTGGATTTGCAGCCAAGTGGAAGCATAGATGGCATTTACCGCCACTTGAAATAGGCTTTCAACACAGTGTCCCACCCTGTTCCTGTGTCAAAAGTAGGATGTGTGCCTGCTGGCAGGACTTCTCTTTGCATGGGCTAGAGGAACAGGGTGATGGGAACCTGAGGAATTTCAACAATGATAAATACCCTTCTTGGCGTACCTCTTACAGGATGGGCTGGGGAGCCGTTCTGTTGTTATTGCCATGGGCCGTGGCAGGCATTCCTCTGGGATGTGTGACAGTGCTCTGTTAGGGTGAGATTTGTCCCCCTCTGCTCAGCACTCTTTAGACCTCATGTTGACATGTCCAGTTTTGGATCCCTGTGTAGGGAGAGATACTGACCATAAGGACTGAATTCAGCAGAGATCATTGGGATGATGGTGCTGGGGCCCTTGCCCTGTGAGGAGAGGCTGTGATTGTTAGGACTGATTCAGCTAGGAGTAGGGACAGCTTCAGTGGTGTCCAGTAGCAGCCCTGACACCTATGGGAGGGAGATGAAAGAAGGCGTGGCCAGGCACTTCACAGGAGTCCATGACAAAAAAAGCCAAAGACTAGTGGTGGAGAGAGAGCTTGCATCAATCAGGACAGCTCAGTAAAGTGGTGCCTTCCCTGATCTTGGAAGGTTTTCAAAGCGTTAGGACAAAGCCTTGAGCAACCTGGTCTGACCACATGTCTGATCTTCCTGTGAACGGGAGGTTGAACTAAAAGTGTCTTTAGGTCTCTGCCAGCCTTGATTACCCATGGATCCTGTAAACTTTACAGGCAATCCATATGCATACACAGTTGCCTTTGCTAAGAGTGAATGCTGAAGTCTGAGGAACTCTTTAGGTAGTATTTAAATTCGTTTAATTGTGCCGATATAGCTGTTGCTTTGTAACTATCCTGTAGATGCTTAGATTGAGAGAAATTGAGGATTTGTGTCTGAGGCAGTGACAATGGACTTCTAGTCTGTCTGGAGTAGCTGATTTGTGCTTCCCTTGAAAGTATGTTCTGTGCTTGTAATGATCCTCTAGTAGTTTTTTCTTTTAATATGGGTAAAAAAAATTACCTGATGAGAGATAGAATATAATTCCAGTGTGTTGGTGTCAGAACTTCCCAGGAAGGAACCTTGCCTCATTTTGCTGCTTTTTTGCGTAGAACTGAGGGGGCTTGGTTTCTTATATACAATTAGGTTGGTACATCTAAATCCAGTGAAGTTATTAGCCATGCCCAGCAGGTCTAGGTATGTCTGGAATTGTTTGCTCTAGCAATCATACTTATTTTCTATTAAAAAGCAAGACTTCAGCTCTAGTTTAATGTGTTTTCGTTTATTATATGGACACCTATTGTCTCAAAGTGCAATTACATCTATTCTAAAATTATACAAACCCATACTGGCATCAGTGTCGTTTTTTTTCTCCTGCACTTTCAGACATGTAATCCACAAGTATGTGGGAGTACCTCACTGCTTAACTCCGGGAACTTGTATTCACTGATATATTCATGTGACTATTAATTTTGAGTTTTCTTGCTGTGAATGGTATTTTTTGTGGCAAATGCGGCATCTGCTTGTATACAGGCTTTAATTCCATCTTTTTTAAAATCAGTGGCAAGATTCTGAATGCATCACACTGATAGCACATCTTGGAATTGAAGTACTGTGCATGTATATATTTCCTCAGTGCTTATTGCAAAGGATTACACTTAGGTTTTCAACAAGGGCTAGGTTTTCTGATTTTTCAAGTAAGCCATTCCAAGTGACCGGAAGTGTGTTTATAGAAAACTGAAATATTTGAGCATTTGCTGTTGCCATCAGTTTCAACGGTGTGCAATAAACTGACTTCTAATTTCTCTTCAGTGTAGGTTCGTGTGTGCTAGAGAGTACCTGTGTATTCTGACTTACAGGGAAGGTTTTCATTTGAAGTGTTCCAGCCCCTAACTACAATTACCATTTGCAGTCTCACAGGTTGGTCTTTTCTTTGTTTTACTTCTGGTTTTGCATGAAATGATGGAAAGCTTGTTGATAATTTTGCACTGGAAGTCGTGTTGGTGAAACTATGAACACTCCTCTTGAGCTGTCCCATTTTCAAGTCAATGAGATACACTTAAAATGCTCTCAAGAATACAGGCTCTCACAGTACACATATCCTGTGCCATATGGAATGATATATTCGTTGCAGCTTTAAGAAATGTTCATCACCCATTTGTTGTGCAGGACCAGTAAGTATTCAGGTTTTCTTGGATTTAAGCCCAAAAGACAAGGTGATATGGTAGACTTTGGAGGTGAAGAAAATGCTTCAATGCTTGCATGTGTTGTTAAAGACAATATAAATCTTACTATTTGGTTGTTTTTTTTTTCCTTGGAAAATAGCACACTGTCTTTCCTAGTCCTAAGTATATTTTTTTCATCTCTCTTTGCAGTGTCATATATCAGAGCCAAAATGTTGGATGACATCAAGAAGCGATTTGAATTTCCTAATGCAGTTGTTCAGTCACAGGTAATTTTTTAAAAGCATTAAAACAAATAAAGTTGTCTGTGGAAATGTTTATTTCAATAGCAGCTGCCTAACTGTGAAATGTAATAAGGAAGACCTGGGGAGGGGGAGGTTTTAGTTTTTGGTTTTGTTTTTCCTCCAAAATCAGAAAACAAGAAAAACAGTATTCTTAAGTTGCAATCAGATCCCAATTGTCCTCTCTGTATAATCCAAACATTGGACATAATTGCTCATCACAATAAAGTCTCTTCAGGAAAATCAGAAACTTTCCATGACTGGAAGGTTGGAGTGGAACCAAATGGGTTTTAGTGACCTTGTGATCTCAAGAGAAGCCAGAATTACCACATGCCATGTGTGGGGCTGAAATAAGTTGCAATACTTTATGGAACTGATCTGTTTTCTTCTTTTATGATGAGAACTGATGAACTACTGCAGGCTTGTCTGTCATCAGAGGATAACTGTATGCAGCTCAGTTGTGATAAGCAGACCAACTCACTTTATTTTCTAATCCACACGTTGGCTCCTGATCATGTTCACCTGAAATTCTCATGTACAAAAAGTGTTCATCATAGTATGTTTAATGGACAGGAAGGAGTAATAGGAGTAATAGTCTCTGGTTAAAAAATATTCTTTGCTTTGGCCGTTTCTCATTTCGGTATTAGAAATGTACCTCTTCGGCTGTAAGTTCTTTGGTAACTTCCCTATTTTCTTCCTCATCCTGTTTTGAATTCAGGATTAAGTATATACCCATTTGTTTGGTGGAATAAGTTGATGTGAATGCAGTCTGTGCAACGTAGTGCCTCTCCTGCCTCTTCATTTCAGCTCAGGTCGGCTTTGTTTAACAGAATTAGGTTTGAAAGAGAGATGCGGAAGTCCACTTATCATCAGCCTGGCATTTAGGAGAGAATGCCATGTCCCTAAAAGCTGGAGTTCATCTAAGGTCTAGCAAGGTGTCTCACACCGCAGATGAGTTTATATTATTACTATTCTTGACGAGTAGGACTCAGCATCTTTGAAGCATAATTTTTCTTCAGTGCAGAATGTCCCCATGGTACACTGTTTTATTGCTTAAATGTCTTAGCTCATCACTACAGCTGCACATTATTAAGATCTACTCATGTGCTTTGGGTGTTTTGATAGTTTCCACTTGTATTCGGTGACCCCTGAAGAGCATTCTGTAATCTTCAAACTATAATCAGGTCAGGATTTAACTTCATGACAGATGTCTTGTCTTTCTGGACCAACCAAGACCACTGCTCTGCAGAGCATGTAATCTACACTCAATCAGAAAAGTGAGGAGCTTGAGCACAGATTTTTAGGTCAGAAAGTTTTAGTGGTTAATCAAGTTCTTGAAATGCAGGGAGATAATTTGCATTTTGACTTTCCTGTTTAGCTAGGTCCCTGCAAAAGCCAGTTTCTATTGATAAGCCCCTTTTTCTGTGTTTTAAGGATGTAGGTGTGAATTAACTTCGGAAGTTCCTTATAAACAGAAAAAAAGAAAAAAATAATGTAAGATTCACTTGGTAAGCGCACTAAAAGAGATCTAATCTGCCTAGGGAGCACATCATTGCTCTTGCAATGGGATATCTGCAGACAAAGATAAATGTCTGACTTGGTCCCATTTTCTCCTTCTGTTTTCCCAAGAGTAAGATTTCCAAATACAGCAACCTGTCTTTTAAAGTCAAGTGAGTTAGAGTACATATCTTCACCTGTGAAAAGCATACTCTTTGTAGTCTAGGAATGTTTAAAGTGCCATCTTTCCAAGAAATGTGAGCTGTTATTTCAGAGCGCTGTTATTTGTCATGACAGATTAGCAACTAGTACCTAAATGAAGTGAAAATAAATCTTGAAAGGAGAAGGAACCTGGAAGCATTTTAAGTATTCTGTTCTTGACTTTTTATATACTAACAAAAAAGAAATGTTGTTGGTTTTTTTTTTGCTGGCCAAATTTACTTTTTGCAAAAGTAATGACCTGTCCTTACTAGAGAAGAGAAGATGCAGCAGCTGTTCTGGTCACATTGATAGTCTGAAACATTTTTGTGCTGTTACCGTGAAAACATGTCTTTCTGTCTCTCACAGGAAGGGTTTTCTGTGTAGCAGTATCAATAATTATGAAACAAGACAGAGCAAGTCATAAGAGATGAGTCAGAAAACAAAAGCTTGAGTTCTAACAACTTGATGTCTTTGAGGGTATTTCAGTTCACATTTAGATTTTGAAAGGCAGTTTGAGGCAATCAGACTTCTATTAAAATAGAATGAGAAGCTTAGTCTTCAACCTCAAAAGAAGAAACCTAGGCTGTTTTTTGGAACTGAAGCTTTTTTTTAAGACCTTGACTATTTAAAACTTGTTAATGATTTCTGCCACAGAATAGCTTAATGAGGAGTAATGTTAACTCCAAATGCCCTGTTTAAAGTCAGTGAAACATTTCTGGCAGGAGCTGTGAAAAGGGGATATGCAGAGTGCTTAAGGCAAAGCCTGTGATGCAAAAATTTGGGCAATTTGCTTAGATTCGCTGTGGTTTTTTTCCTCTCTTGCCTCTGCTTCCCTATATAGTAAAGGATTTAGTAATTACTAGTGCTTTTAAGGATATGGACATCTGTACAGCAATGGAGCTATAAATGTTTATTAAAGTTGTTGCATTAAAATATCTGCAGTTTCTAAGTACATATATATCTGTACAAAGAGCCCTTTGGACCTATGTAGAGCCCTATGAAAGTTTGTTTCTTTTGTGCCTCGGGAGAGCAGTAGCAGTGAGTCTATCAACATTATGTAAGTTTTTGACCCTAAAGCATATTTCAGCTTCCATACCCGTAAGGTTGGTATTTCAAACCATAATAAAATGCAAGAGCATTGCATATGCAAGAGCATTGTAAAGACTTCTTAATGGAGAATTTTAAAATCATGCATGTGGTTTTTATTTTTATTTCTTTTCATTTTATTTCTTTTCATGCATCTGCATGTGGTTTTTATTTCTGTTTGTCTTTAGGCAGTGAGCCGTCTGATTGCTGCAATACTGAAAGAAAAAGTTTCTTCGGAGAAGATCAGACAGGCTTCTGACCAGGTCTGTGGCATTTTTTCACCTTTGTCTGCTCTCTCATCTATACATCCTTATTCTATGTGCTTTTTCTATTTTCCTGTTCTCCACTGTGTAATTTTGATACAATTCTAGAAAATAGAGTAGTTAAAAAGAGTAGTTATCAATATGTATCACGCATACAGGTAGAAACAGTAAAATTGTGGCATCAGAAGAGCAGTTTTACTTTCATTAGAAGACTTAATGGCAGAAATCTTAGTTCTGCAGAATAACCATATCTAGCTATGTTCAGTTTAAGAGAGTTTACTTTAGTTACGTAACTGCAACTGAAGTACCATAGGATGAGACATTGCCACTTCAGGTGGAAATTCATTTACATTGCTATAAAAATTTCAAAAAGTATGGCGTTTCACATACCTGCATTGGTGTTATATTTCATATCAGCTAAGTATAGCTTGTATTTCTTTAGGAGAGAGCAGGAGTAAAGGCATACTTTGCATTTTAAATAAGTCAAGTTCACTTAAGTGCATGTCTTGTTAACAGCAAGGTATATGAAATGCTGGCAATTGCAAGTGTCACAGCAACATAGGAAAGGTGTTGGTTGGGATTTGCTTCTCTGTTTTTCCTCCCCAAAAGCTGACTTGTCCAGAAATGAACTGAAGATGGTCTGTGGATTTTTATTCCACAGTCTGAGACCTTCACCCTGACGAAGAAGGTAAACCCAGACCTACAAAGTGCTGAGTTTCGATGTGAGGGAGTATTGGAGATGTGTAGTTTATCGAACAGAAACTCTTTCACAGTCTTGATCATAATCATGTTCCCAGATTACATTCTGTTTTGATCTACAAGCTGGTATTTCCCCTTACGCTGCCCCATGAAGACATTAAACAGAAATACAGCAACACCTTCTAAAATGCTAAGCAGCAGAAGATTGTGCTGGTTAGATGTTGCAGGCTCCCTTTATATTCAAGAGCATTTTGCAGTGTTCAGTTGTTTTCAAACCTTCCTTGTTCTCCATTTGGAAGTCAGCAAACTAACCTGTGAATACTAATTTACTGTGGAAACGAGCAGCGGTTTTTATGGCTACTGCCAAATCTTTGTGCGTGCTAGCAAGTAGAGCTTCACGTGTTTAATACAGAGGGCTTACCTTTGGGTAGCCCTTTGTATGCCTGTCTTTAGCTGTCCATTCTACACCTTGCTGTAGACTTAGCTTGTCGTGGCAGTTGCTGAGTTGTCTCCAATTGCATCCTGATTTTTTATATCAGGAAATTGATGATAAGCTGCCTGTGGATGCCCCATTCATGGATGTGTTCAAGGGCAGTTTGGATGGGGACCTGATTGTGAGTAGCATCCCTGCCCATGTCAGGGAGTTGGAACTCAATGGTCTTTAAGACCCCTTCCAACCCAAACCATTCCATGAGTCTGTCCACGTAAGCAGAGCTGAATAATTCACCTGCATTGCCCTTTTGTGAGAGACAGCAAGTGCTATGCCCAGCCGTGGGTGTAGATGGCAGAAGGCAAGAAAGCCAGAGCTGTCCCAGCAAAGACCTTTCGTAGGAACAGAATCTGTACCCCAACTTCCTTCTGTGCTCTCTAAGGCTTCAGGAGAAGCTGTTCAGCTGGTTTTTATTTAAAAGTGTGTCTGAGATGAATGAAGATAATTCAGTGTGAGCCTTCTCTTTACTTGTGTTCCACGCTTTTGCCTTCAGACTCCTGCTCTGAACCTGCTTTGGGAGAAGTGCTGCAGTGAGAGTGTTGCCTTGCGAACAGCCTGCTCTGAGGGCTTGGTGGCACTTGTTGCAGAGAAACATGCTGATCTTGACTACGTTCTTCATGGAGCTCTCAACCTAATTCCCTCAGCAAGGTAGTGTTCGGTTGCCTAATTTTTGTCAGCTGGTTATCACTCATTGCTTTTCCTTTATAAATGCAGAGGAAAAAGAAAGGTTCTGTAAGTGTCAGAATTTTAAGAGGTACTGTGGCCACTGCTGAAGGGTGTTGCTTTCACTTTGCCATGTGACGGTGTGGGTCTGACATAAGACCTCTTAGAGTATCCTATGGGTGTAAGCTGAAATTGTTATTAGTTCAGAGTAATGCTCTGAACTTTAACCTGTGGAACCTCAGAAGTCAATGAACTGCCTAGTATTGTTGCTCCTGTCATAGACAGGGGAAAAATAATGGCATCAACCTCCATTATGTGGGAGTATGTTGTGGTTTAACCCCAGCCAGCAGCCAAGCCTCATGCACCTGCTCACTCACTCCCCCACCAGTAGGATTAGGGAGAGAAGCGGAAGGGTAAAGGTGGAAAAATCGTGGTTTGAAATGAGGAAAGTTTAACAGGGAAAGCAAAAGCTGTGCACACAAGCAAAGCAAAATAAGGAATTCATTCACTGCTT
Organism: Climacteris rufus; assembly: GCA_013398175.1. Taxonomy (NCBI): domain Eukaryota; kingdom Metazoa; phylum Chordata; class Aves; order Passeriformes; family Climacteridae; genus Climacteris; species Climacteris rufus. The sequence continues at coordinate 15,881 of VZRZ01001141.1, forward strand.
CCCATGGGCAGGCAGGTGTTCAGCCGTCTCCAGGACAGCAGGGCCCCATCACACACAACGGTGACTTGGGAAGACAAATGCCATCAATCCAAATGCCCCTTCTTCTTCCCCTCCACTTTATATCCTGAGCATGATGCCATGTGGTCCAGAATGTCCCTTTGGTCAGTTTGGGTCACCTCTCCCTGCTCTGTCTCTTCCCAACCTCCCATGTACCTCCAGCTTCCTCACCACTGTGTCGGTATGAAAAGCAGAAAAGGCCTTGGCCCTGCTCAGCAAATAAAAAAACATCTCTCTATTACCAGCCCTGTGTTCAGCACAAATCTAAAACATAGCCCCATACCAGCCACTCTGAAGAAAATTAACTCTACCGCAGCCAAAACCAGCACAGAGAGAAATAACTTTCTGATCAGTCTGTCAAATAACTGGTTGCTCACTTGAAGTCACCATAAGAATGTGTGTTGGGGTTAGGAATGCTGCAGTGTGTTTCCTTGTCTGCTGAGGAAGAAATCACTTTATTTAACTCTGAAGCTACTACTTCCTACCCAATTCTACAAATAGTATACTTATATCTCACAGTGGTCTTTTGACCTAGACTGCCTGTTAAACATGCTGAGAAAATGCAGTTGTGAGAGAAAGAGGCACTGTGCATAAAATTTTGAAATAGTAAGTCAAATTATGATTGGGAAGATATTTCCATTCAAATGTAACAACCTTATTAAGTTCTCTTTTGACTGCTAAGTGGATTTCTGCACCAAGCTGTGTCATTCTCTTGCTAGAGACTGCTGGAGTTGTTTATAACCAAACCAGCTATTTAGAGCTGTGTGTGTGATAGATTATGCTGTCAGACTCAGTGTAGGGGCTGCAAGGACCACGCAATTCAAGACATGTTCTTCACCCCTTCTCACCTTCACATAATCAGTTTTACACTAAAGTTTTTCATACTCAGTCTGACCCAAAGGTGAACTGAGATTTGTGTAAACTAGTGAAATGCTTAAAAAGTTTCTATAACCTTGGCGACTTCCTTGTTTACAGCTATGATCTTGCTGTGATGATGTTAATTCTGTGTTGAGTTTACAATATGTGACTATGGTCGTGTTAAAATACATGACTATGGTTTCCTTGAAAACATTTTGTAAATACATTTTTATAATATGGATAATTTCTGCAAACCACTCTCCTCCACTTGACAAAATTTTGCTAGCACATTTTGGGGTTAAGGGAGGAGTCTGCACTATTAGCAAAGAAGTAAAGTACCTGTGCCAGGGCTATGAGAACCTGAGACCTGTGGCATAAGGTGGAGTAAAAGTTTTATTAGCTTTGACTTGCAGACTAAGAAATGTGAAATTCCTGTTCAGTTGAGGATTTGTTACAAGATCAACAGTTTATAAGGATATGAAATGTTAATACAGCTTTGTGCTTCAGAAAATGAAAAGTGTAAAATGGGATATTTAGGATTGAGTTTACTTTAAAAACAAAATCAGAGTTGCATATTGAAGGGACTATGATCTGCCCCATTTCTATACTATTCTTCAATTCTTTTTAAATTTTTTTTTCACATGTGAAACCAACATATGACTGATAGCTATAGTATGTGCTGGCAAATTACTCAGTAACCTTTTATGTATTTTTGGCTTCTTTTCCATTGCCATCCCCTCCTCCCCCAAGCTGCTACAATTCAAACCACATACACTATGGATTGCAAAGCAGGGTTTATGTTGCCTAACCACAAAAGTCTGTGGGTTTAAAATGTCTGTAGTCTCGGGAGCTCATTAAACTGACAGTTTCAGATTGCCTCTTTTCAGTGCTGATGCTTTTTTTTTACCTTGACTTAGAACTGTAGTCTGCTGTTCATCATCCTGTTCCCTGACAAATTTTCATTTGTGTGGCTTTGCAGTGCTTTGTGCACAGTGTCTCTAAAATAAAAATTAGCAGCCAGTGGCAGCTAACAGAAAGGCATTTGCAACCACTGTGCACTTTAAGTTCTGAATGGAGTTAAGTGTATGTTTTATTGGCAAAGACTACTCGTGTTACATTTTTGCTTCTCTTCCTTCTGTTACAATGAATTTAGCAGGGACTAAATGTTCCTGCTGGATTACATTTTGTCAGGTGTATCAAATTATGCACACCAGAAAAGACATTTTGCTTTATCAGAGATGAACATCTCATGCTTGTCTGAGTTGACTTGTGTGGTTCACACTACCTACTCATTATATATATTATTGTACCATAACTGGCTCTTAAGACCCAGTATTTCCTTTGATGCCCTACGCGTTTCAACTTCACAGAACATCATATTTACATGCATGTTTGTGTCTTTTATGAGTATGTAGGAAATAAGTTTACATGTGTAAATACATACATGTGTATTTTCACGTTTTTAGTATTGGTTTCAAGCGTTCTGTGTAGATGACGATGGGAAAACTCTGGCCTGTGTTCAGTAATGAATAAGAATAAATAAGTCCGTCTGCTGAAACATCTGTGAAACAATTGATTATTAAATCTTTAAGAAATTGCCAGAAGAATTTCTGTGTGTATGCATATTTTCAGAATGTTTTTATTACTGAGCATCTATGTGTGTAGGTCGTGGGGGAAATTCTTGCAGTATGACATGCCTTTGTGTTGCTTGTGTTCAGAAGCTGAGTGCAAAACCTAAAGCAGTGCTTCTCTTCCCAACTCCTGCCTGGGAATTAGGACCAGCAATATAGAAGTTTCAAACAGAAAAGACGATTTTCTTACTAAGCGTTTTATGGTTTGGTTTTTTCCACCTTGCAACAGATGCCCTATTGAAGCTGGGAAATACACTTGCAAATTCCATTTAACTGACTTTTTCTACCAGTGAAGAATCTAAAAGGTTGTTCTCTCTTTCCCTCCCCTACACCCATCCAAAAATCTCCTTCCTCCTGTGTGTGTTTTAGATTGACTGTATTGGGATTTAGAAGGCTGCAGCACATGTTCCTGTTGGTTGCTTTGCAGCAGGTTTCTGTTGAATCTCAATATTTTCTTACGTTGTCGGATTTCAGTATTTTCAGAGACAGGTGTTACAACAGCCAGTCATTTTAAAGGTCACAGCACATCTTATAAGTGATCCTCTTCTGAAAGAGAGAGAAAACACAAACATATTTATTACTTTTGATCTGTGCCATTACTTCTGATTCTGTGCTTTTCAGCACAGAAGAGAGAATGTTGCCTACATCTGGAACGTGAAACTAAGCATTTATTGGTGGGGAGATCCACTGTGGAACTCTCTAGATGTTCCCTGGTGTGCCATACCACCTTACGGAAAAAGAGACTGTCTGCAGGTGGTGACAAGTATTGGAAGGATTTGACAGTTACAGCTGCTATTTGCCTGTGTATTCCCATTCTTGTAATACACAGTAGAAGCAAACCATTGAGAGTTTTAATTGATGGATTAATTATTCTCTTTGCTGTTTTTCCTATTATGTGAAAAGGTAAACAAAGACACATGAATGTGCAATGTGCCCAGAACTGTGTGGGAATATCCTGTGTGGGCATATGTGAAGAGGTTCTTAAGGAGAACTTCATATCTCAAGTGTCAATGTTGTTCCTTCTCTTATGTAAGAATCAACTAATGTAACTGCATACTTGACAGTAACTAATTTCTTTTTGTCAACAGGAATGTGCATGGTTTAGTAAAAACTATTTGCAAGTTACTACAAATTCAAGCTATTCAACTGGGAAAAGGTGGAGATGAGTCTGTTCGGAGTCTGTATGGAATCAGGTTAGTTTCACATTGCTTTTATTTGGAAACAATAATAACTTTCTGTATGATTTCCAGAAAAAAAGGTGGAATTAAATTAATACTGGATTTTAGTCTTAACTCTTTTTTGTGTTTTCCATTGTTCACACTGTGTAGGTAAGCAAGTGCTGGCACAGTTTGCCCACAGAGGTTGTGGAATCTCCATCCTTGGAGATAGCAAAACCTGACTGCATGTGATACTGGGTAGCCTCTACTAGCTCACTCTGCTTGAGCATGTGGGTTGGACTGGATGATCTGAGTAGGTCCCTTCCAACCTAAATGATTATCTAATTCTGGGATTTTTAAAAATATTTTTAAAATTTTTTTTTAGTTCAAAGTTTTCAGGAGTTTTGTAATACAAGATAAGATTGCCACCCTCGAAAAGGATGATGGCAGCATGAAGGCTGTGTGAGAAAACATATTACTTGTTCAAATACTGGATGATTCCTAATAGTCCTTTTAATAAGTATTTTATTTTAAGCCTGTGAATCACTTCCCTCTCTCTTGTTTTTCCTGCTTTATTCCTATTATAAAAGGCAGGTTTCTGAATGCTTTTGCAGTTAAGGTGATTGACATGTAAAAATAAAATACTTAAGGATGCATGTGAAGCTACTTATCTATACATTCTTGTCATGCAATAGCAGACTTCTGATGGGGACATCGTAGTGACTTCATCCAGCTCTTGAGAAACCATGAGTCAGTACTGACATTAAGAGCCTCTATCGTATCTTCTCTGGAGAACATCCCAGCTTGGTAGATGTCATGAACTTCTTTAATTACTTTTTATGCAGTTAAAAGGTATCATTTTAGGAGACTGTAGCTATAAGGGCTTAAGGATATAAAATGCATTATTTGAAAGACAGGAATTTTGTCTTTAATTAAGCAAAATGAAATAGTGAAGAAAAGTGAAACAGGCTTGGAGTGCTGGATGTGCTTGCATACTTGAAATCCTGCATGCATTTGTTTTTCTGGCTATGTCAGATCTGTTTACAAAGTACCCACTCATATGGAGCAGTTTTAAATGAAAAGGCAGGTAATGAAGATGGAACTCTTTTGGAACCTTTAAAGGCTTCTGGTAGAAGAAGCTAAGTTAAAGCAACTTAATTCAGGCTTCATGTGATAAAGAGGGCAGTGGAATGTGACTAGAATAAAGAAATAGTCTCTGCCTGACAGGGCAAAGAAAGGTGATAACATTTTTTTCCCCACTCATTTACCAAAAAAGAAATGGCTGGTAACATAGAATGAAAGTGAAATTTGGTAATTCAGAATGGTATAAACTGACAGACAATTGAAAATAAGAAGCAGACTTTTACTTAGACAATAAGGTTTTCGTTTTCCCTTTCGGCTACAGTTAACTTTTGTGAAGAGACACGATTGACATAGGGTCAGGGCCGTGTGATTTTGAAATCTGACTTCTGGCTTTTAGTGTAAGGAACAACCTATCTATTCATTGTTATGTAACAATTTTTGTAGTAGTGCTCTATCAAGTGCCATTAAAACTTGCTTTTTTGGTAAGAAATACAAGAATATCTACAGTGGCTCACCAACAGTAATCTCCCATTACAGTGTTCATATATTATGCTGTCAACTGTCCAAAAGTATTCCATATGTAAATCATCAATGAAGAACCAAAAAGCATCTGTGTGTTATCAAGTGGTTTGCTATTGTCACCAGTATTACAGGGTAATAAATAAATTTGATTTAGGCCAATGGTAATTCTGGACAATAGAATTCATTTTATATTACAGCTTCTTGTGAGGATATAATATCACTATCAGTTCCCAAAAAGGAATGGAAGAAAATTAATGTCTTGCAGATTTGTGCATTTTATTATATTGTGTTTGTGTGGAATGGAGTTAGCTTTCTACACAGCAGCCAGAACAGTGTTGATAACACAGCAGTGTTTTGGCCACTGCTGAGTGCTATCCTTCCAGCCCATTGACATGCTCAAAAGGCCAGTAAGGTAGGGGTAGTCAAGACTTTGGGAGGGGATATAGCCAGGATACCTTACCCAGTATAACCAAAGGGATATTCCATACCATACAATGTTATGCTTGCAAATAAAAGCTGAGAGGAGGGAGCTGGAAGTGGATTCATTATTGAGTTGTCTTGCAAAGCAACTGCTACATATACTGATGCCTTACTGAACAGGAAGTAGCTGCACATTGCCTGTTGATGGGAAATAAAGAATAGATTTTTTTCTTTTCCTTTGCTTTCTTGTCTAGTCTTTGCTTATGTTTAATAAGCTCCCTTATCTTGACCCCCAGGAAAGGCTTCTGTCAGCGTTCTCAGTGCAGATGGGTTATGATACACATGTACGGAGAATTTGCAATTTTTTTTTTTTAAAGTATTAGCCTTTTTTTTATGAACTAGTATTTTATGTTATTCTTAATGGTTCATGATGCATAGTTTTATTGTTTTAAAGTTCTGGAGACCTGCCAATTTTCTGAATTCAAGATTCTGAGCAGGTAGCAAAATGCTTAAAAAATATATATTTGATGGAGTAAAGTGCTGTTCTAGCTTTCTGAAAGGACCAGGGTCACACGTGCGTATGCAGAAAAGTATGTTGACTGCGGTCATGGTTTCCTTTTACAGAAAAAGCAGTCTGCCACGGAATTTGTCCTTTAAGCTCTCTTCTGTTCAGAGATGTAACAAAAAAGTTGAGATGACTCAAAAGTTAAAAATAATTCATGTTTTATTGTTGTCCCTCACATAAGATTTATCTTTGTTTCCCTGGACACTTCCATAATACGAGTGGATAACCACTGTGTCTTTTTGTATGTTTTTCTTTATCCTGAACCCAGTAGCAGTAATTCAGGGTAGTAGCACTGTAATGTCATTTAAATATGCATATTCTACATTGCTGTTCTGGCAATTCTTAAGCAGTTGTTGACAATAAACTGCATCTACATACCTCATTTTTCTTACTGCTAGTGCCATTATCAAATGGAACTTTCTTGATTTGCACATTTTGGTGTTTCATTATTAATTGTTGTTCACTGTGGAGCTTAGCTGACTTCTTTCATCATCCAGTTCAGTGCAGTTGCATTAGTTTCAGAACACACACGATCTATAAGAAACTTGTTTTTTTTCCTGGGTAGTAAGCTGTTGCCCTGAGTTTTGCAGTTCTTCGATGTTTTTATTCTTCTGTATATATAGTTTCTCACACATTCTCTGTAAAAATAGCCAGGTTTTCCTAACTGTGTTCTATTGTTTGCATTCCTTTCTCCTGGGCGGAGAAATTTGATTGCTATTTCTTTTGACCAGTGTGATGGAGAGGTGGCAGTTTCTCCCTCCAATCCACTGTGGTTTCTAGAGGATATATAAAGTGCGGGGTCTGGGAGGCAGTGCTGCCCAGCTTTTGGCTCGCAGTTTGGCTCTCTTCTTCAACGCGTGTCTGCATCTTTTTTTCGTATCCCCTAGAACAGTAAGCCATTTTAACTTTAGACTTGATGTGTCACATGTGCTGACTTTAGGAAGGTTCTACTGGCTTCAGTGTATTGCAACATTTAAATGATGACTGGAAACATTCTCTTGATTCAGAAAGGTCATATTTTTTTTAATATGACAAAGGTATTGAAATAAGAAATTCCTATAACCCTATATGTCTTTACGACTATGTACTTTCAAAGTCCTGGCATTGCAGGTGGACAGTATTTCTAGCTTGCTGCCTGATAAGGATCCAGTCTATGATCTTGCTGGATTCAGGTGCTGGACAAGCAACAAGTTTTTTGCCTCTTGCATGCTGTTATTTTTGGAAAGCTGCAATGAAGCGATAACCTTAGCTTTTCTAGTCTTTGTATACAGACTGTAAAAGACTCTAACTTTACCAAAATGTTTACAGAATCCAGGAAAGTGGACATATGAAGAACATGTATGTAAGTTGACAAATTTTTGAGAGATTAATGTGAGAAATGACAGGCTTCTAGCCCCAAATATGAGGACTAGACCTGTGATGTGCATGCTGTTTGTTCTTAGCAGATAGCACCTGTTTTCTGAACATGTTTCAAGTAGTCTACACATCAGCCAGCTTTCTGAAAGAACTTTTGTCTTCAGAGAATTTATTTGCCTGAAAAGAAATACATCTTCAGAAGAAAAGATACTTGACAAGCGGAGAGGGAACCAGTCTGAAAAAAACACCCCCCTGTTTTCGGCTCTGTTGTGACCACGTAGCAAAGAAAACAAGAGTGATATGTAGATATTATGCAACCAGTTTACATGGTTTGGTGGGACTTTCATTCAGCTGATGGCTGTTTAACTCTTGGATTATCCTCACAATTAGTCAGTTGCCCAGGATTCAAAAAAAGTTAATATCAAGAATGTAAAAAACCCCACAATGAGGAGCACCTCTTTTAGTTTAAAAACAGGTCTGCTAGACAGTATTATTTCATACATAGTATCTTATGGTGGTGCCTTCCCTCAGGGGGGCTCGGACCCCGCCTGTTGCTCAGGCACTGGTTATACAATGGTTGAGTGACACGGGATCCGAGGATGCTCAGGACACCCCTTAGACATCCCCTGGGGTGGAGAGAAGCACAAACCCAGCCTCCCTTGCCAGAGACTTCTTTGCAGTTTGACAGTTTATTGGTCAGTTATCAGGTAATTTTTAATAATTGGTTGTTATTACTGTGTCCCACCCTGTAAGCCCCGCGTTATTGAATGTTAGTGTTTTCCACGCCCTGTTTCTTGTGCCTTAAAAGTTCGCGTTTGGTGCGTGATTTGAAGAATTTCTGGTCTCCCTTGGACTGTAATAAACCATCTGCACCCCCGCCAGAAATCTCCCTCTCCTTTTCTTTGTGCTCCGGATCGCCGTGGGCTCAGCGAGCTCCTATCTGCACCTACTGAGGGCAGGCTGCCTAGCCTGGGGCAGCGCCATTGGGATACCTGCTTGCTGCGTGAGAGGTTCTGGCGAGCCCACATTCTGGGCCACTGGTTCCCGCGCGAGGGCTCGATCCTGGCTGCGATCGGATCGCTCCAGACCCTCTGAATAAGCGGCGCTCCCAGCCCCGAGGTTCCACCGAGCCATCCCGAGGCAGGGCTGAGCGAGACACGATGCCACAGTATCTTGCTAGGCATTGTGCAATTCTAAACATTCCTGTTTATAGTAGGTAAATATTACCTATTTAGCTCAGTTAAGGGAAGCCTTAATTTATGATCACATTTTGCATTTCAAATTTGCCATGTAATGGGAAAAATTAGATTTTTGTTCTTTTATGGAGTTCTTGCAGGTCTCGTTCACTTCACCTGGAGCTGCGTTGGTTCAGTGCTGCTTAAGATGAAGCCCATGTTGTATTACAATGTTACTGGATATAGGTGTGTTTCAGTGAATGTTGTCTTCTCTCATAAAGACTGTTGCAGATCCTGGCTTTTTGCCCCTCAGAGGTTTTTAAAAGAACAATGATAAATGAAATACCGTTGTAAGTCCTTCCTAAAAGGCTTATTTACGGTATCAATCATGTAATGTCTGAAACTGAGGCAGTGTCTCTTGAGATACACCACTTCAATTACCCTCAAATCACCAACTGCTGTATAGGTAAAATTCTCTGAAGGTTTCTCTGGTATGTAGCACAGATTTGTTGGACACGTGAACTGGAAAGATGGTAAACCATACTGAAGATGGTGGTTTTCAGCAGATTTATGCTGCCTCTGTTTGCCTTTCCACTTATATATATATATCCTAGAATGGTTTGGGTTCCCTGAAGATCATTTAGTTGCAGCCCTCCAGTCCCCAGACAGAGACACCTGCCACTAGACCATGTTGTTCAAAGCCCCATCCAGCCTGTCCTTGACCTCCAGGGATGGGATATCCACAACTCTGGGGAGTAAGTTACTCTCATTAAATGACAGTGCTTTTGTTTCTGATAGAACAAATTACATAATTCAGGCTGCCTCTCCTGCCTGGGTTTTCCTCCACCTGCTACTGTACAAGGGTACACTGTTTAATGCAAGCTTCCCACTTCTAGGTGGCATAGATGGTCTTCAGTCACTGACTTTGTCAGTGGGGAAGGTGATGGAGATAGATTCATCTGAGAACAGGTGACTACTAGGCCTCAGTGATCTTTTCAAATGTCGGGGGGCTAACAGTATAGTGGAAGTTTCCGGGCTGGTAGGATGGCCAGCCATTTTCCTTTCCTGTTTCTTTCACCACCTGATGAAAAAGAGAAAAAATGTGTTGAGAGCAGATTTAAAGTATTAAGTGGGTGATGGTTACCTTGATTGGTCCCAGGTGCTGAAGACTTGGATCTGGGCTTGGACGACTGGACTGATGATATGTGACAAGTGGATCAGATTTTTTGTGGGTTTTACTTGGAGCTCACTGCTACAGTGAGTGACTCAAATGACACATTTGAACAGTAAGCCTTAGATATTTATGTCATTAAAAAAAAAAAAAAAAGAAGAAGCCCAAGCCTTTTCAAATAGAGAGATTTTGTTTTAATCTTGTCTCAGAAGTCATGATAAAATATGCTCTTTTGACAATGTAGCAGTGTAGCACTCTTAGCAAAGCTGGTAAAGGGAGTTGGTAAAACCGGGAGGTTGAAGTGTCTATTTCTAGAGCTGCATTTACTTTGAAGATAGTTGTTTTGCCTACTTTGTTTCTTTGTTACAGATTTAAATGTGATTTCTTTGTCTTTCAGGAACACTCCTCATCCATTAATCACTGTCCTTGAAAACAGACCTGATTGCTGGCCAGTTCTACTACAGCAGATAACAGCATTTTTCCATCAGAGCCCAGAGAGGTAAATCAATGAAAAATTTTAAAAAACCTAGTAAATGTAGATAACTGAATCATATCAGCGTAACTGTTTTCGTGAAGGCAACTGCAACAAGCAGTAAGAATTCTGTCTTTTGTGAAAGACAATTATAAAATTTAATTACACCATTTCAAGGTTTAAAATAATTATATAAATAATAATTATTAATTAGTTAAATAGTATAGTCTATCAAAAATAAATTTTACAGCTTTTTATTAACTATGTAGATAAAATTTGTATGGATATAGAATAACCAGTGCAAAATTGGTAGCATGTTTGCAAATTTATTTTAAAATAAGCAATTTGGCTTATTAACTTTGTCAAAATTTTGACTGCTTAGTCAAAAAATGAATACAATGCAGCTGTAACTCATCTATGCGAAACAATGGGATGATGAAGGAAAAGTGGAGATGATTACCTCTCATAGTAAAGGATGAGGTCTTGAAAAACAGTGTATGCTTCTTTATTAGAAAGAATTAATAAAAAAATCTGTGGCACAGCCTTATTATAAAGCATCTTTAGCAATGAACAAATACCCAACTGCCAACAATCAGCATTTCATCACCATGGAACTTGTCCAATAAAGCTTCAGTATACTATAACAAGTGCTGTAATATTCTTAAAGTTAAATGTTTTCCGTGATTTTACATCTGTATGTATGCTTTTCAGATAAAAGTATCCCTTTTCTCCTGTTTTCTTGAAGACCAATAACAGATTAATAGTGTAGAGAAATTGGCTTCTCTATTCTGTTGCTCTGCACAAAGAAATAAGTTTTCTAATCTCAGCTTTCTGGTGAGCCTAGACTGCATGATCAACAGTAAGACTTTCAAGCAAAAGTGTATTTTGCTCAATGTAATTGATCAGAGTATTTTTCAAATGCTGTTTGTTCTTTCACTCAGCTACTAAATCTGGGACTCACAGAGTCCCATCAGATATATAAATGGTGGAGTGAACTGTGAATTTGTTGCTGGTGGCTTCTTTTGAATTAAAACAGGAGCTTTTCTTGCTGAAAAGGAAAATATGTGAGACTTCCTTTGGTGCTCTTTGTTCAAGGTTTCTGTGCATAAAGTGCTAGACTGAGAATATAGAATAATTTAGGTTGGGAAAAGCCCTTCGGAACACTGAGTCCAACCATTAACCCAAGGCTACCAAGGCCACCACTAAACAGTGCCCCTAAGTGTGATGTAAACAAGCCCCACATATGTTGACATAGACCTATTACTGAATTCTTTCTACAGTTTTACATCAAGACTGAGTCTTGTTTGAAACTGAGTTTTGGTTCCCTGTTGGTGTGCTGAAGTGTGGGAAGGCACTGCAGAGGGGTCTGGATAGGCTGGATCAGTGGGCTGAGGCTGATGGTGTGAGGTTCAATAAGGCCAAGTGAAGGGAGGGTCTGAACTTTCATTCCAAGGACTCCATGCAGACTGGAGGAAGAGTGACTGGAAAACTGCAGAGAGAAAAAGGACCTGGGAGTGCTGGTTGATAGCAGCTGAACATGAGCCAGCATGGGCCCAGGTGGCCAAGAAGTTCAATGACATTCTGCCTTGGATCAGAAGTAGTGTGGCCAACAGGACTAGGCAGGGGATTGTCCCTGTGTACTCCACACTAGTGACGCTGTGCCTCAAACCCTGTGTCCAGTTTTGGGCCCCTCATGATAGGAAGGATATTGAGGAGCTGGAGTGAGTCCAGAGAAAGGCAGTCAAGCTGATGTAGGATCTGGAGCACAAGTCTGATGAGGAGGAGCTGAGGGAGCTGAGGGTGTTTAGCCCAGAGAAAAGGACACTGAGGGGTGACTTTACCACTCTACAACTGCCAAAAGGTTTGTTCTGTGATAATAGTTTACTGTCAAGCCATGTTGGTTAAAATAGTTCCTGTTTAAGGTAATTGTTTTAAGACCATTGTGCAAAAACTGGTACGTGAGGAATGACTCTTTTTTATTGAAATTATGTTTTATGTGTTTTAAAAATGTATTTCTGAATAGTTTTCTCCAAATATGTCTTTGGAATGGCACATTAGTCTCTTATGACATTTAGCAGGGAAAGTCACTTTCTTGAATTGATGAGGAAAAAAAGAGTAAAATTAAGCGTGTCATAACCTGCAGGTCCATGTTGAATAGGATTCATGCTTAAATATTGAGTCTTTTCAAAATTGCACTTCCAAGTATGGTTGTTGTATTGGGTCTCATGACAGTACTTTGTTCTAAGTCTGGGTTTTTTTGTGAGACTTAGTAATGTCTGTCTCAACACCTTTCTGTTAATTGTGTCTTGTGAGTTTTTGCAGGTAATGTCACGTTTCTTGGGTGTCCTTGTTAAGCTAGACAGTAGTCATGGCAAACTTATTTCTTGAACTGCAGGGCACAGAGGCCATGTGTTGGCATAATGGCTTCATTTCTAAGATACCTGTATTGTGAACCATCCCAGTTACGTGAATATGCTGAACTGCGAATGGGTTTACTTAAGATCTTACTTCAGCCTCATGGGCCAAAGCACAAAGAAGCACCCTCCATGCTGGAATGTGAGATTCTTCAACTTCTGTGTGATTTAATACCTCACCTGCAGGTAAGAGTTGTTGCCTGACCCTACCTTTTACAATGGATGTTACCGAAACAACATTATTATTATTATTATCTTTCAAATATGAAAATACAGCATTCTCTTCCATTTTATGTAGACCTGATCTGTTGATAGTACATAAACTAACAAACTGTCTCTTGCTGGTAGAAGATAAAACTTTAATTGTTCAAATGTGGTAACACCTGGTAAGGTGAAAATTGAAAATTGAAAAATCTACCAGAATTACTTGGATCTAGTTGCCTCAGTAAACATACAGTAAACTCAGGAAGGAATGAGAAAATTTTGTTAAGTGGTAAGATATTTGTCAAAACCATGCAATTTTAACTTAAAATGGATAATATCAAAACAAAAAACATATATGAGAAGCATGATTTACGTACTTCTAGATACTCTTTTCTCAGTCTTTGTAACAGAGGGATTAGTGGATCTGAAGACAAAATTTAGTCCTTCTGGAATATGTTGAAGGGTTTGAAAGTATTTTTAAGTTGCGGTGATACATGATAGGAGCTAGGGATTTAATCTTTCTGTCCCCTTTGGTTAGGGGCCTACAGCGTTGGTTAGACTTAATAGCTCTGCTTTTCCTCGAACAGAGGAAAAGCTTTACTGTGATACCAGTTGAGCTTTTTTGTACCTATCTACCTTTTCCTTCTTCTTTTGATATTAGGACATCTTCAGTTTCAGACATACTCAGTCTAACATGAAGTGCTTTGGCCTTATTGCCATAGAGAGAGGGTTCGTTAATGTGAGTAATGTAAAGCTAAGTAGGCTTGTTAGGATGTTGTTGTAAGGATATTTGGTAGCACCTTTCTTCTCAGGCATTTTACTACTACAGTTGTCTTTGTACTTGTAGCTAATTTTCACAGTCTTTTGGAAAAACTGTAACTTGTGTTATACAAGTTTATCTTGATTCAGGTCTATTCCTTGTGGTTGATGGATACATGCTGACTTTTTCTAGTCACAGATTACTGATTTTGTCTGAATTTTACCTGAACTTCAGACTCACATTGTGTCTTGAATGTATGACCAAACTTCAGACTTGATAACATTTAGCCATAAAAATGGCACTGAATAAAACTTATAAAATTAGTTATGAACCTTTCTTTCTGCCATACATGTTGACACTTTGTTTTTAAACTAGAAATCAGTTGCATATTTTCAAACTCTTACTAAGACTCAAACATTTTTTGTCTTGCTTGAGATACAACATTCACAAAGGGAACTACTTCCTTCAAGTAGCCTGTTTGGTGGACTGTTTTATAATATGTCAGTTCCTTCCTCTTCTTTCTCTGAACCTCAGGTTGTTCTTATCCTTCCTTTTAGCATAGCTTAATTTAATCCTCTGTATAATATATAAATCCCAAAATGCTTCCCTATAATTTTGTCTGACAGCGTCAACTAAGCTGTCAAAAGTACAGCTCTTCAGCTGCAGACTTTTTTGCTGATAAGTTGAGTGACATGAGATTCCTGATTAGAGCAGACAATTTATAGAACAAAAGGGAATAAATATCAGGGTGTTATGCTTAATGCTGCCTCCAGAGTCTGGATTGGAACAGTGTGTTTGTCTGGAGGTAGAATTTTCAAGAACAGAAACACTGTCATCCAGCACATGGGGACTTTGAGTCAGCCTGCTTCTTGAAACCTCTGAAGCTGTCTTTCAGGTGTGGAGATTCTGCTTTTGGGTGTCCCACATCAGCTTTTAGTTTTTGTGGTAGTTAGATCGCATGGTGTTCTAGATGCCAGGATCACCACTGCCTTTCTCTTTTGAGACATATGTTAAAATCTTGGTTGCATTACAAAGGAAATCCCATAAAGCCAAATGTTTCTATTATAAGAATATGTACGTATGTACCTGCTTGATGAAATCCCCACATGCTTTTTTGTGTTATTACAGGAACCCCAAGAGCTGAATGAATTGCTGTTGCTTTTGAGTAAAAAGGGATTTTTCTCATCAGCTACCAAGAAATGTTTTAATTCTTTCATGTTTCTCATTTTACTTCAAATATCAAATAACAGTACATAAGTTGGGTTTTTTTCAGATATGTTGTATAAGGGATTCTTGGCTTTAGTCTATAAATGTAGCTCTTCAAAGATTTAGTACAATTTGCAATGGAAGCATAGCAGAGCTATTAGAACTAATTCTAAATTCCATGTAGATAGGGAAGGGCAACTAAATCATCATGTGTTTTGTCTTTGTTTTGTTTTAACTATCTCTCTGCAGCTTAAAGACTTACTGCAAGTTACAGAAGCCTTGTTTTTCCTGCAAGAGCTGTTCCTCAGCCTACTACGCTATCCCATGTTTTGGAAAGCTCAGTTATCCCAGTTTAGTCTGCAACTGTTATGCTTCTGTGAAGTGTGTTTAAATGTAACAGGAGAATGCTCATCTTTGATCTCCTTAATAGAGGACAACTTTGAGCTGTTAAAAGAGGTAAGAGTATATGGGGAAAAAGTAAAATAGTTTTATTAAATTTAAAAAATATCATGTTTAAGACAGTAGAGACACTTACAAGTGACATTCCTCTGCAGGTGACCAGTATTGTTTCAAAAGTTTCTAATTCTTTTTCTTGGTTGAAGACCTTCAGAAGGCAAAAACTTAAACTGGTTCAGTATATATCAATTAATTTCTTAGTATGGAAATTTATTTAAAGTGAGTTATAACAGTTTGAGCAAACTAACAATTTAAAATGTTTTAGTTACTTACTTAACATACTATTTTCACACGGTTATATTCTGTGTTGCTATCACTGCATGTGCACTCACTGTCGTTCATGAAGATACTCCTTCAAAGTTTTGGTAGTTTCCCACTTGTTCTATTTAATAGCACTGAAAAACAAAGGAGACATGGAACTGTGATTTTTTTTTTTTCCTCATAGGTATTTCCAGTGGACCAGTGTATAATTGGGCTTGCACTTCTGCTGCTGCAAACACCAGAAAGTCAGCAGAAGTCTGTCTTGAGTCTAGGTAAAGCTCTTCTTGTGAAAGAGGAATCCACACTCTTAAAAATGTGTCTTTGTTTCTTCATGTGAAAATAAGCACTGCATTCTCCTGGAGTTGGATTGGGTGGTGAAATGTGGGGTTTTTTATGAGCAGAATTTTTCCTGAATTTAAGAAGTAATGGCAGTAAAAATAAATTCTCCTGCTATGCTGACTTTTTCTATTGATGTTACTATATTTTAAGCTCCCTGCTATCTGGCAGCTTGTCTGTTTCATTTTTGAGCCACAGGATATTCTCAGCTGAGATTCATGCATCCTGAATGGTTTCTTATTACAGGTATTGAGAGCAGGCCTGGCAATTATGGCAATGTTAGCTGTGCTTTTGACTTAGCAGTCTGGATTAGTGTAGTTATTCCAGTAAAAGCAATATCTGTGCTACACTCCATTTTTGTATTTCTTGCTGCCATCAGGTACTTGACTGTAAACAACAGAAATGTGTGGGTGTCTGAATGAAAAATCATAAAAAAATCTTTTGCCCTGTATGTACACATACAGTGGATCTGGTGACCTTTACTTTGGTCAGCTGAAGGGTTTCCTAGAAATGTCTGTGTCATGCCTAGAAATACAAATTCATTTCTGTTTTTCCTCGCCTTAAATAGCCTACAAGCTCCTTTCATGTTCAGAAACCCGGGACAACTCAACCACAGCCCTTATTTTGGTGATGCCTGTGCTACAGATCTTATCTTCTACGACAGTTGGAGACTGCATATCAGAGGATGTTTCTGGAACTACCAGGCAGCAGCTGGCTGTAAACCTTTTGGGCCTATTAAAGGAGGAAGTTGTGAAGGATAAACAGGAATTGGTAAAGTAACAAGAGTTTTTTCCTTTTTTGAGGGCAGGTAGGGGAGGCATTTAACAGTTTTTCTGCATTAAGCCTGTCTACTTGGGTAAGACTCTGCATGTGTGAACTTCTTTGTGCAATACATTCTGTGGGACCACTTGAAAATATGTATAGTCCATAAAATTATGCTGCTGGTAAAGTGGAAGTTTGTTTGCTGGATATTGTTTTACTTAGAAAATGAGATTTTTTTACTTTGAGAGACCATATAGATTGAAGAACTCACCTGCATCATTAAGCAAGTAACAGGACTTAGTAGAAATCAAGCTTATATGTGTGTGTATATATATATATACTTTTTTTTTTTTTTACTCTGTTTCTTTCAGACTCACTTATTCTTCTCATCTGTATCTTCTTCCTTGCTGCTGTATGTGACTGTTAGCTGCCGTTCTTTCTCCCTTGGCTGAAGGGAGTTATAGAGCACCTAAATGTCAATTTGCAAATTTTAGCTCATTAACATGAATTTTTTTATCTGTTCTGTTGGGCTTTTGGTTTTAGTTATTTACTTATGTCCCACTTCTCTGCTATCTATCCATTTATCCCTGCTGTTCCGAGAAGAGGTAACACCAAGTCTCTTTGATCAAGATGTGCCTAGCATTGGGGTAGCTAAACTCCCTTTCTGCTTTACGGCCATGTTGTTTTGTGTATGAAGGGTGTAATGTGACAAGTTGAAGACAGATACAGTGCCTGTTCTGAGTTCTGCCATGTCTTCTTGTCCTGGAATCCCCCACCAACTTCATCTTCTATTTCTCCCAATCTGAAAAGGCAAGCCCATTTGTACTCCTAATGAAGAAGAACCTTTTTGAAGTTCACAAAAGCTTACACTTCTTGTCTGCGCTGAGAGAATAGACAGTGGAATGGCTTTAAGTACAGCTCACTTCCTTCTAGTGGGACTTACCAGGTGCCAGCCTGTACAGATGCCACTCGAGTTTTGTTTCAGTGAGACATTTTCAAAGCATGACAGTCCTCTGTGCTCTGTGTCACTTGCCCACTTGTTTTGTTTTCATTTATGTTTTAGAAGCTACTTTAATGTCTTACAAGACTACTGTGTTACTGTAGGACAAGAGTACAGTGTATTCTGACTTCCTGTAACAGGACTTGGTTGTACTAACTCAGGTATTCTCTTTCCTTCAGAAAAGCATGTGAAAGCTTTTCTGTTAAGGGCTTAAATATTTTTTAATGGCTGACTTTTTCTCTTAGCTATGGTAAACTGAAAACACTTGTCTTTGCTGAAAATTCACCAGCAGTCTCTTCACTTGTGTCTCACTGATTGTTGCAGAGTTTGTAGCAAGTAGCGTGACAGATCTTTTGTAATTAATGGTTTGTAATGAGAATGGGGAGACAACCATTTTGCCTGATCACTATTTGTAATAAATATGCCAATAACTTTTGGTTCTCAGCTAAAAGATTAAAAAATGTGGACTTTTTCTTTAATGGTCCCATGACTACAGTCAGTGTGTGTTTTAGGATAAGATCAATGCTAAGAGAATGAAATGTGGATTCAATTATTGTTAGACTTCCCTGACATTGGAAAGGGGCAAGAAAAGAGGTAAGAAGAAGAAAGCAAATACTATGTCCACAGTGAACAAGCTTTGAACAAAAGTATGAAAGAGCAAACATGGTTGAGTTACGGTATATTTTCACAGAATCACAGAACAGCCCAGGCTGAAAGATCATCTGGTCTGGCCTTTCATAGGAAGGGGAGCCTGGATGACATTATCTAGTATCCTGTCCAATCACATGCTGAAATCCTCCAGTGATGGGGACTACATGATGTCCCTGGTGAGGTTGTTCTAGTGAACGTTTGTTTTCACTGTCAGAAACATCTTTCTTATAATGTTTTCCTTAATCCTCTCCCAGGCATCTTCTATCCATTGCCCTTTGTCTTCTCCGTGTCACTCTTTGTGGAGAGAGAGCTTCTGTCCTCTTGCTAACTGCCCTTCCAGTACTGGAAAACAATGACATGCCTTTTGAGCTTTCACTTCTGTACAGTGAAAAGACCTAACTCATGGCACTCCTTTGGACCTTCTGCAGTCCATCAGCATCTGTTTTGGAACTGTGGGGGCCAGAGCTGGACACACTACTCCATGTGCAGTCTGACAAGCACTGAAGTGGGATGACCACATCTCTCTGTGCTAGCAAAGCCCCCATGGATGCAGCCCAGGACCCACTTTGCCTCAGGAGCTGCAGCCTCAGCACTTTGCCTCAGTGCACTGCTGACCTGTTGTCTGTGTGGTGTCCGCCAGGACCCCCAGGCTCCTCTTAGCAAGGCTGTTCCACAGCCAGGTTGTAGCCAGGCTGGACTCTGGTTATGTCATCACAGGGGCAGGGCTCTGCGCTTCCCTTTGTTGAACTTTACATAGTTCTTGTGGCCCACTCTTCCAGCCTGTGCAGGTCTCTGAAAGGTGGCTCTCTCTCCCTGCTGACATGTCCACTTCGACACCCGGTTCAGTGACACAGCAAACGTGGTGAGGGTGCTTTCAGTGCCATTGCCCAGATCATTTATGGAGCTGTTACAACATGGAGCCCAGTACTGGTGCCCCACTTGTGACAGGCTGCCAGCCTTACTAAATGACATTGATCAGGATGAAAGGGATATTGAGAACCTCTGTCTTGTTAGCATTATCAGTAACTTTTTTCCCTGCCCTGTCTAGTAATGGGCCTGTGTCTTCCCTGGACTTCTGCTTAACTGCTTATCTATCTAATCAACCATTTCTTCTTCTTGGTATCTCTGGCCAATTTCAGCAACAGCTGAGTCCTGACCTTCATGTATGCAACTCTGCATGCCCTAGCAAGGATCTGGTAGTCCCCAGTGAGTATTTTGCCACCTTTCCATTGAGGGTATGCTTCTTTTATGCTTTTAACAGCACTCAAAATTTTATGTTCTTTAATGGTGCTTTTTTTGTTGCATTGATGGTAGTGGGGAATTGTTCTACCTTCAGTGCCATGATTTTGAAAGTTAGGCCTTCATTTATGCTTTGTCATTGAGGGATTTTATATATATTTATCTTTGTGTTGACAGACTGAAATTTCCTACCTAACCCACTTGAATGGAATGCAGCAATAAAATATAATTATTTTAAAATTGCTGGTTTTCATGCAGCTGAAATAAAGGGAGAAGGGAGTGAATGTAATTATGTAGCACAATCTTTTGGGGATGTGACATAGAATGGGAAATACCAATATAATATTTCAGGCTCTACCAATTTTAGCAGTTTTCCCCAGGCACTTAAAAAATAAAAAAACGAACAAATGACAACAACACAAACCACAAACAAACACCACCACACCAAGAAAACCCCAAACAAAAAGCCTTTAATAGTCTGGTCTTGATTTCAAGGCCTGTTATCTTACTGTTACAATAAGATAACTAAACAGTATCTCTTAAAGGTCCTGAAGCTCTTACTAGTCCACTGTATGTCATTGGATAAAGTTTAAATGCCTTTCTCAATAAATGGCAGTTTTACAGCTGTATCCAGAGGAGATTTTTGGCTCCAAGTGATTTTGGCCAGCCAAAAGAGATAGCATTATAGATTGCTGAATTTTTCACATACAGTAGTTGTAATGCATAAGTAATGGAATAAGCTAATTTTAATGTTATTTTTAAAAGGTAATCTACAATACAGGGGCATTCTACCTTCCATTAGCAAAAATAAATTTACACTGGATCGAACAGTGTGATGAAAATTAAATTCTGTGTTTTTATTTAGAACAGCTTTTACTACTTAAAGTCTCTTTTCCTCTGGTTATTTGAAACAGAGTGGGCCCTGCCCTGTTAGAGTCTGAATTCCATTTTTAATGTTCATTTGGAGACCTCTTTTCAAATACTTTCTTGACCTGATCATTATGTAAATGTTCTTCACCTGGTTACTGCCTGCTAACTACTGTCTTGATAATGGAAATATATTTTCTAAGGAAGCAAAGAATTAGTGGGGAAGAGATGGCTTGTCTTGAGTTAAACTTTTCTGTTTTAATGAGAAACTTTGAACTTTATTTACAGGAGCTTTAAAATATATACTATTACTATATAAATTACTATTACTATGTATATATTACTATATACAGCTGTTACTTATATAGAAATCCGATTTAAGAGTATTCCTCATTTGTATCTTACTGCTTTCCTGCTGCTAAGTGTTATCTTCCATGACTGCAACTGTTACCAAAACGGTTGTATTTCTCTAAGAAGTCGTCTATGGAGGAGTAGGGGAAGAAGTTGGAAAATTCTTTTTACTTTAGCACGATGTGTATGATCCCTATATTCCTGATGAATGCTTAGTTTTGTACAAACAGTGCTTAGTACAAATGGCAGTAATTAGTGTGGCCTTGTGTTAGCTTCCTCTGTCTGTGACTAATAAGTCGTGTTCCAGCTAGTACTTCTTTATTTATTTGTATTAGTGATTACTATGTACAAGCTGATATCTTAGTTTTGAAAACAAGGATTGTGTGTCAGAACAAAGAATGGAAGAGAATTTTTGAGGTACGACGTATTTGAGGTACTCTCAAGGAGAAAAGGTTCGTCAGAAGATCCGGAACCATATCCGAGCAATTTCATGGAAATAGTTAGCATATATACATGTACTCAAAAATTTGATGGATATGTTTTAGTTTCAGGAACATAACCTGGTCAGTTAGGTTACTGGGCATGCATGCTTTGAGGAGAATTCCCCATGCATCCAGCAATGCTAATAAAGTATTGTCAGCTTTCTAACCTAATAAATGGGATGGAGAGTTTACTTCCTGGCTTTTGGTGACACAACTGTAGAACATTCTGTTCTGAGAAGCAAAGCAGTTAAAAAAAGTGTAAAGTCAGATTAACTTAAACTGTGGTATTAGGTACTATTAAAAGCTAATAGAGTTTTCTAAAAATAATGTAGATGATAGTTAAAATTCTGTGATTATCCTGTTGTCATCAGAAATACAGTTTTTTAATGAACAGTATTGCTATGTCCATTTTAGTGGGAGGTAGCACTGCAGTTACCAACAGGAACAGGATTGATGGATGTTGGATAAAATGGAAACTCCTGAGGAGAGAATTATCAACCCATTGAAACATTCGTAGTGCAAGAATTCATACAGAATATTTTGAAGAAATGTGTCACAGTTCATTATTTATATTTATTGCATTGGCACTCATATTTTGGATGTTACGATTGCTCTTTCATGCTCTTTCTTTGTTTGATTGAGACTTTTATTTGTTTCACTTGTTCTCAGGTGTCCTGCAAACTCCTTTTCCCCATAACCAGCTCTTACAGTTCATTGTATACAACCTGGAAGATCATGGAGCTCATGAAAGAGAAGTCTGCAGTTACTAAATGGTTATCCTCAGTGAAGTCACTGCTACCTGTTAGCACTCAATTCCCTGCTCATATTTTTCTTTTGTTGGCTTATCTACTGATCCAAGAAAATGGAGACAGTCTTCGCGATGTACTCCAGACTACTACAGAAATAGCCAAGGCTGATTGTTCTCAGGTAAAGAGATTTATTATTAATGGTTTCGGTTCTTTTCAGGAGTTGGGCTGGATTTTGCAGCTCAAGGGGGCAAGACTGCCACAGCTTCATGACCCTAGGTCCAGCATGGCTGTACATGCATTCCCAGCAGGTACAGTATGGATCCTTCCAGCAACAGTGCATAGATGGTCAGTGTTGACTACATGCCCTCTGAATCCCGGTCTCACCAGTTGCTGGCATCCAGACAGTTGCTGATGCAGACTGCCCCTCATCCTGCACAGACATGCACACACATATACCCTTAGCTCGCTGGAATTCACTTTTTGTGTGTCACTTAGAGCAAAATATGTATTATGTCTCTGTTTTGGAGTATTTTGTGGTTGTTTAGACTTAGGAAGGAGACTGGCTTATTTGTTGATGTTATCTAAGAAGTATGAAAATACAATGTGAGGAAGCTGAAAAGAGGCTATCAAATACTTTCTAGCTTCTGGTGAGCTAATGAATTATTCTCTGTGTTCTTTTGTGGTTGCTGGAAGACTGAAAAGTCCCTTGTGACATCTTTATTCCTGCTTCTTGGAAATATGTCTGTAGTCTTTGTGTGCTTGAGTACTGAATTCAAGCTAGAATTATACACAATGCTGAAACTTACCTACGTAACATGGAAATAAAAAGGATTTTATCTGGGAAGAGTAACGTAATGTAGAAGGCATTGTACAGAAACAATGATAACTTACTTGTGAAGTAGTGAAGAGAGAAGTGTTGATTCATCTTTAATTTATGCCAGAAAGACAGACTTTATTTGCTTTGGGTTTTTCTTCTCAATGAGTTTGCATGTTCTGCAGCACAAGAGTTTTAAAAAGTTACAATCTGACTGTATTATTTAAGTGTAAGTTGAAAAGCTGGTGGCATATAAATAAGCAATCTCAGTGTCTTATCTCCAGGAAACGAAAATCCTTTAATAAGCAGACAAACTAGGAGTAGGATGGTTTTGGTGGAAAATGACATTTTTTCTTTCTTACATGCCATTTAGACCTCTTATTCAGAAAGAGGGTATGGAGCTAAGAGTGGCAAGAGAAAGAATATAAAACTTAGAGGTAATGAAAACTGTGGTCTAACCATGACAATATGATCCTAAGGCAGCAGTCAGATAGTCTTCCAGATACATTTCCTCTTGTAACTGAAAGAGACAGCTTTTTGAGGGAAGACAAAAAGCTTAAGGTAACTTACTGATGCTTTATTGACCTACCTTCTTTCTTTTTTAATGTGATTATTAAAACTTCATTTTCTCACTTAAGTAGGAAGCATCTAACTCTGTTCAAAGGTCAGGAATAAGCAAACTGAATTGCACTTCTGTGTGAAAGCAAAGCTGAGCTGATGTAGAACCCTTTGGATATCTCTTCTTTAACTTACTTTTTCTTGAAAATTGTTCTGTAAGTTAGCTGTGAAAACTACTCAAAAGTGAGTGGTACACCTCAACTATGAGTAGTTTGACATGTCCACTAAGTAGTTTGTAACCAGTGATACAGGTTCCAGTCCTTGTAAATTGATTATTTATTCTCTAGGAAGAAGGTAGATAAGACATACATCTCCCCTATTGTGGGAACCTGTCCTTCACTTCTGGTCCAAACTGCTGCAAGTAAGGCAGTTTTCTTCTTTTGCCCAGTTAGCTGTTTAAAAACCACAAAGAAAACTCCAAGGCCTTTTAGAGTGGGTTTCTGGTTTTGTCTGTAGACTGTCTCTAACTTCTTTTGTTGCATAAGGTGTTTGAGTTGTATGATGAATCAGTGGCAGATTACAGGAAGAGGAAAGGAAAAATGCTTGTTTATTAATTATTTTGTGTAGTTGTTCAAAATGCAATTCAACAGTCCTACAAAAAAAGCAGTCACTTGCTGAAAAAATATTGCCAAAGTAATATGGTATCTGAGCAGAATGGCCTGAAGCCTGACTGTAGGGAATGACTGTTGTGAATTTCATTGGAGTAATCTAAACTAGCTCCACTGATTTTAAATGAACAGTTTTAGAGACAAATCAAAGCACAAGTCAGTAGAATTGCAGGAGCTTTAGACAGATAGAGAGAGAGAAATTTAACCTGAAGTTGTTCATGTTTAGCATTATGTGAGTAGATTTTTCTACTTTGTCTTTATTTTAAGCCAAAGCTTTTGTTCACCAATACAGTAAATAAAATGGGTGGACACATCCTGTTGAGCTAACTGTGGTGGTCAGACTATTTTGGAATTAAGAAGCGCTTCAGGCTCATGAAAAAGTGCTCCCTGGTCCTGGGAAGTATGGCTCATGTCCAGAGGCAATGATAAGATGAGGTTCAGAGTTCACCTCATTTTTTGTTTCCCTACTGATCAGCAGAAGTCCATGTGAATTAGAAACCATTGTTTAAAATGGAGAACTCAAACCTTGATTTGATGATGCTGTCTTACTGAGTCACATTTTCTCTGCTAATAAGCTGTGTAAATGAATTATTTTTTTTTTTTAATTACTGTGGGATTTAAAATACTTCTCAGCAAAATATGTAACATAATCAGGTATCTTTTTAGTAGTATCACATAAAGCAAATAGTATCATTAGTAATACAGCAGATGTTCTGCTGAGCAGTATTTGAAAATTTGGTATGGGAAGAATAGTGTGCTTCATTAGGTTGATGTTTCCGTTCTCAGTCCTCAGTTAAGTGCAACCAAGGGCACAATATTCTCCAGTTAGCAATATCTAATACATTTCTATCTTTTAAATTACATATTACACTCCAAAAGATTTTAATGCTTTGAAACTTTAACTTACTGTCTGGCTCATTTGAACTTGGCATCCCCTGACATCTATCTTGTCTCTGTCGAATTATTTTAGTTCTGAGTCTGCTTAATGGCTTCACAGAGATGATTACAGTGTGGCAGTGCACTGAAAGATTATCACATTGTTTCTTGTAGGTTCAGTGCTCTCTCTAAGGCAGGAAGAAGTACCTTAGACTTGTCTCATCTTTCTGTTGCTATAACAGTACAGAGGGAGAAACCAGTGAAGCTCCTGGTTGGAGGAAATAACTGATTACTTTCATAAACTCAGTCGGCAGTGTGATAATAACTATGACTAACATACTGATGGCAGAGTTACACTTCCGGAATTGTTCTGTTTGGTTCTGTGTTTTATTCCATTTCATATATGTACGTGGTGCTTTATAAAAGATAGTGAAAGTAAGTGTTTGGAATGTAAGTTAAGAAAGTGAAAAACTCATCACAGCAAACTTGTTAGATATTTTGACTCTAGTTCCTTAGCGCACTTTCTGATCGATGCAGTAGAAGTTGGTGTGCAGCGTAGTAGTCAGAAGGCTGTTCTGAAGAAGAAGCAAGTCAGAGGAGGGGTATGGAAAGAAGAGAACAAAAAGTGGCTGTTAAGCCCAAGCTTATTTTTAAACAGTCACATCTATATTAACTTCAGTCTGTTTCTTTGGTGGTAGCAGCACTTAAACATTCAGTTCAAAGCGAGATATTTATATCAGCTATTACAGGTATATTCTGAATTCTTTGAATCTTTGAATCATGTCCAAATCCAACTAAATTTGGGCTAGAAGACTTTAGTACTTGTGTTGCAGAAGTTCAATTTAATGTCCAAAGGGCAAAATTAAGAAGTGTCCCTCTGGAGCCAGACTGTGAACTACCTGTACTCCAGCAGAATGTAGAAGTGCTGAGATGTCATGGTGAAGGTCACAGCATAAAAAGAATTGTGTGGTGGTTTTTTTTGTTGGTTTGGGGTTTTTTTAAGTGATTTAGATAGTCATGAATTCTGTTAGTGAAATTCTGTTACTTTGTGGTTCACCAAGGGACACAGTGGTTGTAACTGTGGATATTGAATGAAAAGCTACAGGTGATTGCCATGCAAAATCCAAGTTGAAGACTTGTGTTTCAAAACAAGACAGAGTCAGAAAGAGAGAACATGCATTGAGAATGCTATCGCCATTGCTTTCATGTTTATTCTAACTCTTCACAGAGTTCACTAACAGTAGTTCCCATTTTCACACCAAATGTCATTTTTATAACGAGTCTGTTATCTCTGAAGTAGATTAATGGAGCGCTTACAACACATTGCTAGGTTTAAAAATTATTACTATAATTGATTTTGCAGACATTGTTTTAGTTATGCTTTATTTTTGTTTTAGTTTTTTTTTCCTTACCCTCTCTGTGAAGAGAGGCTACAGAAGATTTATCTTCATTTACCTCCTCTTTCCCACTGAGTAAAAGCCTTTTTATCATGCAAGATTATTGATTATATTACATGTGTTTTTAGCAGAGGTGTTTTGGAGTAATGGTTCTGGACTTCCACTATGGAAGAAATTTCAGAAGTATTTTTTAAAGGCTGAGGAATCAAGAGTGGTACATGGACTGTTAGGCTTTCTTAAGTCAGCATGCCTCCCACTCCGAAGTTGATTCCTGCCGACCGGGAGCTAATGAACTGTTGTATCTTCTTTGTGGAGCTGTTTTGCCATTGATGAAGATTTAGCATAAATTTAATATTGAAATTAATCACAGGATTGTTAATATCCATTATGTGAGGGAGATGGCGAGAGGAGCAACTTTGCTGTACCAGAACATTTTGCAGTTTTTCTTAATCTTACAGTTGAAATATACAGTTCATAACAAATAGACTGCAAAGGATAATACTTCTAAAGAAGTTTTGTAATTGTCCTTACAGTAGCATGTGCTTAAACATTTCCTGAGAATTTTGTAAATCAAACTTGGTATCTGTTTACTAGGTGTTGGTGTTAAAGTCATTGTAGAACTTTGATTTAATAAATGTTTAGTGTAGAATAAACTTCATAACAAGGAAATTAGTGTAGATGCAGGACTTGTAATGAGCTTCCTGTCACAGCTGATGAAGGCTGGGCTTAAGCAGACTTGACTTTAAAGGTTTTAAATGCTTTTAAAACTATGAATGTAATTTATTTTGAGTATCATTTGGTCTCACTGTTCATGTGTAGTCTGATGTAACTACAACTACAGAGAATAATGAAGGAAGTGGTCTGCTGACTAGAGAACTAACTTAAAACAAAATGGAGTTGCCTAAGAACCTGCCTCTGGCAAAAGGAAGAGGTGCTATGGGGAGAGATCAGAAGTAAGAAACTTAGGTAAGGATTTTGATCGTTATAATGACATATCCAACATCTCTGTTGATGTCTTATGTAGCCTATTTGCCCAGCATAGCATTTATCAGGAATGGATATGGTTTAAAGAATTGACAAAATCCTCTTATCTTCTGAGCTGAGTCTTCCAATTATTATTTTGCATATGAAACTTTTTGGATATTATTATTGTTACTGTTGTTGTTAATTGTTATTCTTCCCTATTCATATATATGTTAACAGTTCTGTGAAAAACTGATATATCAGTGGAGGAGCATGTCCAAACTCCGTGAGAATTTTGGAACTTAAAATGGTGATGCTGGTTACTATGTTAGTTTTAATGATTGGCCCCGCCCTAAAGGTGTGAAATGCCCACTGCCTACTCATCACCCTGCAATTTACCTTATATCATTCAAAGATGTAGGTAACAGTAAATCAGGTGATGTATTTTTTTCTTTATACTTCGGTGCACAAGTGCACAGAAATAATACTGCTTTCATCTATTGAGTCTCTTATCTTCAAGGGGACTTTTTGTCTACCTGTATTATTTGGTTTCTGTGCAATATGCCTGTTATGTAAGGCTTGATTTAATCAAAATAGATTCTTGCTTTGAGGATTGTACTGGTTTGGAAACAAACTAGCAGAGGAATTAACCCCAGAAAAATATTAACAGAAAAATATTGCGAGAGATTCCAAGTCAGAACTACAATTTAATAGGAGAAATTAAAATAAAAGCAGTAATACAGAAACACCAGACTAAACTGACAAGGTTACAGTACAACCTGACACCCTGTTGGTCAGGGTGGTGATAGCAGTCCAGTCACGTAGTGGCTGCAGTTCTGTTGGAGCAATGGATGTGGTCTTGGTTGAAGTGGAAGAAATCCCGTCTATCTCTGGTGGTTGTGGAGCTCTTTTCCTCTGGAGACCAGTGGAGATGGGTGTCTTGTATTGTTTTCTCCACTCTTTTTATGCGGGTAGGGTATTCAGTTCTTCTTTTTGGGGCGAGGCATATCACAATGGGATGATGGCATTTGATGGACCATTAGTGGACAGAGTAGCTGCTTCTTCTCAGAAGATGTTATCAGGTCTGTCATTGATGTGAAGATAAGAGGCATCACCTGCTTCTTATCTAATGCCCAGCTTGCAATCTTGGAGGGTGTGGGGTTCGGTGGTCAGTTGTGTGAACGACCTGTCATTAACGACTCATCAAAAGGTGATGAAGATGGTGATAGAACACATTCCTGTGGTTATACTTTCATGTAACACAAGACAAGGATGTTGAGCTTATGCGACTCAGGTCTTCTTTTAAGTTCTCTTTAATCAGAAAGTTAAGTTGAGTTTTCTTCCTGTGTACTAATGTACATAATTTTCTGTCAGGCAGTGCCGTTGTCCATTTGGCATGGGCAAAGTGGGGAAATAAAACAGCATTGTGCACAGATTAGCTTAAACAAGTCATTATTTTTAGAGAGTGGGAAAAAAAGGTTGGGCAACAAATTACATCTCATGTTTTGACTGCAGGTTTCACTTTTCTGTGCTTCATTATTAATGTAAACATCTTATTATTGAATATTAACTAGTACCAGAATTTACATAAATCAATTCTGCTGTGTTCTGGAGACACGATATAACTTACTTCCCTCACACCCTTTTCTACTTTAAAGAATATTGTGGTAGCAAGGACCATCAGTGTGCTTTCAACGCTTTTTGTTGACAAATCCTTGCCAGCAAGGTACTATGAAGAAACTTCCTTCTAGCCCAACCAAAATCAGGAGACAACAGAAGCTGTAAAACTGCCCAAATTTTCTTAAATCCAAAAGTTTGAAAGAAAGGAGAGGAAGATTGTCAGTGGGAAGATAATTTCAGTTTGGGTGTGAAAATCTGCTCAAATGAATACTACCCTAAATTCTCAGCCACATTTATTTATTGTGTTTGAAATATTCACATAAAGCCAGTCTTCTGTTTAGGCAGGTCATAGGGTGATGACTGCTTCTACACATGGTAGACAACAACCTTGAGAAATACAGGAGGAGGAAGACTAGTCAATTCCACAAGAATGTGGAATAACTTTGGTTAATAAAAGGATTTATTCTATTTAAGAATGTCAAGTACTGTTTGGAAAATGGGGAACAATAATGTAGTATAGTTAATTCATTAGGTGGTAAATGCAGATTCCAGAACTTAGTTTAAGTTTGTGGAAGGACAGATTTCGTTTGTTCAACTGTAAAGATAGTGATGTCTTGTAGAACAAACAATATTTTCTTTTGGTCTGTGATTTGGAACCAGAACAGAGCCAAGTATGCAAAATTCCAGAACACTTGAATTATTCATTATTATGCTTTCTGTGGACTGAGACAGATCTTTTTACAGTGAAAAATGTTATAATCTGCTCATGTAAAAATGCATGTTGAAACAATGTTGTAGCAGAATTTTCCATTAATATTTTTTTAACCAGTGTCTGTATAAACCACTCATATATATATCTATATATCTATATATATATATCTATATATATATATCTAAAACATATATATAGTGTGTGTGTGTATATATATGTGTGTCTGTGTGTTTGTGTTTTAAGTAGTCATAAAATCAAGTTGGGAAAAAAATGAGATGATTTAATTTAAGATTAGATTTAATCACAGTGATAAGAAGATGCACAAGAGAAAGCTGTAGGACCTGCAGGTGTGAAAATACTGAAAATCTGATCGGAAAGGGAATGGAGATAAATAAGTGTCCTTTCTTTTATTGTCATTTCAGTGGTAGCTCTCTGGAAGTTTTTACCATATATTAAAGAATGCAGTAAATTGTATTGTATGACAGGTTTGTCGTATATACAGGCAGAAAAAAGTACAAAAAATTTTTGTAATTGTAAATTGTTTCTAATATGTTCAGATGAGTTCACTGTCTTTTGTAAGTTCTCATGTTCGCAAGTTTGGCAAGTTACAATTTATTTCCTGCATTTGTTCTATTTTAGGTCCCAAATGTGATCCCAGTTCTGCTATTTAAATTAGGAAGTCCTTTGGAGCCTGCACTTCTCAGGGATATATTGTATGCATTGCCTACACTTGGAGTACATAAGGTCAGAATGAAAAATTTGTAGTAAAATGAAAACTGTATCAATAAAAGGTCATTTACTTATAAAAAATTTAGATGAAGCAATGCGTAACCTGCTTAACTGATTTTTAAGCTTCAGCAAACTTTGTAATATTTTGGATGAGATATGATACTTGTTTCAAAGTACAATATACATTATACTTTACTGTCTACGCTTTATCATCATTATATGTGTCATGAGAGGATGCTCTTGGACTTGTTATGTGCTAAAGTGTTTTGGAAAATGACTTCCTTGTTGTACTTGGTTGTAAAATAATGATTTGTGGATTAGTCCGTGTCCTTGGACAAACAAAATAACAACGACACTTAGTTAAAAATTTCTTTCAGGTTTGTGTAGCTCAGATTCTACGTGCCATACACATGCTGGGGAGCACACCAAAGCTCAGAGCAATTGCCTCACGGCTGATGACCTCACTCTGGGAAAGACAGGTTAGAAAATTCTTGTAGTGTTACTATAATAAGTCCAGTTGAAAACTGCATTACCTTGAACCAAGGAAGAAAACAATTTTGAAGCATTGTTTCTACTACTATGCCATTGTCAGCATTATAAAGTGAATGGTGCCTATACTGACCCTTTTCTAGTGAAATATTTCAATAGTGAGATTGGGGAGAAAATCAAAAGAGTAAAAAAGGAGAAAACTGGTGAGTTGAGATAAAGACAGTTTAATAGGAAACAAAAGCAGTGACACAAGCAAAGCAAAACAAGGCATTAATTCACTGATTCCCATGGACAGGCAGATGTTCAGCTGTCTGCAGGGGAGAGATCATGCGTAACAGTGACTTGAGAAGACAAATGCCATCACTCCAAACATCTACCCCTTCCTCCTTCTTCCCCCTACTTTATACGCTGACCATGATGCCATGGTCTGAAATATCCCGTTGGTCAGTTGGGGTCACCTGTCCTTGCTGTGTGTCCTGCCAATCTCCCAGACCCCGCCAATTTCCTCACCACTGTGACAGTGAAAAGCAGAAAAGCCCTTGGCTCTGTGTAGGCCCTTCTCAGCAAGAAAAACATTCCTGTATGATCAACCCTGTGTTCAACACAAATCCGAAACATAGCCCCATACTCACCACTGTGAAGAAAATTAACTCTATCCCAGACAAAACTAGCACAAATTATGTATTTGCTTCTCATTTTTTTAAAGAAACAATAGAGATTTGGTCTGCAAAAGTCAGCTGGATCTCAGTGTAGCAATAGAGGCTGTGTGATATGCAATAATATGATATGCAATAACAAAAATACAGGTGGTATTTAGAAATCCTGTACAGGTGCTACCAACTGAAGATCCTGTTGCATGTTTGAAGGTGTAATGATGAAATGAAATCTCTCCTAGGATCGAATTTACCCAGAATTGCAGAAGTTCTTAGCGACGTCTGATATGCCCTCTGTGTCTGTTGACAAAGATGCTCAGTGGGAAAAACTGATTGCTAAAGCTGCTTGTATAAGAGATATTTGTAGGCTGAGGTAAGTTCAAGTGTTAGCCATCTTACGTCTGTGTAAGGGAAAACAGTTGCTTTCAGAAGCGCTGCATAATTATTTTTACGTAGTTACATTAATTGTGAGTAATATTTTTTAGTTGAGACACTGACTCAGCCATTGTGAATATCAGTAGTTAGTAAGTTTGAGGTTTTTCTCCGAGGTTTTTCTTTTTTTATGACTAACAGAGTGCATATAAATGCTGTTAGAATTAAATGGTCTTCATCCTGGAACAAAAGATATAACCTATATTGATCCGGGACAGAAACTTCAGGTATAACACTTCCAAATTTGGCAAAGGAAGAGATGAAACAATAGAAGAAACACCTAATGATCTCTCTTTTGATCTGGCAAAATAAATATTGAATGTTTTTTCTGAAAACTGTGTTTTGTCACATGCAGATTTTGGGTCTTTATTCAGATATAATACCACAGAACACCATTGTGCTAGTCTATCTGGATGATATATTGAACATTTCCAGCTTTAACAATCTCTGTGTATCAGTGCATGATAGTAATTTACAGTTCCTGTAAAGATTATTTTTAAATGCATTAGTATTTACTTCCTCATTTATGTGCACAATACCATCTTTTCTATTTGTCATCTATCTTGGATTCCAGTTTACACTTTCCTTCCTGAAGGTCAGTGATTAACAGCTGAGAATAAAGAAAATACCCTTTCCTTTACCTCTTCAACCTCCTTTCATTTTGCCATACAGTGTTTTTCAAGAAATTTTTTTAAAGTGAAAAGCAAGAAAGAAATCTCAATGCATCTCTAATATCCTTTTTGCTAGGTAAGTGGTATAGTTAGAGTTCAGGTGTATGCACGCTTTTAATATATTCAGAAATTATTTGGGAGAAAGTGCGAATAAATAGATAATTCCCAATTTGAAGTCATGCGTATAAATCACCTAACCAGATGCTATTTACCCCAAGCTCTTACAGATACAGTGTGAGGAACTGTTGAACATGTTGCCCACCACAATCCAGTAAAATTGAATGGATGGTAAAAGACTGGAAAGCTAACAAGTAGCCCATGCAGTCACTGAGGGAAAGACAAATGGCATTGCAGCAGAAAAAGAATCGGAAAAATGTAGCTATTTGATGTGAGAAGGATAAAAGACTTTTGGTGCCAGAATCTCTACTAGTGCACAACAGTGACTGCTTGCAGGAGACTGCAAGAAATAATCATAAAATAGTGTCTTTAATAGCACATGTGGATTTTCATTCCCAGTCCCTTTGTGAACAATGTCATCTTTTAGTGTATACAGCATGCCTGGACAAAAACTTCTGTGACTTAACCACTTGGTGATCTTTTATTTGAAACTTGGTGCTTGCTGATTTAATTCTCTGTTTCATTCAGCCTTTAGAGATCCCTGTCGTATCTTCCTTGTATACTTTTTTTGTTTAACTGCCAGTTCTAGGCAGTTTTAGTTGTCACAGAAACAAAACCAGCAGTTAATAAATCTTTGTGTATAAATTTTAACTTGTGTGCATGTGTGATTATTGCCTTCTGTCTTCATGGTTTTTTTCCTTTAGACCATACCAGCATGGAGCAGATATGTTGGCTGCAATTTCCCAGGTATTGAATGAATGCACAAAACCTGATCAAGCTTCACCTGCTGCCATAGTATTGCAGGGTCTCCGGGCACTTTGTGAGGCTGAGGTAAGATTAAATTGGCTTGTCCTTGTATTTTGTGTTTTGCTTGTGGTTCACGAACTTTTTTCCCAGTTGGCTTTTTTTTAAGAGTACATTGAATTGCTGCAGAATTTCTTTTTCTTCAGACAAATTTAATTCCTCTTTTCCAACACAAGTTAATAGTTCCTGGGAAATTGTACTGTGACCTTCTACCACAGCAGGTCATTCCTTCAGTGTATGGGCTGAAATTTTAAATCAGCTTTGCAATTTTTTTCAAAAACGTCCTTCCGTGCATCTTTGAGATTTGAGAAGAAAGACTGTTTGGTACATAATTCTGATTGGCTGAGAAGCACTTAAATAATGTAATTTTTGTATCTTCTTAATGTCCTGCCTTGCTGGGTCTCATTCATAGAGTGTACCAGATAGGGAGTGAAATCACTTGCAGCTGAGAGGCTTGTCTTTTACCATAATGCATTTATGAATTACTTATGAAGAGGACAAGTAAGCTTTGGGACGAGCTACCCAGAGAGGTTGTGCTGTGTCCATCCCTGGAGATTTTCACATTCTTTTTGATACAACCCTGATCAGGTGGATCTGATCTCATTGTCACCCTGCTTTGAGCAGGAGGCTGGACTGGAAATATCCTGAGGTCCCTTTGAACCCAGATTGTAGTGTTACACTACGATACCCCTGATTTAGGAGACAAGGCTCTTTGTTTCCACAGTGACATGCCAGATACTGTGATGCAGGCACAGACATGCTGTGGATCACACTACTGACAAACTGTGTTCTATACAGGGCATTGGAGTAGTGGACTAATTATATCCTGTAGGAATATTTGATTACCCATTCTCTGCCAAACAGCAATTTTAAGTTTATCCACTAAGTCACTTGTACTGCAGTGTTCATTGCAGTAAGGCCAGCTATTGCCACATTGTTTGAAATCACTCAGCAGTTCAAGAACAATATAATGAATCACCCATAGACATTAGTATTCAGTACAGTTAAAAATCTTGAGACCATGGCTGCTAAGAAACAACTTATTCAGGGTAATTTTTTGTTTACTTTTGGTGTGGAATTTGGCTCTTAAGGTCACAGAGATTCTTTGAATGCTGGCGTTGGTATTGAATCAGTGTTTTCCCAGGCTGGATTATATTTAGACTTTGTCTTGCAAAGACGCAGGAGTTAAGCGTACAATAAGTGTCACATCCTACTGTAGTAGCCTCATTGGAGAACAGATGTGTGCTGTGCCACTGTTGAGGACTGGAAGGCTAAGACTACTCAGGATGAAAGAAAGGAAGAATGGATCGACAGATTTTGTGGACTCTCCTGTCTGAATGCAACTTGCTTTATTACCCTAACTACAGTGTAATGTTCTGGAAGACCAAAGCTACCACATAGCTATTCTAAATGTTAACAGGGAATTCTCTTGTGGTTTGGTAAGCTGGGTAACCGTTTTGGTTTAAGTAATGTAGTCTGTCCCTTACTTATTATTTAGACTCTTGTTTGCAGTGCAAAAAGGACATAATCATAGAGATTGGTTTTGTCTTGGTGTTTTCTGTCTGTGGCACTGATTTAAGGGAAAGGGATATAATCTCTAAGCTTTTCAATGTGGAGCTGCTTACATGTAGGATTTTAGAGAGCACCTAATGTTCAGTCAACTTCTGAACCAGAATAATAAATAATGTTTTAATACATATAATGTTGACTTAGTTGATGATGGAACCCTATACACCACATGGCTTTATCAGGGTTGAGTTCTGAGAGTCTCAGAAAAGCTCCTTTGTAAAAATAATGCAATAACAAAATGTGCTGTAACATTGATTCCTTTTTTTGGTTGACTCTTGTGGAAAAATAGTTTTCCATTTTGTTGACTGCAGTAATTGTTTTGTGTAAAGGTAGTAGCTTTAACCAAAGTGCATCCTACATGGATAGAGTTAAGAGTATAAACTTAGCTTTTGTAGGACTTACAAGAAGGGCCAGTTGTGCGCCTCCCCTCCCCGCCCCCCCTTTTTTTTTGTTTGGTAGGTATAATGAAAGGTCTTTAATGAATAATGCACAGTGACTTGCACATCAGAAATGGAAAATATACACAGTTCTTGCCAGGTCACATTTCCTGTTTTTCAGCATGTAGTTTGGTTTTTTTTCCCCAGTGATTTCAGCAGAAGCTAGTGTGCTTCATATGAGGCTACCCTGGCATCTAATTGGTTTCATTATCAAGTACAGTGTGCAGGCCAAGAAAACGTTGAAGAATAAAATTGTTAAACATAGTGTTTAAATCCCCTTTCCATTTAAATGTTGTTCTCTAGTTTTTTCTTAAGACTTGTCACCCTTCTAGGGCACTACATCACCTGAAGCAAAAGCGCATTGTCTCTTCTCAACATCTCTAGACTTTAGCTTTTATTTTTTTCCCATCTAGCAGTCAGCATTTTGTGCAGTGGCAAGCTTGCTATTTTAAAATAAATTTTTTAAATAACAAGAAAGCGTAAATGTAAACCAAAAGGTGTTGTACCAAAAGCACGATGTGGTTGTTAATGATCCAGATGACAGTGATAGCCAAATTTGAACAAATCAGAATGAAAAAAACTTCCACAAAGAACAAAGAATGAGAACAAACATAAGAATTTTTACCAAAGTATGACACTAGCGTGTCTAGATCTGTAAACACACATTTTCTGATTAGCACCAATTCTTTTTTTTTTTTGGGTAGTAATTGCCATACCAGTCTTGTAGAGTAAAGTTCTCTTCTCTTGCTAGTTTTCTAGAATATTTTGCTTTTTCAGAGGATGGCTTTGTTGAACTGAGCAGTGCCTATGGAATCTCAGGGCTATTCCTTGGGGATTCATGACTAGCAGATAAACTTCATCACAGAATATTTATCACAGTTGCCCATTCCTCCAGGAAGACATCATGTCAAGGTTATTACTGCTTTTATAACCTTCTTTTATTTACTGTAGTTTTTTTTTATGGTGTGTAAAGTACCAGTTTCTGGCCGTTCCCATCCCCCTGTTCCACTGCTTTACAGTACATCTTTTGCTAGGAGTTTTCTGTAGGACAGCTGTTACGTTGCAAGTCTAGAAAATACCTTCTGAAAATTAATTGTACAGTCTTAAGCTAAATCTGAAACTTCTGTTAGAATGCTGGCTATTTTTAAGACCTTTTTTCACCTTTTAGCTGAAGTTAGAGAATATGTGTGTTACTATAGGAAAAAATTAAATATTCTTGGCTAGCTAAGGATTTGTTAGTCTTTCTAAATTGCAGTATCAGAGCCCACAAATACACAGCTTCATTGCTTTACATGGTCTATTTTCCCTTTCCAGACAACTGACTCATTACAAATTTAACATTTCTAGATAGTTCAGTAGGAACTTCCAGTGCTTATAGATATGCCTATCTTTCTGAACACTGGAAACACTCTTGCAAACAGTCTGTTTGGAAAGAATGGAAAGAGAGGTATCATTGTCACTTGGAATGTTATCAGATGAGGTCTTTCTAGCCATCAGTGGTTGTTACCATAGAAACACACTCGTGGGTTTGCTATTCCTGAAATGGATTCAACTTGAAATACACCTTCAGTCTTTTTATCTGCATCCTGAATTGTGTTTTGCACTCACTGAAGTGACTGCTTAATTTGGCAATTACGTGCACTCAGTGATACCAAACATTCTGTCTTTTCAGTGCAGAATAATACTAAAACTGCCTTTCTTAATGCTTTTGTAGGATATCTTCATAAACATACCTTCATTTGATTTCATTACATAGATCACTTTGTATTTCTCTGTCTTACTTTTCTGTTGCTTTGTTGTAATTTCATATGCATGAAAGACATTTTCATGGCATTTGCTCAGGCAATTTAAAGTTTTAATTTGCAGTTCTGGCATGTTTTTCCCCTTAGAAGGCTGGAAATTATACTCATATTTTGCTCTGCCATTGCTATTTTTAAATTTTTGTCTAGACATTGGTTCTAATACATGGTTTGGGGTTTGGTATTTTTCTTTGTTATGTTGTGGTTTTGGGGGATGGGTGGAAGTTTGGTGAATAGAATTATAGTTTCTTGGGGTTTTGGTTTTGTTTGTTGAGTTTTTTGTTGTTTATTTGGTTTGTATTGTTTTCTGTTTTATACTCCTCTTATTGCAGTAGAACCTGAAATCTGAAAGACAAATGATAGCTACAGATAGATAATAGACAGAATTATTTTAGGTATGGCAGAAAGATTCTGAAATGTTAAGTTCTCCACACGTAGCAACATTGAGGTTTGATGAAATACTGCATGGAAATTACTTAAGTTTTCAGTAGTATGCATGGCTGGTTACCAAGAGAAAGTCTGGGCAACTGAAAACATCTCACAAGGAAAAAGGAGGAAGTTTTAGTATCAGTATTGCTGTCTGGTCAACATTCCTGAGAAACTTGACTCCTCTTTTTGTGACTTCTGTATAATTTTTTAGCTACAACTGTGCCACTGACTGATCATCTTACAGACTCTTTCAGTGCCTGGAAATACAAAGTGTTGTACTGATGGCTTGCTGAGCTGTCATGCAGATCTTTAAAGGTGAAAATAAGCTGGGTGAGGCCTATGTTGTTTCCAGGAAGGGCTGTGTCAGACCAATTATGTATGTTGTGCTCTGCTTATAGTGAAATGTGTTCGGTATTAGGTATTAGTGTTCAGGATTTATTGTAGTTTGACAATTTCCAATAATTTCTGGATTCCTGAAGTTTTGTTTTTGTTAGGCAAATTTTTTTTTGCTTTGATTGTTTTTAAAGATTAAAGGTGTTTTGTTCTGGAAGGGTCCCAGTGAAAATAGATTCCTCGGTTGCTTTCTCAGCTTTCAGCCTGTTGAATTCTCAGACACACCTTGCTTTTAAGCTAATCTGACCAAGTTAAGTAGAACGGTAATGTTGTATGAAGATACATCTACAGCTTTGTGTATTGCTAACAGTGTGCTATTTATTCCTACTGGCTATGTATTCCTCCCTGCTTTCCCAGGTGAAGTGCTGTGCAGTATTACTGCATTATGTCATTTGATATACAAGCAAATTTTTAACATGCTTGTTTTTTTACTGTTTATGAACCATATATTAATTCCTGTTCTCAAGTAGGAAGAGTGAGGACAAGTGCTGAAGAGAAATGATGTTGAAGTCAAGTTGTGATAGCTGTTAGTAATGTTGCCTCCTGCTTTGCTTCCAGGTTGTTTGCATTCGT
Organism: Climacteris rufus; assembly: GCA_013398175.1. Lineage (NCBI taxonomy): Eukaryota > Metazoa > Chordata > Aves > Passeriformes > Climacteridae > Climacteris > Climacteris rufus. Next base: position 54,789 of record VZRZ01001141.1, read on the forward strand.
TCTACGTGGAATGCTCTATCACCAAAGCTGAGTTGTGATACAAGACCCCTCATTTTAAAAGCACTGAATGAATTGTTTTCCCTGGTTCCCTCACTAACGGTGAATACAAATGAATTTGAGGTATGTACTCACGGACTGAGGGGAGTCTTTTAGTATATCTTTTTATATAACTTCTATATGAGCCTGCTTGGTTTTGATACCTTTAAATTGCACCCACTGCCTAGTTCAGATTAGTCAAATGCATGTTTCTTACAGTGTCACAATTTCAGTTTGCATTAGTGAATCCTGGAATTCCATAGTGAGAAATTCCAGTGCAAGGTTAATCCACTGTTTCCCTCACACAGAATGTGAGGACATGTGAATATTTCTGGAGTTCAAAGCTTCACTCCTTCCACTTTCCTAGCACAATGTATGTTGATGTGACAGTAAGCGGTTTCAGGTAACTGACTCTATTTCAACTGCTTATTTGGTGAAAGAAAACGTAAATACATATTCCCTTTGTCTTTGTAGAAATTCAAAGCTCAAGTTATCAGTTTCCTTTGGAACAATACACAGAACAAGGTAGGTGGTACAATTGAAAATGTTAATTTCTGATGTCAGCAACTGGATATTAAGTTTGTACTTTTCTGTCAAGACAGTGTCAGTAACCTCATTTTTTAATAGGGTTTTGTTCTTCTTGCTGGCCATTTAAATTTCTGAAGCAGTGTACTGGACATGAAAGGTTTTAACTGAAGGTCCTGACTTCTGCCATTTTCAGGGAGAATTACAGCACAATTTCTGCACTAGTGCAACCTCACCTCAAGTCCTGTGAGCAGTTTTGGGCACTGCAATGTAAGAAAGATATTGAAGGATTAAAGAGCATCTAAAGAAGTTCCACAAAGATGGTGAAGGGGAAGCCATGTGAGGAGTGGCTAAGGTCACTTGGTCTGTTCAGCCTGGAGCAGAGGAGACTCAGGACAGACCTCCTTGTAGTCTGCAGCTTTGTCGGGAGGGGAAGAGGAGGGGCAGGCACTGATCTCTTCTCTGTGGTGACCGGTGACAGGACCCAAGGGAATGGCCTGAAGCTGGGTATGGGGAGGTTTAGGTTGGATATTAGGAAAAAGGTTTTTCACCCACAGGGTGGTTGAGCACTGACACAGCTCCCCACGGAAGTGGTCACAGCACCAGCCTGACAGAGTTCAAGAAGCCTTTAGACAACGCTCTCAGGCACATGGTGTGACTCTTGGGGATGGTGCTGTGCCGGGCCAGGAGTTGGACTTGATGATCTTTGTGGGTCCCTTCAAACTCAGAATATTCTATGATTCTGTGAAACTAGTTTGGCTTTCTCTGGAAGATTTCAGCCTGGACCTGGTGAAGCATTCTTGACAAAGATGCTGCTATGACAGCTAATTCAATTCATTTGTGGGGTATTTCAATGCAGTGGGAATCTTGGACTATCATCACCATGGGGCTGGTGGAACTAGTGTATTTTAGTTTTAAGACTAAGACTTCTGGCAGCCTATTTGAAGTGCATTTTTCAGTGCGCTGGTTAACCCCAGATGGCAACTAAGTACCATGCAGCCATTTGTTTACTCCCCTTTCCTGTGATGGGGTGGGGAGGAGAACTGGAAAAAGGTAAACCCCATGGGTTGAGACAACAACAGTTTAATAAATGAAATAAAGTAACTATGTACTATTACTAATATCAACGACAAACCCAATAATAATAATAACAGTAAAGAAAAGAGATAGAACAAAAAGAGTAAAAGGAATAAACAAGTGACATGCCATACAATTGCTCATCACCCCTTGAGGAATGCCCAATTAATCCCCAAGCAGTAATAGGTACCCTCTAACCAACTTCCCTCAGTTTATATACTATGATATGGAATATCTCTTTAGTCATTTTGGGCCATCTGTCATGGCCATGCTCCTTCTCAGCCTCTTGTGCAACTGCTCACTAGCACAGGAAGCTGAAAGGTCTTCAATTTAGAGTAAGCACTTCTGAGCAATACCTAAAACATAAGTGTATTATCAACATTATTCTCACAGTTGGTTATTTCTACCTAAACCACCATCAGAATGCTTGTTATCAAGCCTAGATAATTGGTCTTGCTACTTTGCATTGAGTGTATAAAAAGTAAGCAATTGAGAATGTGCCTCAGGAAAATATTGTTATTTGAAACTCCTTTTCAGCATTCAGTTGTTACTTAATAAGCTCTTTGTATGTGGAGTTTCCAGTAGGCAGCAATACTACATGCTGTGTTTGTGATTTTCTTCCTGTTAATTTTCTAGGATGCTCTTGTAGCCATTTCAGCCTATAAATCACTCTCATCATTTGGCTCTGAAGAACATACAATTCTTCATCTTCCTGAACAGGTAGCTATGTTACATATTTAATAGTAAGCACATCTGACACTTCCATCTGACATGGGTTGTGTCCTCTTGAAAAGGAAACTGTGCCTTGTGCCTTCTCTACCAGAAAACCAGGAGAGCCTCCTGAAGGAATAGAAGCTCTTGCTGGTGAAATGAGATGGTACTATGTGTCATTAGCATAGCTAAGACTTATGAGCAGGAAAAGACAATAATGAAGCTGAGTGAAGGCTAAGCAGGCAGAAGGTAGTTTTTCTTACTTTGTTACTTAAATCAACAGCAGTTTTTTGGGCAGCTGATTTTATGCTCTTCAGCTAATGCTTGCAGTGGAGTCTTGACACTAATAAGTTCTTGTGATTGCTGTTTCTTCCATTGCAGTCACACTTGTGTGTAGTGCTTTTGTTCTCAAGACAGCAAGTCAGTTTGAAAAGTTCTTGCAATTTTTAGATTTAAGCTGAAAAGGTTTGCTCTGTTTTTGTTCTGAACTTTTACAACATAACACTTTTCTGTCAATAAAGGCAGTCAGAAGGGATTTGAGGTACTTGTTAGAAAGCTTTCTAAGTATGCAGAGGGCTATTAAACTCTGAAACTTTTGATTAGTTGACTCAGTAATCTAACAAAGTGACAGAGTACAAGGAGATGAACATAAGGTCATCCATGTGACTTTTTTTTTTTAATTGTGTGAGAGACTGGGCAGTACTCAGTAGTCCATTGGTACTTTACGGCATAGTAAATCCTGTGCGTTTATAGTAAAGGTTTTATTTACTGCTTTATTGCAAGATAGATTCCATTTGTGTATTGTAATGTGTTGTTATGAAAAGACTGGGACATGCAACTTTAAAATTAAAAACCATGCTTTATATAAATCAGTGAGAAGAGTTCAGCATAAACCTATTACCGGTTATTACCAGTTATTAGCCGCTTATTACGGCTTATCAGTCGAAGACGCAGAAATAATGAGAGCCGGAGTCCGAGTCGTGTTCAGAGCAAAGGGCGGAATGGGGAGAACCCACCTTCGTTTAATTCTTATATACACTTTTAGAAATCACAGATCATTGGACAAAATTAACACTTCCGTCTTTAACTACAGTGGTTAAAAGAAGTGTCCATCAAAGGATCTGTGTCCATGGGAAAGGAATGAGAAACAAGATAATTTTTACAACAACATAGCTATGTTTACAGAATCTCGTCCTTGAAACTGTCTAACAGAGAGAGCTAGCTATTTTTTAACAGTGAAAAATGGGCAACATAAACCTACAAATGAAAAATGTGTTTTACATAGAAGGTCACAAGATAGAATAAGGGAAATATATAAACACTGCTGTAAGACTAAATCTTCCACAGTAGTACATAGTTCTGTATTACTGATGTGGTTACTTCGCAGTCATTAGAAAATGAGTAAATATGTTTTAATTGAAAGCAATGTAAATATATTGCAGTTTTTCAAATTCCGAAAACTAATATGTAAAAGTAAAGTCTAACAAAAATATTCTATTTATATTAAAATGCTAATATAAAACATTGTTAAATTGAAGAAGAATCAGAGTGACAGTAAAGTTTTATGAATATTAGTTCAACTGTGTCAAGATTAATTTTACTATTACAGATATGTATTTACACACTGTAATTTTTATCAACCAGTGTTGCCTTTCAGTCAGGTAGAAGAAAAACTTTTATTCATTTAGCTTCAAATTAATGAAATTGAATGAAAATAATGAAATGGGGAACTTTTCATATTTAGTTGGTAATAATGGTATGAATAATTGGTGAATGGTAATGAGAATTTAGAATTTTTGTCCTGACATTTAAATTTTTTTAAAATCTTCCAGGCACGACCAGAAGTTGACTCACTGGAAGAGACAGACATGAATGAAGATGAAGAGGATCAGGAGGCAAATCTCTTTGTACCAGGTTCTTCATACATCAAGCTGTTGTGTCTAACACCAGCTGCTGTTTTAGGAGGTATAATATATCCAGTATTTGACGTTACTTTGCAGATATGTAATCACAGTGACTGTACATGCATCTCTTTTGTAATGGAGTGTTACATTAAAAGTACAGCCTTTTTTTTTTTTTTCTTAACAAATGATAGAAAAAATGTAAAATAAAAGTTCAGGGGAAAATAAAGCCTACAACCCATTCCTGGGAAGATGGTGTGTCAGAAGTCCTGATGATGGGAAAAAAATGTTTATAATTAAAAAATCTTTACCTTTCCTGCAGGGAAAACCAGTTGCTTATTATGTACGTCAAGTACTCATTGCTTCATCATGGTGTGACTTCAATAGGGAGGACTGAGCAGATATTCCTAAAGGCAGCTCTGTATTTTAGCCCAGCACAGACTGAAGTAAAATAGTGTTTTATAAGCAAAGTATTAATGGTATGAAAACAATGCTGTATACAAGGTCTGCTTAATTGATGATGATATCAGTGCTATGCTTAATGCATAACTGTAGTGATGCATATTGGTGCTGAAGTATGTTTCAACAGATTGTTTCTCGTTGATGCACTTGTTCTGAAACCTGTGCGGTTGAATTACCTTTAGTATTTGAGGTTTTAGCTGTTCACTTGATTACTTTCTGAAATGCTCTTTCACTTACAGTTACAACATTTGAGATGTTGTGCTGAGACACAGACATTATTATTTCATTCTTTGTAGAATGCATGGGATCTTGATGTGTGATTACAGCCTGTAAACATTGCCATGAAATAGTAGGAGTGTTTTTCAGTATTTCCCCCCAGTGGGGGCTCCTAGAAAGATCCATTCATCAAACTCTGCATGCATTGTCATCTGGAGTATATGCAGCCTAACCTAAAGAGTCTTAACTGCTAAGTCCTGGAAGCCTTGTGGGGGAGACTGACATAACCTACTTGAATCAAAGAGAGTGATTTATCTTGACAGAAAACTCAATCTGTGTAATGAATGCTGAGATAGCCAACTTTCTAGGAAGATGGGAAACCGAAATGGAATTTAAAGTGAACAGACTGAATTGAGAGATGCAACAGCCACAGACTGGTATCAAAACAGAGTTGAATCCAAGCATTCACTGAAGAGTTTCTCCTCAGAGGTGTCTTCTAACATTGTTAGTTAACACAGAGTGCAGATCATTTGAGCAAAAGCTTTAGTGACTGGATGAGGTGGATATTGAGAGTTAATTGCTCCACCAGAAGAGTATGAAACTGGATTCATGAGGCAATGTCCAAGACAGGCCAAGAGCCACAAAGTCTCTGTTTTACGGGAGCTGAATCTGTGTCACCTCATCTGCTGGAATTCTGGTGGTAAATGTTAAAGAGATCAATAACAGGATACTACTTATGTGAAGCATTGGGAAATGGAGTTTTAGGTAGTATTTTCTCTCAAATGCCTTTAAAACTGATTTGTTACATCAGTTCTCATATTGTTTCTAAGTATTAAATTCCCAGGATATCAGAAAGGGTATGACAGCCTTATTTTTTTATTTCAATAGTTTGTCGTTCTGGATGGCTGGAATTTTCTCAAACCTGGTAGTCAGAGAACTAAAAATGATCCATAAAAAGAACTATAAACTTGATATCGTTGTTGTTGTTGTTGGTAACAGTGGTAGTATCCTTCCTGCAAAGGAGATGATGATAATGATGATCACAATAATAGTGCTAGTATTAATAATAACAATAATAATATATTGTTCCTGTGATGTTAGTTATCTTGGTTTACCTTCCTATTGATTTCAAGCATTGAAATACCATATTTCTGGCATTTGTCGCCAGAGATTTTGCTAAATTTATCCAGATTTTGTAGTTTGAGTTATATCTGTTAGTTTAGAGCTTTGGCTTGTCTGCTGCCTGAAGAATTTCTTTTGAATAGTTTGTAGATGTAGTCTTTTGGCATAACCAGCAAATGCAGTAATATGACAGCAGTGATAAGGGGTCTCTGTCAATGTGAATGGTTTCCATTGAGAAATAGCTCCCTTGTTCAGCAAATTTATTCCCTATTGTTGTAGCCACCCCAAACAGTAAAATTTTTGTAGAAGTCTAGAGCAGGAAAGTGGGTAGTGTTTTCACGTCAATAAGTATATACTCTTCCAACAAAACTAGAGCGTGAAGGATTGAAGACAAAGACTTACAGTGTCTGTCTGTATCCCTGTAGTGAAAATTACTGACTGCATTCTGTGGGTTTTGTTTGGAGAATGTTGGCATTACAGGTGGAGGAAAAAATCTCCAGATGCAGGTGCCCTTCCTGACATGCTACAAAAACCTACCAAATTTAGACTGCTACTCCACTATGCGTTCTTCTGTCAGCATGTGCTGCTGTTACTGGTGTAGTAGTCAAAGAATGCAATCAACAGCTCATGGAATAGCTACATATCTTCCCAGGCTTGAACATACCAATGTCAGTTTTGAATAAGTAGTTTTATACTGGAACTTTCTCACATTTCTTAATTTCAGCAGGTTCCCATGATTTTCAGCAATGCTATTTCTCACTTCATTGACATTGCAGATGGAGGAAAAAAGTCCCCAGATGTAGATGTCCCTCCTTCCCAGGCTACAACATCAGATTTAGGCTGCTGTTCCAATATGAAGTGGGAAAGAAGCAGTGATGTCATTTTGGGGTTTGCAGGGTTAGTTTATCTCTCAGTCACCAGGCTCTCACATTTCCTTTCCTCTCCCTTCATTGCATTGCACTTCATCAAGCATTTGAAGAGTTTGCAACATCACTCGTGAAGCAGGAGATGGCCAACATGCCTCGTGCTGTGTACCATTCTGCCTTGAGAGGAGGGATCACACACTCAGACCGAGGAAAGACAGTGGCAGGTGTTCCAGCTTTCTTGCTGAAGATGTATGAGAGGAACAAGCAACCAGGCATGACACCAGGCCTTGCAGGTAAGCTGTCACTTTCTTGAAGTAGACAGGTATGCATGCTTTGACCCAAAGATGTCTATGAATCTGAAGGTGAATCAGTTTAAGAAACAAAGACGTTTTATGCCACTTAGATATGCTTACATATTTTTTTGAGTTGTTGATTTTATTAAGTTAACCTTCCTTTGCTTTGGGTTCTCCCTGACTTTGAGTGAGTGTTGGCATTGACATTTCTGTTCCCCTTTCCTCCTTCTTTCAGCTGGCATGTTGCTGTGTTTTGACCTCCCAGTCCACATGGGCAAGGATGGCAAGCCTATTAATCGATTTCTGGCCAGCAGGGGCCGCAATTTCCAGCAAATGTTGGTCGCCCTCATTCATGAGGTAAGTTGCTGCTGGCTCTTCTTTGCGTTTCAGGAGTATTACACTTCCTTCCCTGCCAGTCACATTTGTTTGTGCTCATTAGGTATTGGCATCAGCTAGCGATGGTATGTATGAATGTGTTGTAATTAACTGAAGTTGTTGCGAGGGACAACTAGAATCACAGAATGGTTGGGTCCAATCATCAGCCTAGCACCACCACCATGGTCACCCAGCCTCACTAACTTGAACTGACATGTAAATGCTTTTTTTTGAAGTGTTCACTGCCGAAATGCCTCTTCTGAAAATGAGAAGAACAAACAGAAGGTGACCTTTGCCTTTTTCTGCCTTGCAGACTGCTATACATAGTTGCCTGATACCTCTCATGTCTAATCAGTTATAGGTGAATAGCATGTCTGAACAATGATGGGCTTCTGTGGGGAAACAATATCTACACCTTTCCAAGACTTGATATTTTATTCTGTCCCTGAAATTTTTCAGCTCCCTGACCTATTAGGCTTGCGCCACTGAAACCATGCCCATGGCAGCAGTTTTTAACGCAAGTGAAAGTGTGTTAAACTCTTTAAAAGTTCAAAAAATAATTATATTAATACAGTACTTTTGTAATTCTGTTGAGGCTACTTACACATGTCTGAGGGGATGATCTGGGTCCTGATTTTGTTTTATTACTGTTGCCCAATGTATGTGAGGCATACCTGCTGTGGACTTCCTCTGTGATGCTACTAAAATCACTGACACCAAAAACTTTCAGTTTTTAAATAAGTTCACAGGATTTGAGTGGGAAGGTTGTATGTGCAGGGTTTGGAGAGTTTTCTGTTTAAAAACTGAAAGTCTGACACAAAAACACAGGCATGTGCCATCGATCACGCAGTCTGATCCTGTGATGCATCCACATGGCTCCTGCTGGGCCTTGCTCTCAAGTCCTGCTTCAGCATGTTCACACTGCATTTGTACTGCTTAACTCTCTGTCTGTCTGGAGCAAGCAAAACAGTTCCCTCTCTAACAAACCTGTCTGCAGTGTAGTTTGCCTGAAGCTTCCAGTCAAATGATGTAAATGTGTGGCATGCTTAAGTTGGCTGCTTCCGACTAGTACAGTCTTTTGGCTGTGTACATTCTCTCTGTGGTACATCACTTCCAAGTGCTAGCAACACATACAAATTTTACTTTCCATAAGCATTTTGGTCCTTCAGGACTGAACAGGCACAGAAAATAATAATTATGTCCTGTGACCACACACACACCACATGAATCCCAATGGAAGTTAGGCCAGGTGGTATGAGGTCAAAAGCCAGTCTGCACCAGTTGGACTGGGATATAGAAATCTGTCCCTGTATTATCTGACTCTGTATTACAAAGTCAGTGTCAGTGGGATTATGAAGTACTTGATATGTCAAGTTCTTCTCTCAAACTGGAAAAATAAAAGACTTCACCCTTGAACACAGATCTCAAGATATCTAACCATGTGTGCAAATTCAGTAGATACTTTCCATCCTGAAATCTTTACAGAAGGGTTTTTTTCATGTTATTTGAATGACTGTTTCATGGGAAGAAGAAACTATGTTCAGTAAACTGTGGTATGTTTCAAATGCTGCGTTGCTCTTTAGTGGTCACTAGCAAGTTGAAAGAGGAAGATTATCATTCCCCCAGAAATGGGGATGTGCTGTTTGATTGTTAAACAGAGCTTGTTAACCTTTCTTTGAGAGAACATGTAAGTTACTGTAGTCACAGTGGTCAGAAGTTGTATAGAACATGGGTTTTCTTTTTTCCTATGGCTGCCTGGATCAGACTGTACAAGAAGTCCTCAAATAATTACCTGTGACTGTTTCAGGTTTTGCAAGTAATACTTCATAGAAATGCATAGGAATAATTTCTTACCAGATTCATTTAATCTGTTATGAAAATGAATGAGGGTGAATAGTCATATATGTTCACATCATGTACCACATGTTTTGATGATTCTATTAATGTATGTTTTTGGTTAAATTTGCTAGGCTTTCAGCTGGCTATCCATCTTCTTGTTCTATAGTGGAGGTGAAGGAGACAGTTCATTCTGCAGGCAAAAAGTACAGAGGCAGACTGCCACTGGCAGACCAGTGTGGCAGATGGTGGCTTTGACACTCTGCACTTTGCACTTTGAACCAGTGCAATTTGTGGGGGGTTTTTTTAATGAAGGAGAATGGTCTTGCCTCTGCATGTTTCTCAATATCCAAGCACTTTCTATGTGTTGGAAAAAGCACAAGTTATTTTGTCCTATTCGTGAGTCACATTTACGGGCACAATTGCCATGTTGAGTTGCAGGGGTGAGTTGTGCAGTATTAAACGCTTCTCTACAAGTAATAATCATGTTAGGCACTCTGTATATTCTGCATTCCCTGCTTCTTTTTTTCAAGTGTGTTCAATTAGATGTGCTGTGATGACATGCATTGTTGAAAAGTAAAGTGGAAAGCTCCTTCTGTGCTTTTCTTTTCTGGTTTGGTTTTGATGTAATCAAAATATTCAAGAGCTTATTCAAACCTTATATGTGAAGTACCTTAAGATAATAATCGAATTTTCTAGAACAGAATTCATTGTAGTGTATTCTTCTGTGATTAGATATTTCCATGGATGTAGTTTGGAATATGAACTAGTTTGTGCTGATTTCTACTACTGAATTTACTGAGTATATTTCCTTCAGAGTGACGAAACTGTATTCATTAGTAAAGTTTCTGACAAGGTTTTTGTTTTTCTTTTCCTCAGTCTACTGTACCTTGGAGAAACAGTTTTTTTCTCACAAAGGAATGCTAGAAGGTGGATTTGGAAGTATATGCATGCAAGTATGTTAGAAAGAGCCTCTAAGAAAAATTTAAAAGAGATCCTGCCTCGGTCTTTCATTGACACAGATACATAATGCTAGCCTTATATATTAAATCACTGGGATGGCACTTTGTGTCGCATATGTGAGCAGGGCATTTAAATACATGCCTAAACATTTCACTGACATAAATGTATTGTCCAAAACACGTACAGGAGTAGTGTCTCCTGTGGTTTGCCAGCATTGATCTGGTTTGTCTTGCATTTTGATCAACATGGTCTATGCTTTTCTGTCTTTTCAGGGAGACATCCTCCTTAAACATCAAACAACAGGCTGAGGTTACTAGCTCGAAGCTCATGCCATTTCTTACTGCCTCAGATATCACTGTGCAGCTCTTCCTTAAAAACTACTTGACCACTTGGTCTGGCCAAGCGATGTTCCTAAGAACATCCCAGGATCAGTATGGTGGTCTTTCACAAGCACTCATCCTTGGTTCACAGGTCCCTTGAGCCTCCTTCCCTGCACCTCCCCACCCAGCCAATATTTTCTTATGCGTAAATTGTGCACTCAAAAAACAATCTGAACTTCACTTGCCAGCTTTGCTTGTGCTTGCCAGTATTTACAGACCAACGCTTAGTGTAGTTGTAACCACTGTGTATCCAGTGATAGACAACAAGTAAAGGCTACTTGTTTCCTGTACTGAAATAGCAGGTAGCACTACTGCTTATGTGATGATCATCAGCACTGTGTCCAATCATTTTCAATCATAGATGAATTTTGAGTGTTCTTTGTTATGTGAAGTGTTCAGTTCCCTCTTGGCTTTCTCATATTCCACATACATGCAAAATGCTTACTACCATGAAGAAAGTTAATTAATGAAGAACACCTCAGCAGTTCTCTTGTCATCAAACACATCTGCAAATATTAGGTGTTCCTGATAGACCATCTTGTCTAGATGCTTTAAATGTAAGATGCCTAAAGCTTTGTAATTAATTCCTTTATGAACACCTGCAGTATTTTTCAAGCCTGCTTTTGCTGTCTTTCACAAGTGTGGATTACATGGTGAACTTCACAAATCACTAGGAGACTAGTCAAATCTGAATCACAGAATCCTTGAGGTTGGAGAAGACCTCATTAGGTCCAATCATTGACCAACCAGCACCTTCTCAACTAGACTGTAGCAGTAAGTGCCATGTTGAGTTGTTTCTTGAACACCTCCAGGGCTGGTGAATACACCACCTCCCTGGACAGGCCATTTCAATGTTTAAGAACACTTTACATGAAGAAATTCCTCCTGATGTCCAGACTGAACTTCCCCTGGCACAGTTTCAGCCCATGTCCTCTTGTCCTGTCAATAGCTGTCTGGGTGAAGAGGCCAACCCCCACCTTAGCCAGCTACAGCCTCCTCTCAGGTGGTTGTAGAGAGTGATAAGGTCCCCTGAGCCTCTTTTCCTCCAGGATAAACACCCCCAGCTAACTCAACCGATCCTCGTAGGACTTGTGTTCCAGATGCTTCACCAGCTCTCTTGTCCTTCTCTGGACACACTCCAGCACCTCAATGTCCTTCCTGAAGTGAATGGCCTGGAAATGAAGACAGGATTCAAGGTGTGATCTCCCCAGTGCCAACAACACAGACACAATCCCTGCCCTGGTCCTGCTGGCCGCACTATTGCTGATACAGACCAGGATGCCATTGGCCTTCCTGGCCACCTGAGCACACTGCTGGCTCATGTTTAGCTGGCTGTTAACCAGCAGAAGTCTAAATAGTCTAATGCACAAGTCTAAAATATCTTCAGAGTAGAGACAATAGGGGAAGACTGGACTTGCTGCAGATGTCTCGGCAACCCAAGAAAAGCAATTCTAACTGGATTCTTGACTGCTCATCAACTTTTGGCGGCACTGATGAGCACAGATGAGAGGAGGGTGTGAATATATTTTTGACTATAAAGGAAGAACTAGTGTTAATGAGTCATTAAGATGATATTTTCTTTTTTTACTGTATTGTTTGTGGGATGGAGTATGTTAACTCTTTTGATTGACTTTTGGAATGTTTTCATTTGTATAGCTGTATTAGTACTTACTTATTCACAAGTCTTTCAGGTTCACTGTTAGCAGTGGGCATTAATTGCTAGCGTGGTCCTTTGGTTTTTGATATAAAATCCAAGTAAAGAAAGAATATTGACTGCTTTATGTAGACCATGAAGGGCGTAAAATAGAGGTGAGTAAGCAGAAAGAGTCGGGAAAATAATTATACAGGAGGAAATTGTTTTTTTATCTTGATTAACACTTCTGCTTTTAGAAACATCTAAGGTCTTCACGAACTGCGATGAACCATTTGCCAGTGCTGCTAAGTGTTGTGCTTGTTGCCACATACAGTTCCACTGCTCTCTCTGGGATCGATTATTTTTTGCACTATCTGAAGCAACCAATGTTGACTGGCCAGAGTAATGAAGTTGAAAGTAATTTGGTGTGGGTAAAATCAGAAGGGAGAATAATGGACATGATCATTTTAGTTTCCTACAGCCTGTGGAAGTGAGTGAATGATTGTCTGCAAATCATAGACTGGAGAACATAGATGTTAAACTTAATGTAACTGCTTGTAACATTTCTGGTGTGTTGCACAGGTTAACATTCAGCCTTCTGAATGGCACCACTCGATACTGCTGCCACAGTCCTGGTTAGGATTTATGAGTCGAACCTACAGTGCAGTCCTGCAGGTAATATTGAGGTATATAATATTGTGGACATTAATGTGCTTACTCAAGTGGTATGAGTTTCAATTTTACCAGCAAGACCACTCGTACAAGTCACAAAAATTAAAAAAAAATAAATTAAAGCTTGAGGTGTTTAATAATAACATTTATGAAAAGGAAATAAAAATGGGTCTTCAGTTAATGGCAGCACAATGTGGGATACTTTGTAGAAGTGTAACTTCTGTTTACAATTCAGGTTCATGCAGATTTGTTCGTGTGTCAACTTGCAGAATGTGTCAATTCTTAGAATTTTTAGAAGATGAAATTTTATCTAGAGCTCTAATCTATTGCTCAGGTAAGAAGTTTGTAATGGTAGTACCACAGAAGAGACAGAAGCTATCAAGGGATGATTCATTATAAAGAACTTCCTTTAATCAGCATGTAATCCTGCCACATTGTAAGAGACTCCTCTTCAAATTTTTTCAACCCTATCTAATGATTAGGAAATATCTTAAATCTTCTCTTTCATTAGGTTAGCTGACCTGATATCTAGACCAACGTAGTATCATTTGGTTTTTCAACAGGAAAATTACCTAAAAAAGGTTTAGCAAATAGTTGCCTTGCAGAAGTCTCTTTGTGCTATTAGAAGGCCCTATTTGTTTGTGTTTCCAGGCCACACCAGCTCTTTTCAGCAAGAGCAGCTCAGGTTGCTGAACGAATTCTAGAACTTTTGACTGGTCCTTGTTTTGCTGTGCAACAAAACGTATGCTTCTCTCACATTTTCAAAACAATTTTTATCTTGACCATCAGCAAAATGCGAAATTCTAAACCAAGCCAGCCCTATTACAAAACAAGCAGCAGCTATTCAAATTGTAGCTTTAGGTCTTGGGGGACGCTGTTGCTTGCATTTAATTACTTTCCTGTTTTGTTTCCCTTCCAAGGCAAGATTTCACAAGAACCTTAGCATTTACCAGATTTTTATGAAGAATTTCTATGATTTCTTGGAATTTTACAGGAGAATAGATCCTATTTTTGTTGCTTCTTACTTACTCCTTAAGCTTCTGTAGTACATTACATCTGAGGTGACCAAAAGAGACTACCGTGTGAGTAGTCTGGATAGTACATAATGCAGTATTTCTGAGCAGCTATACTGCGTTCTTTTTAGTCAGTGTGTTGTGTATGCTCCTTTAATCTCTGTGGAGATTGACTTTTTGAGTGATACTTGGATTTTCAAGATTCACTGTGCTGTATTCTCGGAGTGGTGCTGTACACCCAAACTGCAAGTGTTCAATACCAGAAAAACAGAGCATATGTGCCTGTATTTTTCACTGAAGGTTTAATAATCTGCTAAGGAGCAGCAATTGACAACCTAAACAAGGTGAGTTGTAGTTCTTCCACACTGGAGTCTGAATGTTAAAGCAAAGCTGCTTCAGGTATGTTTAGATAACATGTATACAACATGTATGTTTGTGTAAAAGCTGTTAGAGGGCAGAATCCATATCACCTCTTCAAATATACAGAAAGATTTGTGTAGGAGATCACAGAGGGGTTAGAGTTATGCAAAGTAAAAGGATGAGGAATTCAGCTTTAAGTAGAGCATCAAGAATGCAATTTTTTGCTGTTAGGATTAATTTTAGCTGGCAGACTTCTAAAGCTCACTCCCTGCTGGCTGTAGCCCTTCCCAAGAGAACTTGTCGCTAAATGTACTAGACAGATGCCTCAGTATTTGTGCTCGTTTACGCCATCTGCAGTTTGTTTTTATCACTCAAAATAAAAAATTATGAATTCTTCTCCTTAATATGTTGTATATTACAGTGGAATCCCGTATGCAAAGCAATCAAGCTCGCTTATAAATTAGCCCTCAAGTTGAGGGTTACATGTGTTACCTGAATATTATCTGAAGAAATGTTATAATGTAAGTAAATCTTATGTTGTAAGATGCACTTCTGACTTACTCTGCAATTCTGCAGGGGAGACAGGCAGAGTTGGAGATGCAGTTAAAACATGGAAAAGAGGACCCTGAAGAGGTGCAGTACAAACAGTTTACAGCCTGGCTGTGGTAAGGAAGTACTTGTGTGCCCCTGATCTCTTGTAATGGCAAGTGAGGGGACAGAGAGGGGTTAGGTTTCAAAGCCTTTGATTTTGCAAGTTTAAAAACTGTATGAGCACTAATGAAAAAAAAGCCCAGAACAAAACCAGGTACAGTGACCATGGTGACCGTACAGAGGGAAGTGAAAAGAAAGACTACTGGGTAACTGTAAGGTTTCCCATATGCCTGGGTTCACAGGTACCTCACCCTATACAGAGGCTAAAAACTTTGTAGGGTGAGCAACTGGAAAGAGTTTGGGGGAAGAATTTGGAGGATTTATAGCATGTTAAAGGAGAAGGATTATGCAAAGATAAAAATTTCCTTGTTGAGACTTTAATGAGCTGTCTCACTGAAAATGCCTTAATGCAAGCTATGTCAAAAATGAACAGAATTCCTGCTGAGAAAATCAAAGCAGTAAGTGAACTGGAGTAGCTTTAGTAGCTTTAGTTTATTTTCTAGTTCCCACTTACTTGCTTGGTGCTTCAGGGCTCTAACTTCAGTACTCATTAAGCATTTTTGTTGCTCACTGTGTTTAACTCAGTTGTGGACAACTTGGTAGAAACTGTAGTTAATCCTTTATTGTGTAAGTACTGTGCAATTTTGCATTGGTTTTTACTAAGGAATAGATGCTTCTAGTGTGGTGGGCTTGAATCTGTGCAAAAGCAGTGTGGTTATGAGGGAAAACCTGGGTAGATTTCCTTGAAAGCCTGCATGTAACTCAGTCTTGAAATATACAACCCTGTTTTAGGAGACATGCCTGTTCAGTCTTCTAAAGTTGTCGTCTTCTGTGGAATGACATTCATGGCCATGATAGAATTGTATGTTGTAGAACAGAGGATCCCTCTCCTCATCCACACCTGTCAATGTAGGAGATACAGTGCATCTCTGCTTCTGTCTTGATATGAATGCAAAACGGAACAATTGCAAACAAGTAGCCTATTATAAATCAACTACACTAATGTGTAAGAAATTGTAATTACTTCTGTGGCTTTCATTTGAATAGATTCAGGTTACTATACTGCCTAAGGCATAACTGCCCAGAGTTGTTTCTGGAAATATTGTAAGTGCTGAATAAATTGTGATGGTTGTCCATTATAAAACACTCAGTTTTTATTATGCCAGAACATAGCACAGGATAGGGATCTGGAAACTTAATGTGTTTGATGTGCTCAAAAAGCAAATTTATGGCTATTGCATGAACCAGCATGTTACAAAAACTGATATTAAGTCAAATAAGAGCCCTTTGTAAAACACAGGGAGTGCACATAAGCATGAGGAAACGTTGGGCGGTACATAAATGTTTTTACAGATTAAATGTTTGTAATTATTTTGCACCAAGTCTTCTGATATATAGCTGATATAATTGTTAACCTAGAATGGAGACATGTAAGGCATAAGAGGAATTTAGCTGAGTTCATGCTATACTGTAATGAACGTGCTGTAAATTCGTTCTGTTCTGTTGCAGGGTCAGAGATATGTTGACTGATGTCATCAAAGGTGCTTCCAAGTAAGAACTGCTGAATTATTATAGATTATGTTTTTTCCCATATTTTCAATGAAGGGTGGGACACTGCTCTTTTTTCCTCCTGGAACTTGTTAAGATGATGATTTTTATCTTCATTAAATTTAAAGCATCCAGGTTTCATGAGTGTGTAGATTTAGAATTTTCTCTCTGTTTGAGGTACATCATGAAATGCAGCCTTTTAGAATTTGATCAAAATCAGCAGGTTCCATGCATAGATTAGGAAATTGCTTAAGGCAAGAAATACCAAGAGACTTCAAAGAACTTAACTGGGTACCTTATTGTAACTATTTGCAGGTATCTCTTACCTGAAAGGAAATAGTTTCACTGTTCCAAACAATGACATTCCACTAAGACTCATATATCTTGTTTTAAAAATCAAAATGGAAATCCAGAAAATATTTTTACATTATAATGACATCTTTGGATCCAGAACAGATGCCCAGCTTTGCAGTGTAGGTGTATTTTTACAGCAGCAGTCACGGAAGTTCTTGGAGGTCTGATGCATAGAGACTAGTGATCTTGTAATTGGTCTAGTACAGCTGTATTGTTCAGCTGCTTTTGTAAAATAACTTGAGAGAGTTCCATCAGGTTTATATTGCAGTATGTTTTTTTGGGAATTACTAGAATATCAACATACATCTTTTTATGAAACTGCACACAGATATATTCTCACTCTTTTTTGTCAATGGCAGATTTTCTTTCTTGATTTCCTGAAAGGTTTGCACTGTCATAGAAGTTAGTACTCTTTGAAACCTGTCATTTTTCATGATGTTAATGTTTTTGTAGCATAGGTAAATAATTCAAAACTCTTTTTTTAAGCTAATATTTCAATAATGGCTGCTCTGCTAAATCTTCTGTTGCTGTTGCAGTGAAGTGGCACCTGCCTCTCTAGTATTCTGCCTTTGAAGATGTTTTTGTTTTCTCCTCTGGCGAGATGGTACTAGCTAAGACCAACTGCTACATTTCTCTGAGTGGTATTTGCTCTGCAGGGTAGCAGTCCTTGTTATAGTGGAAGGCAGTTTCTGTTTTTCTACAACTTTGTGCATGCTGGCCTTTATATAAAAGACATATAAGAAAAAAAAGACTGAAACACTTCTCTCCGCCATTCTTTCTCTAATTCCTGAAGATGAATGGAATAGATTTCTGCTGAGCTATAAGGTGCTAGGTACAAAGGCCTTCCCTCCTGGACTGCATGTAGCATAACTTTCCTGCTTTGAGATGCATGTTTCATTGCCAACATCTCTATTATGTTTCTTAACTGTTTGTCTTTTTCTGTTCAGAGACAGCCCAGTGGTGAAGGGAAACTCTATTTTTGCATTAACTGGTCTTGCAGTTGCTGTAGCCAAATATGAAAGCAGCCTTTCCTCAGACTCTGAAGGGGTGCCTGAGGTGAGTCAATCTGAGAGAGATTTCCTTCTCTTAGTGGAATGCAGAGAAGTAATATGACCAGGTGTTTGGGGGGCTGGGAAGTGGATGTGAAGTACTTCACATTTTCAAATTCAAATTTCACCCCACTCAGTGAGTGTCATCTGTTAGCTGCTGTGGTCTATAGAGAGGCAGGTAGAGTGTGTATGTGCCTTGTCACAAGAGGCATAATGAGTAGCTCTTTAATTTGCTGGTTTTGACAGATGAGATATAGGTCACTTTATGGACACCAAAACCCAGCCAAACTCTTTTCTCATAATTTGTGGCTTCACTGAATAGTACTTGATCAAAAGTGGTGTCTGGAGAGTCAGCATTGACAAGTAAATGATGCTACTTACAGTACCTAGGAATGACAAAATAGTGTCATTCATGATGGATCACAGCTGGAACTACAGCAGCTGAGCTTCTGCTTAGGTAGAACTTGGTTTAAGAATAAATAATGATGAATACTTGGATTTGATTTTTGCAGACTGAACCTGACTTTATTTCTATGAAACACTGGATTTCTATGGTCACAGAGACCCTCTTGACTATTGTGAATAGCCGCTACCAGCCTAAAGATCGAGTCTTTCCATGGTTCTATCAGGTACATGTTGTGGTATTAAAGGCAAGGCAGTATATCTGTATTTCATACCTGGAGTTCTTAACATGAAGTTTCCTGGTTCTGTTTGACCTCTAGTAATTGTAATACAGGAAAGTAAAAACTTTTCTTGCTCTTGTTCTTTTTCTTTCATTTTCTTTTCTGTTTATATTTGTGTTTGACTTAAGTTCTTGTCTTTAGTACCAAAATGGTAAAAGCCACTTATGAGGAATGAAGGAAATGTTAAAACCACAAAAAACCTTCATAAACTAGGATATTTGACATCTATGTACAATACAAAACCTTCTGACATGAACAGTCTCTCCTCAGACGACGCTGTCAAACTGTTGAGTTATTCTCACATCATTCCACAGGACTCTGAAATGCATACTTTCTCAAAATCTGCTGGTAGTGGAGCGTCTGATTCTTGTTTTACAATACCTCTTGAACTTCTTAGGGACAGTAGACATTGTATCATCTGTGCTTGCAGTGTGATTAACCAGCCTGAAATTCTCAAACCATTTAAGTATTAAACAGTTCTTAAAGTAGAACCTGGAGATGGACTGAAAGCTCAGTATAGACCATAAGGAAGAGATATTGCTAACTCTACACTATCTGTGGTCAAATGATCAGGTTGAAGATTCTTTGTGTTGCAGATGCAAAAGGGAACCTGGGTCTTACAAGGCCAAATACTAGCCTCCTAGTTTATCATGGTGATTTTTAAATAAAACTTCAGTAACTTAATTCATGAACTGCATTCAGTCCAGTATTGAGACTTTAGCATCAAAAAGCTGAAAATTACTGATGGAACTGAGTTAGTTCTGGCATGTGACCCCTGTTGTCACTGACTGATAGGGCACATTGATCACCAGATAAATAACTGCTAGACTGGTTAGAGATAAGAAGCTTAAGCACTAGCAGTTCTTGACAAATTGTTTTGTGATTTCTGCCTTTGAAAATAATGCTGTCTGTAAAGGGGATTTTGAGATGGAACAATGTGATAATCTATCATTTTTGGAATCCACTCTTTAAAAAAAAATACCGTGTTTGTAAAAGTAAGCCAGACAGTAGAAGTCACTGTCTTGTGGAGTGCCTTGAATCCTGATGGAATTCTTTTCCTTTTCCTCTCAGGGTTGTATGTGGATGCTGATAAATATACATTAGGCTATCGCTTGCAATCAGTCCATTGCTTTATAGCTAGAGGTAGTTGTATAGTCCTTACGTATTTAAAATTTAAAATTTAAAAACTTGGCAAAGGGATCATCCTTCAAAAATAGATCTCTACCAGTTTCACAGAATCACAGGATAGATAAGGTTGGAAGGGAGCAGAGTGTTTCAGCTGGTCTGACCTCTCTGCTCAAGCAGGGTCATCCCAAAGCAGATTGCACAGGATTGTGTCCAGACAGTTCTTGAATATCTCCAATGAGGGAGATTCCACAACATCCTTGGGTAGTCTGTGCCAGTTCTCTGTCCCCTGCACACTAAAGAAGTTCTTCCTCATGTTCAGTTGGAACTTTCTGTGCATCAGTTTCTGCCCATTGGCTCTTGTCCTATCACTCGGTATCACCAAGCAGAGCCTGGATCCATTTTCTTGACACCCTCCTTTTGGATACTCACAGACCCTGATGAGGTCTACTCTGTCGTCTCTTGTCGAGGCTGAACAAGCCCAGCTCTCTCAGCCTTTCCTCATAAGAGGGGTGCTCCAGTCCCCTCGTCATCTTTGTCACCCTCCACTGGACCTGCTCCAGAAGCTCCATGTCTCTCTTGTACTGAGGAGCTCAAAACTGGACACAGTACTCCAGATGTGGCCTCGCCATAGCTGAGCAGAGGGACAGGATCACCTCCCTTGACCTGCTGGCAATGCTCTTCCCAATGCATTCCAGGACACCATTTGCCTTCTTGGCCCCCAGGACACACTGCTGGCTCATGGACACCTTGTTGTCCAGCAGGACCCCCAGGTCCTTCTCCACAGAGCTGCTTTCCAGCAGATCACCCCCAGCCTGTCCTGGTGCCCAGGGTTATTCCTTCCCAAATGCAGGACCCTGCATTTGCCCTTGTTGAATTTCAGACAGTTCTTCTCTGCCCATATTTCCAACCTGTCAAGGCCCTTCTGAAGGGCAGCACAGCCCCCTGGGTATCAGCCACTGCTCCCAGCTCTGTGTCATCAGTGAACTCGCTGAGGAGGCATCTGCTCCTTCATCCAAGTCATTGATGGAGAGGTTCAACCATACTGGGCCCAGTATTGAACTCTGGGGGACACCACTCATGACAGGCCTCCAACTACACCCTGTGCCACTGATAGCAATCCTCTGGGATCTCCCATTCAGACAGTTCTCAATCCACCTCACTGTCCACTCATCCAGGTCACACTTCCTGAGCTTGCCCATGAAGATGCTGTGGGAGACCGTGTCAAAAACCTCGCTGAAGTCAGGATAGACAATATCCACTGCTCTTCCCCCATTCATCCAGGTAATTGTCCCATCATAGAAGGCAATTAGGTTGGTCAAGCATGATTTCCCATTAGTAAATCCATACTGGCTACTCCTGATCACCTTCTTGTCATCCATGTGGATAGAGATGGCCTCCAGAAAGAGGTGCTCCATCGCCTTTCCAGGGTTTGAGGTGAGGCTGACTGACTGGTAGTTCCCTGGGTCCCCCTTCTTGTCTTTTGTGAAGACTGGGGTGACATTTGCTTCCTTCCAGGCCTCAGGCACCTCTCCTGATCTCTATGACCTTTCAGAGATGCCATAAGCATCCCAGCTATGGTGTCCACCAGCTCTCTCAGCACTTGTGGATGCATCCTGTCAGGACCCATGGACTTGTGGCTGTCAGGTTTGCCTAAGTGCTCTCCAATCCAAGCCAAAGCCTTCCTGCCTTCCTTCCTTCCTGCCTTCCTTCCTTCCTGCCTTCCTTCCTTCCTTCCTGCCTTCCTTCCTTCCTTCCTGCCTTCCTGCCTTCCTGCCTGCCTTCCTTCCTTCCTGCCTGCTTTCCTTCCTTCCTGCCTTCCTTCCTGCCTTCCTTCCTGCCTTCCTTCCTGCCTTCCTTCCTGCCTTCCTGCCTGCCTGCCTGCCTGCCTGCCTTCCTGCCCGCCTTCCTTCTTTCTCTCCTGGCTCACATTTCTGGGGGCTGGTCTTGTCAGTGAAGACTGATGCAAAGAAGGCAGTTTTACTCCTCTGCTCCCTCTGTCACCAGGCTCCCCTCCCTTCATTTAATAGCAGGCCCATATTATCCCTATTTTCCCTTTTCTTTTTTATGTGCTTGAGGAAGTCCTTCTTGCTATCCTTGGCCATAATTATTTCCAGATAGGCTTTGACCTTCCTCATCCCATTTCTAGTTATTCTGGTAACCTCTCTGTATTCACTCCAAGTGGCCTATTCCTGCTTCTGTCTCCTGTGTATTTCCTCCTTATGCTTGAAAGGTGTCAGGTGTCCTTCATTCTAGATGTGAAGAATTTAAGGTGATACTTTTCCCAACTTGCTAAACTTTTGGTGTATTATACTTCAAGAACTTTAATAGCATGGCTGGTTCTGTTTGTTGTTCTGATCATGCTGCTAGATATTTTTTACAAGGAAGGTGAAAACTAATATAGACCAATGCATTTATGTGCAGATTAGCTGTTTAATTCTAGTTGCATCCTGTCTTATAATTTGTTTAGTTTCATACTTAACAATGTTATTTACACTTAGAAATTATATTCTGAAGTGCCCTAGTTTTAAGCTGCTTACAAGGTAAGCCAAATGGAGAAGTTACCATAGGCAGTTCCATGAAATACTATTTATTGTCAGATTGCAATACATCTGTTTTTCTACTTGTTCTATAGGTATTTATTTTAAATTCCTCAAGTGCTGAGTGTTACTGCTTGGAAAGGAGTAAGAGTAAAAAAAAAAATATTTTTTTTGTGCTTTTCTAGAAATCCTATTCAGGTGAAAATACTGCTAGCATTATAGCTCGATCCTGTGCAGCCACAGCTTTGTCTCTCCTGGTGCCAATTTTCATTGTATCGTGCAAGGAGAAGATTGAGGAGGTACTGAATATGCTAACTGACAGGTTACCTGGGAAACCAAATGCTGATGAGTCTCAAGCTGTTCAAATCCACATGGGTCTTGGTTTGGGGATGTTTATTTCACGTTTGTATGAAGAAAAAGTCAGGTAAGAACTAGCGTATTTAATGTAGTTGTGCAAATAACTTCCTTTTTTCCTGCATGTTGCCTTAAGATCTGGGGAATTAAATTATTTACAAGTCATAGGCAAATGATTCTTGAGGGGCTTTGTAATGTTTCTTAAAAGGTGCCTTTTATTATCAGTCTTTGCTCCCCCCCAACCTTAGCTCCCCCCAGAGCTATCCTGGGTATTTTTTCATTCTTTCAAGATGAGTGACTAATTTTTATAATATCCTAAGGTACACGTGCAAAGCAGTCAGTTAGAACAGCCACACATATGCTTTTAAATGGGACTAGTTACCCTAGAAGACGTAATAGTAAACTAATTCACAGTTCTCATTAGTTCCTTTCTAAGTAGTGCTCTGGACACTGGGTGGTGTCCACTTACATCATGTAGTTACACATGTGAGGATGGGGCTACAACAGAAGTAGTGTAATGGGCTGTGTTTAAAGTATGTTGTTACAGCTATGTTGGCAGCAAAGAGGTGTTCTGTAGTTGGTGGAAAATGCATCCTTTTCAGAAAGATTGGCCTCAGTTGCAAATTTCTGATGATTCCAGAGGAATTAAGTAGGTTTGGCTTTATACTACTCCAGTGTTTTTTTCTGCTAGGGATTTTGTCTTCCTATATACCCATGATAAATGTTTAGTTTGTGTACAGGTACAGGTACAAAACAGATTTGATTGGGAGTTGTTGATTTGCTCAGTGAAGCTAATGTTTCCAAGGCATCTGCTTTTGTTAAAGCATTGTGCAGCATTGCTGAGTTCTAATCTTCATGCTTTGGTGTCTTGATGCCTTGCTGCCACTGACTCAGCCATGTAAGTTGGGAATGGACTACCTGTGGATGTTTAGTCAGTAGGAGAGCTGAGCTACACACAAGCCTTAAAAAAGCTCTTAAAGAGAATGAAGTTACATCAGCCCAGTATTTTGGAGTATGTGAATCTTTATTTTGGGTGTTTGTGTTTGTTTTATTTGTTTGGTGAAGGATGTTAAGTGAATACATTTATCTAACCATTTCTATGGACCGGTTTTACTCTTCCACTGCCCTCCATAATTTGAAAGCTTAATCTTACGCATTCTTCAAAGCATTGAATTGCAACAAATCAAAACTTGTAGGGATGTAGCTATAGCTAATATCAGATCATAGAAATACTTTCCATTAAGGATGTCAGGTTCATTATGAAAATGGTGTACATGTCTTTTAAGAGGGGAGTCCCTGTGACATCTTTGGAGTGAGATGTAAATGCTTTTTTTTTATCAGTAAATTAGGCTTACTACATGGAGAGAGATTTACAGAGCTAATAGTGTAAAATGTCATGAATTTTCAGCTTATAAATAGTTTCAGATCTAGCTGAGATGATGTTTTCTCAGTATCCTCCTCCCACTGGCAGGCATTGGATTTTATTTTTTTTTTTTTGCTTCTGTTTTGTTTGTTTGTTTTTTGTAGTGACATACCTGGCCAACAGATGAACTTGGTTCTATTGAAGTCCCTGGATGTGTTGGAGGACTGCTGCTTTGACACGAGTCTGGAGTACAAGTGAGTTTATTACTGATGATACTTTATTTTGATACTTCATTTTGTCTGCCTTTTTAGTTCACACTTTTATTCCTTAATTCTACAGTAGTAGTTCCACAGAAACGCCAACACAGGTAGGCTGGAAAGGACATTTGGAGGACCCCATCCTCCCTAAAACAGACTCAGTCATGGACTTTGTCTACACTGCTCAAGGCTTTACAGTAGTCAGGGTTTGAAATCCCTAAGAATGGAGACAAAAAAACACATGTCATTTGCCATTAGACAACCAACATAACAGCATGTTTCTTCCACAGTAGTCATTTCTCTTTCAAATCAGGGAAGGAATCACAGTATCTCAAGTGCCTCAGTGTGAGTGCATAAGGCTTTCTTTGATTTTGAGCATTGCTCTGCCCAGCTCTTCCCTGTTCAAAGGAAACAGCAATAATTCCCATTTGCCTTTGCCCTCCTTTCTCCAGTGCACTTTCTGAAAAGCTGTGAGGAGTCACAGCTGTGCACCATTGGGCTGTGAACCTGTATAGCTTAGTGAGGATTTCTATTGCCTGTTGAGTGGCACAGGGTGAGACACACAGAACACAGCTGACTGTACCAGCTGCACCCCTTTGTTGTGCCTGTTGCTGCTGGTTTGTGCAGCCTATTAGCTGGAGATCAAAGACTCACAGAAAAGCCAAGACTTCTCTGGTAGCAAGAGGAATGCTTGCCAGAAGAATATGAAACAATGGCAAGCAGGAGAGGGAAAATTTAAGGGGGATGGGGGTAGTTTTTTCTGCTGGCTATGGGTTTTAAAGGTTAAGAGCAAATTGGTGTCTAGTATGAGTTCTCTTTGTGAGCAAAGAAGTAGTGTAAAGCTGTAAATGTTACAGAGTTGTCCAAATTTTGCATTTCTACAATTATAAACTACTGTTCCAAAGGAAGGGCCTTTCCAGCCTTTTCATCCATATGACACGGGCATGATCAGCTGTGAGACATGAGCATTACACTTACCGTTTCTCCCCTGCTAAACTGGTGATTTTCTTTTTCACTAAAAACAGGCTGCCAGTGCTTTGAGTGTAGGTCTGCTGAGCAGTGAAGGTGTGTGCAGTCCGTGCTCGGGCTGCCCCCAGTGGAAGGCAGGGCTCCCTGCACCCTGATGCCCTGGCAGTAAAACACTAAAAATGTGCTGGGAAATCCGAGATACCATGTAGATGACATATACTTAAATATTCATTTTATGTAGCTCAAAGTAGCCAAGCGAAAGAAATTGTTAGTTACAAAAAAGGGAGCAGAGGAGGTGAAGTTTTACTCTTCCTTTAGTCCCCACTTGCAGTTTGAGTCTCTATTAAGAGTGAATAACATAAAATACTATAGCTCTAATGAGAAATTCCATTTTCTCTCTGTGTAGTTTTGTCAACAAGCAGTAGTGTAGAACTCTTGTGTATAAACTACATACTTATTTGATTGGCTGTTCATTAATTCTAATATACCGGTTACTTAAAAATGTTTGTTTGATCTTTGCTGGAAAAAAATACCACTGCCAAGACACCCCTCCAAGTCTTCTAGCCATGCGCAATCATATTTCTTTCCCTGCTGCTGTAAAACATTTGCTTATAAATATGACTGAAGTTATTCTCAGAAGTTTCTTTTTTTACCTAATTGAGTAAATGCAGCCGCTCTTGCCATTTTTAAGTTCGATAGGAGAACCTTAGAAGAATGCCTGAGATCCTAGCTATGTTCATTTGACTGCTTGCTACTTGGCTACAGGCAGTGTCAGAGAGATGTACAAGGGGGAAAAAAATCATCTTCAGATAATACCTGTTTCTTTGAGCTAATGTGGATGTATGCCAGGCGAGAGATCACCTTCAGAGCAGCAAGTGTCTGCTTTGCTTTAGTATATCATGATGGGAGCCAGAACTGTTTGGGAGTTTTCTGACAAAACTGATGACTTGGAACTTGTTATGGGAGCACATGTGCAGAATTAAGTAAGAGATCTCTGGTCCAGAATGAAATTTCTGATAAAATCTGAAAAAGACGCAGAGACTGTGAAGATGTTTGTGCTAGTTGCCCTATTACATCTTTTGAAACTATGTTCTTGTTGCAATTTTAAATATCCTTAGCATCAAACAGTTAGTTGTGGATATGTCTTCCCTGATGAAGCTGGTCCACTGTTGCACATGCAAATTTTAGTACATACAGGTTAGAGTGGATACCTGACCATTCCTGTCATGAAATCCAGGTGGCCACCTTAACCTCTACAGCCATCTTAGCCACTTTCTGGTTTAATCACTAATTTCATTACTTTTGCAAATGGAACAACTCTTGGAGGAGTCTGACAGCACCAAATCCTAATACAGCCAGTGAACCTGCAATTAGTGTGTTTAACTGGGATTTCAGAGTTTATGCTGTCAGGACAAATCACACATAGAAGTTTGGCTCCATACTTCTTCATACCAGTGGATGTGCTTGTTGTTGGGGCTATCAGTGCTTCAGGGGCAGAAGGAATAATGAGACTGTATATGTAGGACTTTTTATTTAAATATACATTTTCTGCTTATGCTGTTTTTTCATCTGGTGTTTCCCAAAAGAGATGTGTGAAATAAAAACCATTTGTAAATTTGTGATAATTAATTAATTATCTACAGGGCTAGTTATCAGGCAAGGCCAAGAGGTCTTCTTGCCCACAAACCTATGTTGCAGTTTAAAAAGAATTCAGAGCAGCCAAAGCATACTTAATCCTTTCTCTTTTGTTTTCTCTTAAAGCACTGGATGTATCTTAGGAGTAGGACTTGTTCTTTCATTTATGAGTCACAGTAGCCAAACTGAGTCTCGAGTGCACGTTTCCGCTTCATTTCGAAAACTCTGCAAATACCTGGACAGCAGTGAGGACCAAAGCAGATGGGTCCAGGAGGTATTACCTGTTTTATCAAAAATCTTAAATCTTCCTTTTACTTTGTTGGCTCTCTTTAATAACTGTAGTCTTTTTTACTGAGGCTTTCTATCTGTAGTGGAGTGCTTGATTTCTGTTTTTTCTTTCACAATATATGAGTTTATATCTGCTGGAAAAAAGTGACAATAACAACACTAATAATAATAATAATAATAGAATTATGTGTCATGCTGCACTGTATGGCTGAAAAGATAACAGACATAATCCTTTAAAGGCCTGCTTTAGTTCCTTAACCTCAAAATCAATTGTTGAAAGTTGGATCTTGAGTAACTATGGATATGAGTCTCTTACATACAACTGTTAGTGGCTCATCTGATCTACTAGAAAGCAGACAGCAAGCTACTCTCAAAGAGAATCTTCATGCTAATACTTCCTCCTTGAATATGCCTTCTGTATAGTTATTTGAAAGTTACTGTCACTAGCTAATGTGAATCTTGTACTTGTGCATGCTGCTATGGCCCCACTTGCTCTTCTCTTTATGTTTTAAACACATACTGAGCTCTGCTACGTTTGAGCATGCATTTCTGGGGTTTTTCTCCAGGATAAGTCCTGTAAGTTTTGACACAGTCCATGCACTTAGCCTGTAACTTTGCTGAGGTAAAACTTGAGAATGAAAACTGAGGAAATTGGAATAGTTTGCAACAGAAAACAAAAATCAGAGCAAGCAGATGTTTTGCACGAAAAAAGCAACCCTATGCGTACATGATGTATGTAAGCCTGCAACAGCTGAACAGTTAGGTTGCGTAATCCTCTACTTTTCCTAACAGAGTTAATAGAAATTGATAGTATTATTCTCTTCCCGCTCGTGCTGCTGTTCTCAAAGCTCTTTATTAAACATCTTCTCCAATGAAGTTTAATTTTTTGGCAGTACATATGTATCGGGGATTAGCCTTTTGCAGTTTATGGCTCATGCATTACAATTACTTACAGCTATGAAATAATTTATCTGTCCCCAGAGATCTTCAGGTGCATTATTGAAATTAAACTGAGTTCAATATAACAGCTTCTGAGATGAAAGGCAGCAGCTGTTAAACATCATTGGTATGAGAAGCAAAACCAACCCTTTTCAATTAAAATCTCTGTAAGGATTTGTATGGATGAGTAAAATTTGGCCAGCACTCTAGGATGAGTGCTACTATGTGAGATGCACAAGAGGCTCTTTCAGAACTGTAAATGACTTGGATATAACGCTGTACTTGAGAAGTAATTTTGGCTTGCTGCAACTAGAGGTACAATCTGCACATTACTTGTTCCAGATCAAATTATTGTCAGTCTTGTGCAGTAGGTAGGTGCTCTCTGCTTACCTTATAGTCATGTGTTGTTCTGCTGCTTAACATTGGTACAGAGGAGTTTAAAACGTTGGCACACTTGCCTTGTTGGTAGTTCAGACTTCAGTTCCTTATTCTCCATGACTAAGAACAGGAAAGCGATGTTGCTGGTGAATTCTTCTTCAAGGACAGGAGGCTGTTGTAGTGGGCTGTGTGTGAAAGACCGTTCTATGTGCTTATTTTCTGGCATGGTGGACCTCCTTGTAGTCCTGGTGGGAGCACAGTATGCTGAATATGCTTACATATAAATAATGATGAGATAACTTGTGTTGAGAGAGTAGCTACATTGTGTGGAAGGTCAGGAGTTTGACTTCTGTAAAATCAGAAGTACTTCCAAGCTCTAGTTGTGCTCATTTAACATCTTTCAAAGAGAGAATAAATATCTGAAAGTATAAATTGAAAATGTTATGTGTTTTTTATCATGCTGGCACATTATTCAATGTGACCATTGCTACAGTGAATTTGATTAGACACTAGTTAAAGAAATTAAATTTTTTTCAGGTACTTGCCTATTCTGTGGCCTGTTCCTGCATCTCTGCTTTCAGTGTTGGAATCATAGAAGCAGCTGAGGCTGAGAAGGCCATGAGCAAGCTACGGACCTTAGCAGAAAATAATCAGCAGGTAATAATTCAGTATTTGGGCTTTGCTTCAGTTCTGTTTCTCTTTTATCTGTTTAATATTGGATACTGCTTTACCTGGACTGTAATTCAAGAAAATTATATTGATCTACTTTCATCATTAACTGATATTCAGTGTGTTGTGCATACCATGCAATTACTAAGACTGCTAAAGATTTAATCCCAGAAAATCCCATGTCACTTGACATGAGAAAATACTTGAAATAGCAGACAGAGGCATTGCTTGTGATTGTTGAGAAATAATAAATATTTAAGTAATGTTTCAATAATAAATTTAGAAAATAATATAGAATCCTTTGTAATATCTGTCTTTTAATAAGTTCTTTTCCCCTTACAGACCTACAGTTTTGCTTTAGCTTTAGGTGCAATAGTACATGGATTGTCAGCTTGTGGTCATGGGAAAGCTGAAGACCTGAGTAATAGACTAATGCCAGCCTGGATAAAAATTGTGCTTGCAGAGGTAAAGCAGTTTGATTTCATATCCTGGCTTTTGTAGTTGTTTTGTTGGTTTGTTTTGGTTTTTTTTTTGTGCAGGTGGGGTAGAGGAGGTGGAGAAGGGATGCTGTGCAATTTAGAATTAACAGTAGTGACTTAATTTTCCTTGCTTCTGCAGGAGTGATGCTATGAAATGCCATGACTATCTGAACATGCTGTTTGATATTTGGAAGCAGGAGTACACCTTTGGCCTGTTTGCTAAAGGGCTGTTTCTCTTCTACTTGGATAGGTTATGAGAAATGCTTATCTCAATGAGGGCTTAATTTGGCTTTTTTTACTAATTTGGAACAATGTTCAAATATAAAATCTAGGTTATTGAATGAAAGTGTCTTGTGAAATTCAGTGCTGCTGGTCAAAACTAGAATTAAAGAATGGTGATTATAGTGCCTTAGTTGTTACAATAATTTCGATTGATCTGGAAGAGTTAGGTGTTTCAAATCAAACTCTAAATTTACACACAGAGATTGCAGCTGAAGGTAAGTATCGTAAAAAAAACTGGTTTAGAGTTGAATTGCACTGGCATATTTTGTGGAATACAGACTGTGCTAGGGGAAAAAGTGATTTGTCAGTCCATGATGATTTTAGACTTGGGGGAGAGAAGAGGAAGCTCCATATAAAGCTTTCATTCACCAAGATGAATATTATCTACCATGCTGGAGTCTGACATGAAAAGACTGTTGGAATTAGAGGTGTACTAGTGATAGTGATAATGGTTTTTAAATTGGAAGAAACAAGCATTTTTTCCTGCAGTAGTGTTGTGTCATCACATTGACTCACTGGTCCTTAATTATGCTTCCAGGGTTCTCCAACAATGGAGCGTCTGGCTGCTGTCAGTGGGCTGGTTGCACTGGTGGGCTCTGAAGGAGGCATGATACAGGTGAGAATATGCAAGCAAATGGTATCTTAACCTCACAGAGAAATTTAGCTAGAGGACAAGATGGGATGCCTCCTCCCCCTTCCTACAGCAGTGGTTGTAAACCAGGACATCACATTTTTGCAATAATTCATGTTGGGTACAAACCAAGAAATACTGAATTGCAGTGCATAAAATGGGGTCTGTTCCATTTTCCCATCATATGGCCCGTGTGCCACTGGGAAGAAGTTTACAGCCATGTAAGCTTTCTCCTTTTCTCTCTCCCACTCCCCCAGAGAAAGGCATGTGTGCAAACCTAATCTGCCTTTTCAGGATTTGTTCTCTGTTTTGTTGCTGCTTTTTTCCCCCTCTTATAAAATTCACCTTTTTTTCTTCTTCCCTGGCAGCTGAAATCTGAGAGCATTCAGTCCTCACAGTTTCAAAGTAAGCTGAATGAAGTCATCAGAACCCTTACACAGGTAAGGAGGTAGACTCTGTTTCCTGCTTTGGATAAGGCATTAGCATATTGTGACACCTTGCACAAACAAGCCAAGTCTTTTGGAAAGAAACTACGTAATGTCTGTATCCAGCTTGAATGAGGCAGTATAGGGAAATTTGTCTAACTAGTGGTTTGTTGTCTCAACAGATAATAAGTTTCTCAGAGCAGATTGGCCTTCAGACAAATGCAGCAAGACTTCTGGGACGTCTTCACTTGTCCTCTTTATCTTCTACCCAGAACAGGGCATCTGGTAAGATGCTTTATTACTGCTGCTTAACAAATGTGTAGAAATAACACATCACTAAAAAGACAGCAAGGGACACATCAGAAAATACAGGCTAGACATTGCAGTCCTATTAATTGACATGACAGCCTATGAATCCTAGTCCTGTGTGCTTAAAGGTTGGAACATGAAGCAGGAATCAGTGTGCTGAATAGGATCCTTACTAGGATACTTGCAGTATCAAAGTAAGGTTCTAAATTGTTCTAGTGAAACTTGTATATTGCTTCTTTATATTTTTATAGGGTAAGCTGTAAAGAGGTTTTACATTTCATATGGCACATGTGTTTGACATCTTCCATGCCTTTTATAAGTCATTAATTTGCTCTTTGTTTTAGCACTTCCCACTGTATAAAAAAATTAGTACTGAAAAACTGATCCATAACAAGAACAAGCTGACTTTTATTTTTCTAGAAGAGATGTTCTCTGGTTAGCTGAAATGAAAAAACTAGTGTTCTGTGCCCTTTCAAGGTGGCTGATATATCACTAACTTCAACTGTAGTTTCAGTATCCATTGGTAAAATAAAGGCAGGATTACATCATTAATGAAATACCAATAGTAGGCACAAACTAATGAAGTTGAAGCTGCTCACTTTGGTGTGAACTAAGTTGGGAACCAAAACTACAAAATGTAGATTAACTTCATCACAGAGAAAAAGATTATCAGAGTTTCTGCTTTTCTATAATCTTGGCGTGCATGCCTGAGATTAGATAAATACAAAATGTCTCTGTTGTATTAAACTTCCCAAAATTTTGAAGCTTTCCCTTTCAAAGCCCAACTTGCACTGCACAATATATTTTTAAGGAAGCTCTTACCCCTGGCTTTTCAGTTGGTCAGTGAATTTGTTTTTTCAGAACTGGCACCTCTTACCACCCGTAATGTTTAGCTTGCCTTAAAGGTGAAAAGGCCAATACATCTATCAGTCTTGTGGTCTAAATACTCTGAGTCACCTGCAGAATTAGTTAGCTTAAACACGGCTCAGTTTGGCCTTTAAATTTACATGGGAGCAGAAGGTTACAATTTTTGATGAAGACGATGTTTTAGAATATAAACAGTCTTTTTATCTTCACAGTTCCTCCAGATTTTAGCTACTTACCTGTAAACAGCTTTATCAGGGCAGCCATTGACTTTGCCATTGAAAGTGGAAAGAAAGGTAAGAAAGGATCAAACTACACTATTGCTCTGGGAAATTTGTTATGGGTATAAAAGGTGACCCTAATGATTTGGTTTTATTTGCTAAGACAACTTCTCTAAATACAAATTTGGCCTTCAGTAATGTGAGCTAGTTAATATAAAAATTTAATAACCCTCAAAAATATAATGTTTGTCTAGATAGGACTTTAGTGTTCTCCATTTAATTTTTGACTTTTAATACCTTTTCCCATTTCTCTCTCTGTTGGTGAGATTATGTTTCTTCCCTGTGAGAATGAAAGTCAGATCACTTCAAGTGTTAACTTGTATGCTCAGTAATACTCCATCTGACCAACTCTATGCTGCCTCTTATTTCAGTGATGCTAGGTTAATATTCTCTGTAATGGAGTCGTATTTTAGCAGATTACTGCTATGTGTGATAAATGCAAAGAACTCTGAAGAAAGTATGGTGTCACATGAGGAACCCTGATAAAAGATAAATGTCTTGAAGTAAAGTCTTAATAGAGGTAGAGAGAGGGGATTACTCCTGTGTGGATCTAAGTGTGTTCACTGCTGCCCTATGAAGCAAGCTTTGATTTAAATTGAGATAAAAATGCCCATGTTTTGACTCCAAGAGGAATGAGTTAACTCGCTATGTCGATGTAAGACACTATGTAGCAAAGGTTGGCACTTTTTAAACTACTTTTTTGGCCTGCACCTACAAGATGAGGAACGAGAGCAATATCAGAAAACTCTGCTGTTCTCCCAATAACAAATGTAAAAATACTACCTTACTAGATGAGAAATATGTGTAATTAACTCATAAATTGACTCAAGAACACGGGACCAGAAAGTTTCTATTTAGTAGTAACAGCAAGATATTTTTGAGAAGAGATTTAAAAATGTAACTGTTGATTATAAATGAGATAGCTAATTCTCAAATGCAAAAGGAAGTAACAGTGATTTTATTACACTTTTCAGTTCTTTACTACAGCTTGAACTTCAGTGCACTGTTCATGCTTTTTTGCTGAGCTGTTCAGACAAATGTGTGTGTATAAAATTCAGACTGTGATGGAATCTTCTGTTCTAGGCCCCGAATCTGTCCCAGCTGAGCTGGTGAAAGTAGCACTGGCACCTATTGCATTAGTTGGAGAAAGCCATCAGTACCCACCTGTAAACTGGGCATCCATTCTTTCTCCTTTGATGAGGCTAAACTTTGGTAAGATTAAGAGTTTTCTATGAAAACCAGTTTTCTATGTATTTATCACAAAACTTCTTTACTAATGCAGCTTTCACAAACCTTGGAGCCCTCTTCAGAACTTGAAGTTAGTGCAGTGGTTAAAGTGTTGATTAGACTTTCAAGATGACTTTTTAATGTTTGCAAGTATATATTTATGATCACCATGTGGACACTTTTAACTGAAGAAAAAACTAAAGAACTCAGAGCTGAGAAGTTCCCTAAAACACTGAACATTCATGAACATGGCCTGAATATTTCATTTGAACTATGTATAAGAAGAACCCATCATGAAACTCAAATAATTGTATCCTATTTTCAGTACCTGCCAAATGCTTGGTCCAGTGCCCATGTCAGAGGCTGCAGGCAGCTTTTTTGACACATTTGAACTGCTTAATAGTTCATCTATCTATCACTAGTTTGAAATACACTTTCTACTAAATTATGCTGGGTTATAATTTTAAAAATAATTGAAAAAATTTCCTGTACTGAGGTCTGCAGTCCTTAGGAAGAGCTGAAACTTGTTAAAAACTTGTATGGAGGATTTTTTTATTCCTGTTTTTCATTTAGGAGTCTAACTTTTGTGAATCAGGGAATTTGCAGAGGAAACAGTACATTTGTTTTGTGGCTGATTTTAGATTTCAGACAGCATCATAGTCTAGTAATATTGACTCATTTTTCCTTCTGTGGGTTAAATCTTGTCCTCATTTGGCAAGGAGGATTTTTTGTAATTTTTACTTTTCTTAGTATTCCCACACTTTTGTTCCTGAGTGAATTGAAATAATTCAGATGAGTGCTGAGATTTCTTGATGAAGGTGCATGAATGGGAAGAGTGTTCTTCTAACATGTATGTGTTAAAAGCTTTAAGTACCATTTTTAGAAAAATAAGTTGTAATGTAGTGCTTTGGTAGAACAATAGCCCTTCTTTATTTTATGAGTTGAGAAGAAATTTAAAGAGAAAATAATTTATTTGTAACTTAGTTTGTTTCCTTCTGTTGTAGGTGATGAGGTAAAACATGTCTGCCTTCAACTGGCTGTGACACAGGCCCAGTCATCTCAAAATGCAGCAAAGCTTTTGGGGATGTGGGTGGCACCTCCCCTTATCTACAGTCTCAGTGTACGTACATCAGAAAACTTGTGGGAGCTCAGCACCTCTTTCATGTAAAATTCCTCAGTGACAATGTTTAGGATGTTTCACCAGGAAACTGAGTTCAGAATTCTTCAGAAATACCATTTAGTGAGTATTTATTGTGAAAGGAAGGTAATTCTGGAGCCTTGAAATTCACGGCAGACTTAGGATGCGCTACACTGATTTTACCTTACTGCTTAAGACCTTTTTTCTCTCTCTCATTTCATGCTATAGCTCTTACAACCTGGAGACATAAGAAGGGATGGCATGTAGGGAGAGAAAGTATCTTTTATTATACCAGCTGATAGTCTTAGAAAAAGGTCCACCGTAATCTGTCCAAAAGCTTACCTACTTTCTTTAGCACTGTCTCGATCTAGTAAAAGAAGTTACATCTTGCCTTAGTTTTGTAGATAGCCAACCTACATTATAATCAAATTTGGGCTTATCCTTCATTGCCATTCTGTTCTTCTGGAGTTATAATGTGGATTCTGTGGATCTTATTCTGTGGAATAACATTCTATAATGTTATTCTGTGGATTCTGTGAAACTCCCTGAATTCCCCAGTGCACATGACTGCACATTCTGTCATTTTATACAAAGTCAGAAGAGAATTCATGGCAATTCTCAGAAAATTGTTTGTTTCTCTGATCTCTTCAAGGAGTGTTTTTGTTTTTAATTCTTTACTCTAAGATATGCAAACATTCGCTGCCAATTTTAAGATACAGAGTTGGTAAAGTACCAAAAAAAAAAAAGATTTTATTTCTGACTGCCGCTTTCCCAGCTGCAATGGGAATTTGAGGTCACAAATTCCCAAAAAAAAAAAAATGAGGGGAGCCACAGAGTATGTAAGCTCTGCCTTTGTTTCTCACTAGCCAGCAATATTAATAGTGCTATGCCTACCATACTTCTGTCCCTGACTGTCTAGACAGTCTGTATGCTTTATATAGGATTGCAGTGGGCACCATGTAGTAGAATTGTTCTGTCCGTATGGAGATGTGATGCTTAGGGTCCACTGAAAGTAAGTTCTTTAGTTTTTAAGGAAAACAGAATATTGACACATTGGAACTCTTTAATTCAAACAATTAATAAAAAAAGGGAAGAAGAAAGGATTGACAAGTATTTACAACTTTAAGTGCTTTTATAAGTGGTGTTTGAGCCACTTTTTTATAAATTTATCCAACAATAGTTCAAGGTCAGTGAAGACCTAGAATCTGAAACTGAGCAAAAATTTTTCCTTTTCAGATGAAAACTCAGAAATACCTTTTCATGTCCCTGTCCCTGTGGATGCAACATGTTGCCGAAGACAAACTGCAGTCTTTTACAGAAGTGCTTCTGATACAACAATTTGAAGTGAAGAACCGCACAAAAAGCCCAGAAGTTTGCCAGTGTGTTCTGCAGGGGCTCATCCAGGCAATGAAACTTCCCAACCCTGCCCAGGTTTGCTGGAGCTTTTTGTGTCAGGCTGTGGAGAAAATATATGAGCTTCTCCCAAATGAGGTTCAGGTAAGGACTAAGTGTGAGCTGTATGAATACTATAGCTAGATATATTTAATGATGGTAAGTCCTGTCTTTTTGCACTGACACATCAGATTTGAAACATGAGTTAGATGTACAATTTTACATGATAATAGTTAAAATAGCAGCATAATTTCAATTTAAGTTACTTTTGGTACTTTAGGATTTGACATTGTGAAACCAATATAATGAACACTCTTCCCTCATAAATGATTTGGTAATGGAAAAATACAGTATTAGTACTGAAATAAATGTTACTGAAACAGAAGAAGAGAACAATGAGATGGCTTTTTTTTTTCCCCCACAGAGGATACAGCTGCTCACAGTGATTTAAAGAAACTATTTAGCTGTAGAAAATACCTCCAAGGAAAGGCACTTTTCCATTAAAACATTTAAAAAACTCTTTGAAAATATTCAAATATCATTATTCTTGTGGGTTGAAGTACATTGAATTCTCCACCAAATACAGAATTTCTAAAATGGATTAAGTAAAGTGAGGCTAGAGGATAGATTAATTATTCATCATTATCATTAACAAAATTCCTCAATTCTCCAAATTTAATGTTGAAGAAAGCCAGAAATAGACATTTAAACATGCATTTACTTTTCTGTTTGCAGAGAGGTGAACTGGAGATGTATGTTGACATAGCAAGATGTATCTCAGAAATGGCTGATTCAGACATCAATCGCATTGTCCAGATCTGTAAGGTAGTTATGTTTTAATTCTGTTTTTTTAATCACTCAATCATGTGAAACAAGCAATCTTGTCATTTTTATTGTCACTAGACTGTTTTAGCTCATTGGGAGCATTTAATTGTTTGATCTGACATGCTAGAACACAAGAGTGTTCTTGACCTAATCTGCAGGCAGCAGATAGAAGCAGAAGTGATAAGAATCCATATCCAAACCTTTCTCAAGGGAACTGAAATACTCATTATTTCACCTGTGAGCTTTGAATGGAGACTCTTAAGTAATTTGGTCATGTGGGGGTCGACCTCTTCTCCCAGTGAGAGGATGAGAGGATTCAGTCTTAAGCTGCATCACCAGAGGTTTAGGTTGGACATAAGGGAGAAATTCTTCACAGAAAGGGTGATTAGACATTGGAATGGCTGCCCAGGGAGGTGGTGGAGTTGCTGTCCCTGGAGGTGTTCAGGGAAAATCTGGATGTGGCACTTAGTGCCGTGGTCTAGTTGACATGGTGGTGTTTGGTACTAGGTTGGCCCTGATAATCTCGGAGGTCTCTTCCAACCTAATTGATTCTGAAGTTATTTCTGTTAGCAGAACAGGAATGGTGTGAACAAGAGTAGTGTTATGTCTTCCGAATCCCAGATCAAAGATGTAAACAGACCGTAGTCCTCTTTGGTTAACTTAACCACCTACTTGAAATTGGACTGGAAATGCATCCTGGTGTGGCTAGCTGTCCTAGGACTGTTGGATCTGTGCTTATGTTAAAAATGTGAAATAAATGACTGAAAAACCTTTCATTCTTGACTTTTTGTGCTATATTTATATTCACACTCAGAATGTTTCCTGGTGGACAAGATGACTGAGGATGATAATGGAATAAAAAAGCTTTCATCTTGTAGCTCACCAATGGAATCAATTAGCAGTGGAATTCTTAGCAGCTGAAATGCTAAGGAAATGACCTGTGTTGAAGAACTGAAGATCTTTTAGAAGGCTTTTAGAAACAATTATCCTTGACATAAAGCCACACTGTTCTATTTGCTATCAGATTCACTAGAGAATCAAGCATTCAAATAGTTTATGGAAGCTGAACTGTCATTTCCTTATATTTTTTAGTTCTTATTTCCACACTGGAAAGCATCATTTAAGAAAACCTCTTTTTGTCACTACAGCGTATCTGTCTTGCAAGAAGAGTTGAGTCTCCAGAACTGTCAAGCTGGCTCATTTCAATTCAAAGGGGAATGTAAAATTTAAAGCAGTATCAAAACAAACTGTATTGAGTTACAGTTCACTGGACTATTTCAAACAGTGTGAAGTTCAAGTAATATGTACAGTCTTCTGTTTAATACTTTGTCTTGAGAAAAACTGAGCCTACTAATTATTCAAAGAGTTTCTTATTTTTTTTTAATAAAGAGAAATGCAGCATTTACTGTTCCCACAAGAAACTTACATTTCAATTTAACATTTTTTTAATTGCATTTGCAGAACAATGTAGAGAAGGCCACGTTCACAAAAGTGTATTTAGTTTCTCAAGGCAGACTGTCTCTGATGAACTTGAGTGCCGTGATTGATGTTGTGGCAGGATATCACCAGAAAGAAAATACTTTATGGATGCTCTTGCATAGTTTATATCATGCTCGTATTGTGAGACATGAAAATACAGGTAAGATCAGGCCTAAAGAAAAATCAACAATGCAATCAACAGATATTTATTACTCTACACTGATTGTTTTAAAATAATTCTAAGATGGTTTAACCTAAGTGTTTCCAAATCTTTCCATATTAGAAACTACTGTCTTCTGAGGTTTTTTTATTATTCAAATACTTGTCTCAAACATTGTTTTAATTTTTTTTCCAATTACTTATTTTTCTGTGGTCCAGCTACAGGTCATTTATCTCATCAAGGTACTTTACAGACCAGAGTTTTAACTACATCTGTGTCTCCCACTCTTTTAGGGTGGTGTTACAAATGTACATCAGAGACCTCTAATAGTGTAACTTTGCTAGCCTTCTGACCTGAAATCTGACTTACAACACAGTAGGTGGGGGCATGTTCCCATGAAACTGGTTGAACCAGGGAGATAACTTGCTTTCCTGTACTCCTTGCACTGAGTTAATACAGGAAACTAATTTCCCTTTTTTCCTCTTCCTAACTAGTCATCTGGTGGGTTAATGATTTGGTCAGGCTCAGCTATGTATCTGACAGAGCACTGGGGCTGATGCAAAAGAAGTAGGAGAATCACACAAGAAGATAAAAAAGGAAGAAACAAGAACAGAGAGAGGCAAGAATGAGGTCTCATTTTCATGGCAGAAGGGTCTTTGTCTGCCTCTGTTCACTGAACAACTTCAAAGCCTTATATTGCCAGATGCATTAGCTGCCATCTGTGTTTGAAGAACTTCAAAGAGTAGTGAGTTTTAATTGAGTGAAGTGAGGGTTCTGTGGGTAAAAGAGGAGGCAGCATGAAAGAGAGCACTTGTAAAGATTACATGGAAGTAGTAGTGTATGCAGTGCCATGGTCTCAGTGGTGAACATGGTTATTAGTTTGTAGGAGGTAGAACAGATGATGGACAGCAGAATCTGAGTCAATGTGTCTGAATCTTCCCTCCTTGAGGTTAATTGAGGGCTCATTTTATTTGCATGCCTTGACCGTATTTTACTGATCCTCTTAACTCTGTGGGACCGTTTTCACAGCACTCCACACATTGAGGGAGCTTTAGCATTCTGTAGCAGTTATGTGCAGACTTGGTTAGTGGGTCCTGCAGGCCACCATTATGTGAAATAATTCTCACACAGCATTCTTTTTTTGTGTGTTCCATGTGTTCCCTGCATTATAAGCAAAGTTTTTGTACTGTTTAAAGACCTCTACATTTTCTGTCAGTGGCAGAATGAATCAAATGTGATAGTGGTGTTGGTGATCCTTGTTCTTCTGCAGTTGGTGCTTTCTTGCTATAGTGATTTTCTGTGCTTGCTTTTTAATGAAAAGCAGTGCTTTCTAGTGTTTTACGTGAGTCAATGTTCCTATTCTTTTTCTAGGAGTTCTGAAAAGACTGGACTGGTTGCTAGACCTGATGGGTTACATCAGAAATGTAGCATACAAGTCAACACCCTTACAAAATGTTGATCTCAAAGAGGTATGTGCTGTGAAAATAATTCACAGGAGGAAAAGAAGGAGGTTCTGATCTATTTCACATTCTTCCTCAGTAATAAGTATTGGTCCCCATGCTTTTATATTTTAGAACAATGTGATCTTACCTCCACAGAGAAAATCTTCACAATTTTTGTTAACGAATGTGTATTTAAAACTCGTACTTTAAAATGACCATGACATTTAAGTTATGATAGAAGCTAAAGGCAACTAAAGGAAATTTATTCAGATTTACTGTGTTTAGAACAATTGGAGGAAAATTTTGAATTCACTAGTAGAACTGTGTAGGCAGGTCAGAACTGTTTAGCTGCTGTCTCTGAGAGGGCTTGGACAGTTTTAGAGAACTAATGTTGTTCAGCTGTTTAAGTCTTCTGGTTGAGGAGATAAAATAAGCTGCTGCTTGGATCAGAAAGGCTTTCATTATGTTGCTGTAATATTTCCCAACCATTCATAGCCCACAAGAGTGACCATCTCTGATTTCCTTCAACTGTCAGTTTGCTGTGAAGAACTTTATTTCCCATTTAAAATGGGAAAATAGCTTTATTAAGAACTTATTTTCCCATTTTAATTGGGAAATAAGCTTTATTAGCTTAGTCGATTAGCTTTAATATAAAAGATATTTTAGAACAGTATGGTTTTGCTTTTCTTTCTGTAGGCATTTTAGTTTGAATTTACACAGAGGCTTATGCTGCTTCAAAGCATAGAAGGATATTAAGAATTTTTTAGTTCTTGCATTTTGAGTTTTAGCTGACTTTTTATATGATTGTTTTCAAGAGCAAGTTGCTATCTGGATTTTGGTCTTGAGTTTTTGGTTGGGGTTTTTTTTTTGGATGAGTTGTTTTGGTGGGGGAGTTTAATTGCCTTTTTTTTCCCCTTCTGCATTATTCATTTAATAAAGTGCATTTTTGTGTTTTTCCTGTTTAGTGCATAGATTTCCTCCTATGGCTGTTTGCAGCTTCTGTGGTGGCCTGGGCTGACCATGATGCACCATTACTTCTTGGCCTCAGTACTAACTGGTCACTGTGGAAACACCACATGGCATTACCAGAATTATCTGAGGAACACATTGGCAAGCACCCCACTGACAAGTTTGCTGTGCAAGAGACTCTCACTTTCCTTCCAAGCAGCCTTTCCCTTTTGCTGGCTAAAGAGCCTTGGAAAGAACAAACACAGAAGGTAAAATTGCACGTAGTGGTAAGCACTTTACAAGAGTCAGAAAGCATCCCCATTTCTAGTAGTCTGCTTGGGTCCTAGGTAGAACAGTTATTTCCTCTGTATTTTACTGCATCTCAATTGTGATCTCACTTTATTTTTAATCAGATATGAATGTAGTTTCTCAAGTAAAATTGGAGACTTGCAAGAGTAAAAAATAGTTCCAGAGCTGAGAGTCAAATTCTTAAGAAAGTACAGCTGGGAGGAGAGAGTTGGGAGCTGCTGGTAGCAAGTCAGTGTTTTAAACACTGAAAGAAAGATCCTCTGCACTTGGACACACTACAATATAAATTCAGAGCAATCAAAGATCACCTGTACGGTTTGTAGTGTGTGTCATTTGTTTTGAAGTATGAGTTGAAAATAAGTGTGGAAAATTGGGCCTAATTTGGCAAACCTACTGTAGATGGCATGTAGTTGCTATATGTGGAAGTACTGTTATAAATCTGTATATTAATAGTTAAGTGTTTTGTGCAAATCAAAATCTGTTAAGATCTGGTTTCTCTGAGCATGCTTCTGTGTTCAGAGTTACCACTGAAGTCAGAATTTAGAATGTGGGAGGAATGCAGGGGTGAGCTCTTAGTATGCAAGTGCCTAATTAGGTTTTAAGGAAGAATGTGAGGCCTTGCCCTGAAAATCAGCTTTATGAGTTTGAAATACCATATTGTCATCCAGGCACCCTGCACTGCCAGAACAAAATAACAAAAAATGAGGGAGGTCAAAAGAGGAACAAAGGCAGTAAGAGTTCTGAAGGATTTGCAGTAAAGCATTTGGACAAGGGACTGATAAGAAAGAATTATATTAATAGGTTAAAGGCATGAACAGGCAAGATGGAGGCAAGCTATTTACTGTGCTGCCCTCTTACAAAGAATTATTGCTGAGATAATGAGAAGGAACAAAGGGAGTTTCAGACCCAGCTGTGGGAAGAATTGCGCTGACAGGGAGATGTACTCTAGGGTGTTTTGTTTACTTTGGGGCAGAAACTTCATTGGCCACCGCCTCTGATTAGATAACTGAATTTGGCAGAAATCAAATGTTGTCTGTCAAACTGAAAAGAATTTGTTGTGTTCTGATTCAGAGGCTCTTTTAATTCAGATTTTTCTTCATATTTCAATCTTCAGTTTATTGACTGGCTGATCAATATGATGGAATGTCCTAAAGAAGCATTATCAAAATCTTCCATGGACCTGTTGAAAGGTAATTTATTTTTAATTAGGTCCTTATTTTTGCATAACTATCAGTACAGATCAAAATGCTATTTTGAAAAGGAGTGAGATTTTATCTTTGAGGAAATTTTCACAGGTAAGTTGACATTTTTGTCTGTAACACCTTTTTCTATTTGCTGTCTCATCTGCTGACACTTATGATATAGCACTTAGGGTCCAAAGGACCTAGAGGTACATTCAGTCCTCTGTTTCATTGAGAGATCTGTCTGTTGTTTTTGAAGTTGCCTGTAAAAATAAAATGCAACATACTATTTGAAAATGCTCCAGTACTAGAATACAAGTCACATAACTTAGCCACAAGGGAAGCCTGCATTGTGTGGAAGGGAGAGGAGGTGGGCCATGACAGCATAGTAAGGTGGTCTGAGGAAAAAAGGAAAGAGGTATGAGGGTTGCTGAAAAGACATGAAAAGAAAGTAGATGGTATTTTGAATTATGGTAGGGACTGTAGCTCTAGCATGTATCCCATTGCTAACTTACATATGTAGGATTGTGAATACAATCTGTGCTAGTCATTTTAAGAGGAAACCACAAATATTCTTAAGTGAAGTAAGTGCACTTGTGCTTCCTTCCATGAACACAGTGTTCTTCCTTTGGACCACTTGATTAGCTGGACCTACGCAAGGCTTCTTGAAATCCGGGTATAAGTTATTTGCATTATTAGGACAATTAGCCTTGTTTTGAGACTTTAGTCACTCTCAGATAAATTCCCCTGTTGTGTCTGCTAATCTCCACCAGAAGCAAAGCTAGGGACTGTTTGAGAACCTCCTTTGTATATCAGAGGATTCTGATATTCACAGTATATTCTCAGTATGCCCTGATTGAGATAAGTCACTGTTGTCCATTGTTTTTTTTCCTTTTACATAATAGAACATGAAACTTCTTTCTGAATAACTAAACTGTGACTAGTTTTGTTACTGGGTTTTGTCTAAATGCATGATCCTTTCAAATTGAATTAAGGAATCAGTGAGTTGCATTTCCAGTCAGTGAATTGCACAGAGGACTTAAGACTTTGTGCTTCTGTTGTTCCTAGTGCCTCCTATCTCCTGGTTTGCATCATTGCTCATTGAATTCAAACTTTCTGCAATGTTGGTTGATCTGCATGCCTACGTGATAGACTAATTAGAAGATGATGTGATATGGTTTCAGTAGGAGACATGCCAAAAACAGAGGAAAGGCCTAGTACATCACCACAAGTGAAAGAGTTATGAAAAAAGTCAGTAAAAGGAGAACTATAACCTGTATCTGCAGTAATAAAATTACTAGGAAGAATACTCTCACATCCTTTCCTTTGGACTACACAAATTCATGTAATTTGTCCCTCTCTTCACAGTTACACTTCTGGCCTTGAGATCTCTTGCAGAATTTAAGAAGAAAGCAGTGTGGACTAAAGCTTATGGGTGGTAGCTGCACACCATGTGAGAAAGCTGCACATCCAGTGAAGAAAACTGTTCATACTTGAAAACATACTCTTATTACTCAGGCATCGAGAAGCCATATTTCAAAGAGGTTTCCTATCACAAGGTTTTGAATTGGGGTAGTTGTGGTTTTTTTTACCATTTTGCCTTCATGACAAAGATTCCTAAGATAAAAACCAATATTTTATTTTTAACTGATGTGTTGTTTTGCAAATGTGCTGAACCTAAATGAGAAATACACATTCAGTTTAAA
Organism: Climacteris rufus; assembly: GCA_013398175.1. NCBI lineage: Eukaryota > Metazoa > Chordata > Aves > Passeriformes > Climacteridae > Climacteris > Climacteris rufus. Next base: position 99,110 of record VZRZ01001141.1, read on the forward strand.
TTGAGTTGTTTCAGTGACATCTGGAAGCCTGTAAAGCTGGAGTGGAATATTCCTTTAATTCATAAAAGCTTTGAAGGAATGGCTGAAAATAAAACAAAATTGTAAATTTTGTTTGGATACAGCCTTTTTACTGAGGTATGTTTTAATGTAACAGATTTTGAGTGAGCGTTACTCTTTAACTGATAATCCTTCTTTTAGCTATAACACAATGTTCTTGTGCAGTAATGGCAACACATTATCAGTATATAGCGTGAGCAGGGCTTCTGAAAGGGTTGGTATGCCTGTCAATTTTGCAATGGCTTTATAAAGATCAATGAAATGAGTCAATGATCCTGATGGCTGTTACATCTGCAGATCCAGGACAGCTGCAATTTTCTTTTCACTTTTAAGTATTCTTGTCTCCTTTACCCTTCTTTGCACACAAAGAGAGTTTTTCTCTGCCTCTAGGGAAAAGGGACAATACTCTTTTCCACATTTACCATCTTAAATAGATTGTCTCCTGCTATTTTTCTTATTTAATACTTTTCTCTTTCTGGAGGAATAGAGAATTTTTCCACTTTGCAGTCTTGCCAGGACAGATCTTAAAGAGGTTTTATATTTAGCAATCCTCCTTGCTGAAGTAAACAAAAAATAACTGAATATACTTGTTTGGGCACTGTTCCCTAATGCCTTTCTAAACAGTACTGGTGAGAGCATTGTTGATTTTTGATCAGCTTGGAGGAAATGTTATTGCCACACATCTAGAAGACACACCCAGTTGGAGGAATTATCTTATTTTCAGTACCAATAACATTTCCTGTGTAAAAGAAATTCTCGTCTGACTTCTTGGTCACGTGGTCTGTTCATCCTGGAGGAGACTGAGGAAAAGCTTCATCACATTCCTCTGGACGGGAAGAGGAGGGGCAGGCACTGATCTCTCTCTGTGGTGACCAGTGACATGACCAGAGGGAATGGCCTGAAGCTGAGTCAGGGCAGGTTTAGGTTGGATATTGGGACTTACACATTTACACATCTCAGTTTGCATGTGTACTAGCATTTTAATTCAGATGAAATTTTGTCTTTTTTGAGGGGAATCACTGGATGATGCCTACTTGCTGTGTTTTAGTTTGCATAGTGGAACAGTATATAAACATCTGAATTAACTGAGTTCCTGCTGATGTATGGTAGAAGATGTAAGCCAAGGAATGGCATAGCATGGCCTGAGGGTGGCAATGCTAACACAGCTGCAGAGAGCACTGAGAGTTTAGGGGCATATCTGAAATGCTTGTACACCAACGCACACGACACAAGAAATAAACAGGATGAACTGGAAGTATTGGTCAGCTCCCAGAGCTGTGATATCTTTGGGATTAGTGAGACTTGTTTGAATGAATCCTATGACTGGAGTGCTGGGATGCAGGGCTATAAACTGTTCAGGAGGGCTAGGCAGGGCATGCAAGGCGAAGGAGTTGTACAGGTTTCACTGTGTATTCCTTGCAGTTAGGGATAATGTGATTGAAAACCTCTGAGTGAGGATTAGGGGGATGGAAAACAAAGCAGATGTCATTGTGAGTGTCAAATGTGTTCACTCAGCCACGATGCCAGCACTGATTATTTAATCAATAGGCAATGAGGAAAAATCTCCAGATCAATAGCCCTTGTCCTTATGGAAAATTTTAGCTTCCCAGACATCAAGCGGAAATACCAGATAACTGTGACAAGGAAGTTTGAGAAATTCCAGAAGTATGTTGAAGATAATTTCTTGTCACAAATATTCATTTACCCGGCTAGGAAAGATGCCCCCCACCTGTTTGTGAATAGAGAAGAAGATTACGGGATTTTAGGTGGGTCTCTTGGCCACCTAAATGATGAGTTTAAAATGAGTTTAAATTTTTTGGTAAATGAGAAAAAAGTCAGAAGAGTTGCTACCCTAGATTTCAGTATAGTAAACCTTCAGCTGCTCAGGGAGCTAGTTAGCAGTGTCCTCTGGGAATCTGATTTTGAGGGATAAAGAGATCCATGAGTGTTGGTCAGTCTTTAAGAATGACCTTTTAGAAGGAAAGGAGCAGGCAATCACATTGTCAAGCAGGAAGGGCAGAAAAGTAGCTTGGCTGAATGGGGAACCCCTCTTGCAACTCATGAAGAATAGAAGTTGTATGATCACTGGAAGTGAGGTGAAGCTTCACAGGAGCCGTGGTTCACATATTAGGGAGAAAACACAAAAGCCCGGAGTTGAAACTGGCCAGTGTTGGATCAGCTTAAAAAAAAATAATTTTGAGTATGTTAAGAGAAACAGGAGATCGAAGGAAAATACTTGATGAAGATAGTCACCTGAAAAAAGGGATGAAGAAAAGGCAGAGGCATTTAATGGTTTTTGTTGCCTCACTCTTTAATAACACTGATAGACATTGGTCTGGCTGGTCGTCTCAGAGAACATACTGCAGAGGTAACTTTCCAGTTCTGGACACTGAAACTGTAAATAACCAGTTGTATTAGTTTAATCCTTGTACGTTCATAGGACCTGATGGGATTCATCCCAGAGCACTGGAGGAGCTATCTCCTGGGAGTCTGGTGAGGTGCCTGCTGACTAGAAACTGGCTGACATTATTCCAATTTACCAGAAAGGCATGAGGGAAGACACAGGGAACTACAGGCCTGTTAGTGTAACCTCATTGCCAGGGAAAAATTATAGAGATCATACTTTGAGTCCTGTTGAGAGGCATTTAAAGAACAATACAAGGTCAAGCACAGTCACCATGAGTTCCCAAAGGGAAAGCCCTGCGTGACGTATCTGGCACCGTTCTGATACAGTCACCCACCTAGTGAGGGTTTTGATCTCTTCCTCACAGATCTGGTTGAACAAGCTGCTCAGTGGTGAGGTGAGTGGGTTGCTGGTGCACTGGGTAAAGAACTGGCTGAGGGGCAGAACTCAAAGGGTTGTAGTGCATGGGGGCTGACAAACAGTGTTTCTCAGGATTCAAATCTAGGGCCTTCAGGTTCAACATACTTATCCATGATTAGGAGGCAGAGTTGAATGCACCATTAGTGCACTTGCTGATGATACTAAACTTGAAAGTTGCTGTTGACTCTTGAGGGACAAGAGGCCTTGCAGAAAGATCTGGATAGATTGGAGCATTTGGCTATGATTAATGGCATGAAATTTTACAAGGTAAAATGATGGATTCTGCATCTGGGATAGAGTCATGCCTGATAAAAGTGGAAATAGGGAGAGGAGTGGCTGGAAAGCAGCCCTGCAGAAGGAGATCTGGGAGTGCTGGGATCGCACGATACAAAGATATAAGTTCACAGAACCACAGAATTGTTGGAGTAGGAAGGGACCTCTGGAGAGCAACACACCTTGCCTCATGGGCTCCTCCACTTGCACTGAGAAATTACTTTCCACTATCTGCAGGAACTTCCTGGACTGTGTCTGCCAAGCCACGTTGTCCCTCCAACAAATACCTGTGTTGTTGAATTCCCCAAGGAGAACCAGGGTCTGTGATCTCCAAGCTACTTCCAGCTGCCCATACAAAGCCTCATCATGTTCCTCATCGTGATCAGGTGGCCTGTAGTGAACATCCACAACAGCATCACCCATTTTAGCCTGTCCCTTAATTCTTACCCATAAGCTCTCAGCTCATTTGTCTGTCCCTGGGTAGAGCCAGGGACAGACAAATGATACCATCCAGATGCCCTTTTACACGATGACCAACTCCACCACCTCACCTCTCTGACCTGTCCTTTTTAAAAAGCACACAGCCATCTGTGACAAAATTCCAGTCATGAGCTGTCCCACCATGTCTCTGTAACTGCAATGAGATCATGGCTCTGTGACTGCACATGGATTTCTAGTTCTTGTTTATTCCCCATGCTCTGTGCTTTTGTGTGCAAGCACTTCAGGGAGGCAGTTGAGCATCCAGGTTCCCTAGAAGGGGTGTAAGAGGATTCCCCATAGCCATACTCACCCTTGATGTGGTTAGTCCTATGATGCTCGTCTTGAGAGGCAGCCAGGGTTGCCGTGGTTGGCATGGACTATTTCCCAGGAGGAAGCAATGGCATGCGCATTGTCACTTTGGACCCCACCCCCAAGTCCTTCAGTTTAAAGCCTCTCCTCAAATTGGCCAGTCTGCTGCCAAAGCTTCTCTTGCCGTTTCTAGACAGGTGGATCCTATTCCTTCCTAAGAGGCTACAATCAGTGAAGTACAATTCATTGTCGTAAACACCATTGTCTTAAACATCTTTTTGCCTGCCCAGTCCTGAGCTTTTCCAGGAACTTAGGTGAGGCATTGGAGCTGGAGTCACAGTGGCCTGTGGCCTGTTGTGGTGACACATAGAAGGCTGACTGCCTCAGTCTCACAATTGCCTCTGTAACAGAAGGAGATGGAGAAGTCTTCTGTCATGAACTTTATGTCTTTATCTTGCAGTTTAGTTTTTGGGGTCCTCTCCGTAGTGAATTTTATAGAATCCTTTTCCTATTCCAGTCTTTTAGCCAGTTGTAAGACTCAAGACATAACATTTTTTTAACATAAAACAATAAATATGGCTTAATCTGTGGTAGGTTTGACCTCAGCTGGCTTGCAGATGTCTGTTCAGCCCCACCTCCTCAGGACATTCATTCTTCCTCCTCCTCCTCAACAGGACGGGAAGAAAAGAGGATGAAAAAGTTCATGGGTCAAGATAAAGACAGAGTGATCATTGACCAGATTTAACTTGTGGAAGAAAAATTTATTGCCAATTAGAAAGAGAGTAGGATGGTAAGAAAAAGGGCAAAACTAAAATCACCTTCCCCCCACCCTTCCCTTCTTCCTAGGCTCAACTTTACTCCTTCATTCCTGCATCTTCTACCTCCTCACTCCCCCACCAATGCAAGGTGGGTAGGGAATGAGGGTTGCACTTAGTTAATAAACCTTAATCTCTGCTGCTTGTTTCTCTTCACACTGTTCCACTGCTCCAGCATGGGCTCCTTCCCATGGGATACAGTCCTTCATGGTTTCTTCTCACAAGCTGCAGCTCTTCAAGCACTGCTCTAGCATAGGTCCTTTCCATGGGAGACAGTCTCTCTGGAAAAGGCTGCTCCAGTGTGGGTCCCTAATGGGCCACAGTTCCTGCCAGGAGCTTGCTGGTGTGGGGTGCATGGGCTGCAGCTTCCCTCAGGGCACAGTCACTTGCTCCAGCCTGGGGCCCTCCACAGGCTGCAGCGTGGCTATTTTGTCTAGTGTGTTTCTCCATGGGCTGCAGAGGGACAACCTGGTCCACCAGGGTCTTCTCCAAGGCCTGCAAGGGAATCTGCTGCAGTGCCTAGAGCAGCTCTTCCTCTCCTTCTCCATTGACCTTGGTGTCTACAGTGCTTTTCCTCTTATTTATATTTTTCTTACTCTTCTTTCTCACAGCTGCTGCATAATATTTTAACCTTTTCTTAAGTTTTCAGAGAGATGCCGTGCCATCATCTTTGCTGTTTGGCTTAGCAGTATCCTACAGTGGCTCTATTTTGGAACTGGCTGGAACCAGCTGTTTCTGGCATGGGGGAAGCCCATGGAGGCCATTCCTGCAGCTTCCCCACTAGCCAAGCCTTGACATGTAAACACAGTACAATATCATGTGTTGTTCTATTGGGTATGTTAAGGGCAGCTTGGTGATAAACATGATGGATTGAATTTCCAAGAAAAAATATTCGTGTTTCAACTTTAGCAAGTTATATAATGGTTTGATGTGGACTTACTCTGGGCTGTCTTCTTCAAAAATGACATCTTATTCAGCTGTGCTATATGTTTCTTCACATTGTTCACACATGATTCAGTTTAAGTCAGACAGAAGCCCAAGGTGAAAGTAGTTCTGTTTCTCTACTAAATTCTACTAAATTTCTGTTTGCAGTGCTTTGAAAAAAAATAATGCAGGCTTGACACTATACTATTGTATATATGATCTTGTCTGCAAATACTCGGTGGTCACAACAGTCTGCGGGCTTTGTCTGCCATATATATTCAATAAATAAAAATTATAGTAGGTGACCTTTCATAACAAATTAGTTTAGCTTCACTGTTTCCTTATATAACCTCTTCGGCTGCATGGTTTAAAAAGTCATACAGGCAAAATCTCCTTCATAATATGATAGTATTTAGTTTCCCTTCAGATATTATCTTCTCTCCTACTATTATCTTGCCTCCCTGCCCACAGTTTTCAGACAACTGAGAAAAAGAAAAGCCTCACTTTTCTCTCCCATGTGCTTGAATTGAAATGTAGGTGATAATCAATATGGATGAAACATCAGAAAAGCCTCTGCCAGCCTCTAAGGAATTATTTGGCTATTTTTGCCTGCACAATCCACTGGGTTGCTGTCTGTGTTCCTCACTCCCAATCTTTGAAGAGCCTATATTCTAGTTGCATTCTCACAGATTATCTTGCAGAAGTATGAGGAGCAATACAATTGAGTAAAATGCCTAGAATTTTGCATATGGCTTTTGATAGCCATTCAGTTCCCTTTAAAGAGCAACATATATTTGACCTGACTAACTCACACTTCTTTTGCACATATCTGTCTGCTGTTCAGCATGGAAGAAAATCACTGTGGGGGAACAGACAGACGTACCAAACACATGATTATAAGTGTTTATTTCTGACCCTTACACATCCCCTTGAATATATAGTAGGTGAGTACCTTAACATTTGCCTTTCTAATTTAACTGCATTTTCTGGAATCTTCTTTGATAAGTGAAGAATGGGCCAGAATGTGAGGGTTCCATAGTGAATGCCTAAGCTAATCAGCGTGTCAATCTCTTAGGTTGCAAAGCTTCTGGCTCCTTGAGAGATTCCGGTTCCAGCCAATTTAGCATTTATATGTGAGGCACATACATGTTGGCCTAGGATAAATTAATCTTACAGATTAAATTATATTGTCATTACAGAATATCTGTAGCTAATGAGGTAAGAATTAACATCAAAATATGGGTGGCTGGTGTGACTGTGAGTTCAGGCACTCTTCAATTTTGTCAGAATTCTATATGCTAGGAAAAACATATTAATTTTTTTTATTTTGGCCATTTGAAGTCAAAACTTTAAAAAGTTTTCAAAGTTTGCTCCATTTTTGAGGTGCATTCAAGACACTTGCCTTTCAGAAAACTCTACACAGACAGATAATGTACATGTGAAGAGGAATTTTGCATTGAAAAATCTTTGTCCAGTTTGTTTTAACCTATGATGTGCCGCAATCCACTAGGAATATATTTTGTCCTTCCAAACAAAGTATCAACTTAGCTTCTTTTATTTTTTATGTTGCCTGTCCCTAGGTGTGCCTTTCTCTCGGAGAAGAGGTTCTGGATGATAAAGCACATACCTGAATCAAAACACAAAATGGTGTAAGAACAGGGGAGTAGAGTCCAAACTTTCTTCAATTAATTTAGAAGGAACAGTATGAGCCTTCATCTGGCAACTTTGCACAGTTCCTTCCATGTACTTAGGAACAGAACACTGCATCATAAAGATGAGCTCCTTCAAATTAACGTTGAAGCCAACAACAGAACAAAGACTTCTCTATGATGCAGCACAAATTTTTCAGAAGTATTTTGATGAGAAGGAGAAGGGATCTATTTACATGCAGGTTTTGGAGTGGCCTAAATTTTTTCATCCCTTTGAGTAATCAAGCTGTAAAAGTCTTAATTTAGATATAACTTCTCATCCCAGCTAGGCGGAGTGAGTGAGGAAAAGCTGCACAGAACCAGATGATCAAATGGGAATTGAATTTTTTTTAAAAAAGCAAACAGAAAAGCAAGTTTCAGTAAGTAGCTGTAAGGCTAGGATCACTGAATCAGTTTTTATTGGTTTGTGGTTTTATGTGCTATACACATGGTGTATCTTACAAATTTAACTATTTGTATTTGAAAGATACTGGTGATAGAACAGGTGGTGATGCACTTCCCTGCAGTGCTCAGCAGGCCATGTGGCAGAGTTAGAGTTTGTGAAAGGCCCAGTACTGATTTGATTTTCTGTTGCCATAGGCATCCCAGTTGTGTTGAGACCCAGCTTTCTGGAAGATGAGATACTTACCTATAAAGAGCACTAGCAGATACATTTTCAGAACATAGGGGAAGTAGATTGAGAAGGCGAATGGAAATGGTAGCTGGATAGAGTATGTACCAAAGGATTCAAAATAAGGCAGTGATACACAAATTGCAAATCCTGTAAAAAAATGATAAATCCTTAGTCAAAAGGAAGTGGAAGATCATCAAAAAGCTTCATATACAAGTCAGTTACCTTTTCTATTTTCTGTTTTGTATACATGTGTGTATACATTTGTATACATATGCATGTTTTATCCTTGAGTTCAGTTTTGAAGGTCTGGGTTGCTAATTCCTCTTAATACTAGAGTTAAACAATATATGCAATTCAGTGACAAGTTCTGTCAGTAACAAGTGCTTTCAGTGTGTTCTCAGTGGGCAAATTCTTGGTGTAAGCACGATAACCTGGTAAGTATGGCCTGAGCCAGTAAGGTCAGCCTCAGTGGGGGAGAGGCTTTGGAACTTGCTGTCTAATGTGCTCAGTCTGGAAGGGAGGAATCCATATGTCTTTTAAGAGGGTATTTTTCTGCTTTACCAAGAAAAAAATTACCATTTCCCTATATTTTTAAAAACAAAAGCAAGCAAAAAACCCCACAAACCTACTGGACACAAAAATCTCAAACCCTAGAAAGTCTCTATTAAAGAAAAAAAAACAGAAAAGAGAAACATAGGTGACATAAATGTTAATATGAAGGTACATAAATATTTATGACAACTTTGGCAGCACATAAGGAACTATGTTAAACACAAACAGCAGCTGAAGTGATCATATTTTATTTAAGAGTATTAAGGAAGAAGGTGGTTGGTACCCTTCCCACCTCGTTACCTTTAGCCAGAACTGAAAGGGGATAAAGCGGGATACACAGAGAGAAGTTGAGCCATGTCAGTGGTAGGTAGTATATTCCCATCCTTGCCAACATATTGTAAGTGTACCTGCAAGAAGAGGAAAGCACATGAGCTCAGAGGCAATTGTGATGTCTTTAAAATAAAGATAGCCTATTGAAAAATCCAAAGGAATTGCAGAAAAGCTTGGGGCTGCCTCAGTAAATTTCAGAGCAAGCAGTGGTTTTGTTCAGGCTCTGATGCCTGAAAGTAGATGGTTAATTTTTTCAGAAGGGTTGTCTGTGGTGCTACCCTAGAGCAGGCAGACAGAAAGCTCTATCAGAAACCAGCAGGATTTTGTACTGGTCCATCAGAAAATGGCTTTCAGATGGGGATGCCACAACTGAGAGGGGCAGTCAGAATATGACTATCACTTGGGACTGAGAAAATGCTGATTTAAGACTGCTGAGTTAGCTAAATCACCGCTGGAGAAGGCTAAACAAGAAGGCAGTTGCAGATTTTTAACCTTCTGCAGTACATCTGCCCCTCTCCTGGACCTCAGGAGGGGTAGTAGTCCAAAAAAACCAGTTGCTCTCCAATATACTGCAGCATTTTGTTCTTACTGTGGCTGTTACTGTTGCTCACTGGGAGACTGGAATGCCTGGGACTTCAGTCTTGGTTTGATCTTAAAGTGGAACAGCAACTTTGCAAGCATTGGAGAAACAGGTCTGATCACATTTTTAGTCAGCTGAAAGACTTTTTGCACTATGGCTTTGCTAGAGATATGTAAATCTATTACCTAAGACTTTCTGACAGACAAAACCAGCATTAAACAAACTTCCTATATCCCCTTCTGATTAATTAATTTGATTAATTTTGCATCATGCGTGGACTGTAGAAGAGTTTTATAGGCTGAAAATGTACCATTGTCTCTCAAGACTGCCCTCTGCATCCTCAGGATTGTCTCTTGTCTCCATTTTATTATCGTTGCTTTTAAGGCGAATGTCAACCCAATACAAAAAGGAAACAGCTACTCCCTCTATAAAACTCCATGGTGTAAGGAGGAAACATCAGGTATAGAAAACCTTGCAGAATTTGGTCTCAGTATATTGCTAGCCATGATGTATAATAAATAGTCCTTCAGGGATATTTATGTCCCTGAAAGTTTAGGAGGAAAAACTTGTAACACTTCAGGAGTAGTTGGCTAAGGGATGTGACAGATCACTGTGCACTTTTAGACATGAATATTTCTTCGAGATATTAGGATGTGGCACAGATGCTGTAAAATAAATCAGGTAAGAATTCTAAATTTGTGTGAGTTGTACTAGGACTTATTTGGTCATTTGCTGCTATAGACCACAGTAGCTTTCCTATTAAACAACAGCTGTTTCTGCTGTGGCACTGGATTCTATTCTTTAGCAATGGTAGAAAATAATGATGCATTCATAGGGCTATTATGCACTGATAGGACTTTACAGACAATATTGTTTACACTTTTGGCACTTCTCCAGCTGCACAGAACTCTTTCATTTCAGATTAGGTTCTACTAATTTAGCTTTACAAACTTCAAAAATAAATGAGACAGACCTAAAATCAAAATAATTAATACAAGTAGTAGCTTATTAACATGGGGTACGAAATACTCTGAAGCTGACTTAAAATCTCTATCAATTCTATTGGACATTTTCCTTTTTCAGATCTTTTATGACATACATTTCCTTTGCTGCCTAAATCCATATTCTTCAGTCAGTCCCCTAAGCAATATTTAAATTAGCAGAAAGCTATTTTAGCAGAAAAGATTTTGCTGCCATATATAGGTTGCTGTGAGAGCTGTGTCTTCTTAAAATGCTTCTTAAATCCATATATCTCACCTGCTCTAAGTCTACAAACTGAGGTGCATAGAGGCTTACACAACCTATTAGAAATATTTGTTGTCCTTATGGTGAGATATATGCCCTTCTTCACCAAAACTCTCAGTCTCTGCAGCAGGAACTCTTGGCTTTTTGGAAAGCACAGTACAATTAACCCAGAATACTCTTTCTGCCTTAGCAAGAAGTTCTGCTGGTGCTGCCTTACTGTTCTGTTAGTCTTGGATCAAAGTGGATAAAAAAATAAAATAATAAAGCAACAGGATGGTAATGGCAACCAGGATGATTTCAGAAATTGCTGTTCTCCAGAAGGTGGTTGTGATTTCCTTCTAAATTTTTGTTTAAAACATCAAAGCCTTTGAACTACAAAAGTTAATGCAGTCTGCTAATGCATTACTCTATCTTACATCTGTAAGTCACTCTGCCTCTCAACCATGTGGATTTTTGTAAAAATCAGTAACTTATAAGGTTCTGGCTTTATTTGAAATGGGTAATATGCTTTGTCAATTTTGAAACAGTTAAATGAGCTTGCTACACAGTAGGTGTGGAGTTCTGCTGGCAAAAATAATGCATTTTGCCCTCATGGTTTTGATACTGACCCCTTACCTGACCACATCTAATAAATTCCAAAGGAAAAATAAAACACACACGACATATTTTCCTTGAACTTCTTCCTGACTGTTGATCACGACAAATAAAACAATTATTCTCTCTGTGATCTGAAAAGAAAAGAAAATTTTGGATTCAGGTAAAGCCTTCTGTAGCTGTTGTTTCTATGGCATTTTGGCAAAATAGGAGGCCACAGGTGGATCGAGTTTTCTTTACGCAAAATCATCCGTGAATGTTTTGCTTCGTGGCCTGCTTTTGTTCAAAGTCCTTCAGCAAAGGGGAGTGGCTGCTGGCTGCAGCATCGTGTTATGGTAAGCGTGGAGGCTTGCTTGCCAACTGGGATGACTTGGGTTTGTAGCCAAGGAAACCTGTGGATGAGCCTGTGGAGGTCGTGGAAGCAAGGACTCCTGCCACTGCACCTGGGTGCCTGGAGGGCTGGCAGGGATAAGCTTCCTTGCTTGTAGGCTGTGTGGGAGGCAGTGGGAAACAGAGGGCCCTTCTTGGAGGGGTCATATGCCAGAAAGTACTAACCTTACACTCCCAGCACTGTTTTTCCTGTCTTGGAGATCTGTGTTCCAAGGAATCTCTTTCATGTAAGATTTGCAGAAATAAGGAGGAAAAGTAGAATTCCTTATCTTTCTTTCCATCTCATTCCCAGTTAGGGAAAGTGGGTTTAAGCTTGTCACGTAGGTGAATGATTGCCATAGTATTTATGTCCTAGCATTTTTCTAGCAGTTGAACTTCATCCGACCCACAAAAAAGATAAATGTGGATTAACCAGGCAGCGTCTTCAGCTTAAAAGAAATACTTTGGTGATATTAAAACTCAAAAAATTAAAAACAAGTGTGTCTTTTTGCAGTTTTCTGACATTATCCATGTCCTGCCCTGTAAAGTAAATGTATTAGTACTGACAAGAGTTGTTTGTCAAGCTCTCCCAGAACAGTACCGATTCACTCTGATTTACACTCTATTTGAAAGTGTTGAAGTAGAAAACATGCACCTAAGCAGTTGGTACGAATCAGTGTAGCTTCGTTGGCTTGGGTTTTTTTATCCACTGCCATGTCTTCCATAAGGTACCTTAGTTTTAATGATTTCACAGGCTGAAATGTCAAGTCAGTTAAAGTTGCAAAATGAAAATGGATTACCAAGGTTGTTTTTATAAGCAGTGTTATTCTGCACTGGTTTCCCTTACTTCTCGCCTTAAACAAAATAAAAAGTTATCCTTTCAGCAGGTTTGTGTGAGAGTTTTGCTACAAAATATTTACAGGTTCCTGCATGGACCATTCTGGCCACAACCTCTTTTTTTATTTTTGCAAACCACATCTGTCAGATAAAGCAGCCTTCACTTCACTCTTTAGCAAAATAATGTGAGAACAGTTTTTCATACAGAAAGAGAGCTTGTCTAACCCCCAGGGATCTGGTTCCTCATCTTGGAAAGCACTGAGGGGCCACAACCACTACAAATGGTTTTGCTGCCTCTCACCTTCCTCTGACCATCATCCTGTGCTGCTGATCCCATAGGTCCCTAAATGAGGAATTGATTTCCAAGAAGGTCAGATGTTGGCAGACTTCTGTATAGATGAGTCAGGAAACAGAAACTAAGAGTTAATATGTCCTGTGTTTGTACACTGATGCTGAGGAATGTGGCAAAAACATGGGGGAACTGGAAGTATTGATGCAGGATCTGAAACCAGATAGAACAGAGATAGAAGAAACATGACAGGGCAAGCATCACAAGAGGGAAATCAGAACAAAGGTAAAAGCAGTGCGATCACTTTGTGGGACTGTGTGCTAGAGAGAACAGATAAAATAAAATCTGAGTTAAGATTGTTAGATGAAGAGTGGTACGAATGCAGCATTAGTGGTGTTGGCATTTTGTTACTTACCATAAAATCAGACTCAGATATGGAGAGAAAGTTCTGCAATACTGTTAATACAAGAAGCTCTTTCAGGGAATTGCCACATGTAATTGTCCTAGAGACCAAGGGCTTTATCCTGATAATGAAAAGATGCACATGCTTTTTGATGTCAGAGCTGGAACATATTTCAAATGGTCACTTGCTCTTCAAGAAGTGGCTGGGTGAAAATGTGCTAGAAAACATCATGGGATAAATTATCAGGATCTGATCCCATTTCAGTGAGAGAAAGGACAAGCAGTAGGAAGGTAGTTACCATCTCCAATTTCAAAAGGATGTGCACTGGCCAGTGAGACAGAGTGACTATGGAGACCCACAATTCAGCCTTATAACCTGGAAGTGGAAGAAGCTGTGGATTTTCTTCTCTGCCCAGGGCGCAAGCAGATACTTGAGGCAGTGAGAATCACCTAGGTGGGGCTCAGCAGATTTCCTCTGTCAAGAGCTTCAGATTCATATTTGGGAAGGGGAGCAGTGGAAGCACGATGGAACTCAGTAATCAGACTGTGAAGTATGTTAAGCACCTGCAAGAGCAGGGAATTGGACATGGCACAAACTGGTCCTCTTGAGGTCTTTTGTTCCTGTTAGACTGCAGTCTCATCTGGCAAACTACAGGCTGCACAAAGCAGCCACCAGACACTAAAACTGGAAACACATGGCCTTGCTCTAGAGCACATCTGTGGGGCAGGCACAGACCTGGCTGCTCAGGACAACTGTGATGTCCCCGTGAGGACAGACAGTGGCATCTTACCTTTTTTCTGCGTAAATCAGGAGGCTGCCTGCCTGCTTGTCTTTTTTCTCTTTGGAGACATCACGCTCTTTTCTTTTGTAGCACTCATACCTTTAGGTAACCCACACAAATCAGAGGCAGAATGCAGGGTTAGTCAAAGGCTGGGGACCTTTTCTGTAAGTCAAGAGGCAGGATGCTACTTGGAGAAGAGGAGTAAATGTTGATACTGTGCCTCTGTACACACATATGTGTATGCATATATGCATGGATCATATATAAATACACACATATACACACATAGATGCATGTGCTGCTGCTCAGCCATGGATCATTGCCTGTATGAATCATCTGTCCTTGCATGAATGAAAAAAATATATTCTCTGTTGCTACTCTCTTGCTTTAAAATAATAAAAAATCTCCACAAAACTACAAGTCCTATGTTGTCACATTCATAAAAAGGAAGTATGTGCTAACATATCACAAAGCATAAATACAATGTTTTCAGTTTTCATTTCTTTGTTAAAATTAAATTGGAATTACCTTCCTCTTCTGACACCCATCTCTCACAAGATATAGGAAGTTCTGTTGAGTGACATAAATTTCTGCAAGGCAGCCTGAGTTTTTTAATCAGTAAGTGAAGCAGAGAAAAATTGGCTAGAGGAGACAGCACATTCACTTCCATTTTTTAATAATCATGAGTGTGCATTATCATAGTTGGTACCTGAAACTCTTCCATAGCTCTTCAATTTAGTGAATGTTAAAAAAAAAAACCAAAAGAAAGTGAGAAAAGTGCTACTAAATATTTAAAATTTCAAATGAATATTTTTATCACACAGCCACCGTACCTTGCTTTTGGTTTGGTAAATCAAATCCTGTTTGTTTCACAGAAACACCAGTCTTTTCTCACATCGTTCCTCTCTCCATGCTATGGTACCAGTCTTGTCAGCCTTTACTCCCTAGCTAGACTAACACATTTATTTATCTTCTGTTTTGGTGACAACAATGACAAGTGATATATTCTCCTGCCCTCCTTCAATCATTCCAGGTGTAAATGCCCTGAGAGACATCCCTTTGCTCCAGCTTTGTGACCATCCCCTGCCTCACCTTCCCCCAGGACATCTATCACACAAGACTCATCTTTCTTTCATGGTGTGACTTGGCCGTGGCCTAACTTAATCTTCTCAGGAGGCTGATGGCCTGAAACTTTCTCCCTCAATGAGTTTTTCCAGAAGACTCCTCTGAGTTTGTTTTTCCACTGTCTGTAACTTGTATTTCAAAGTGGCTTTCTTAAATGCTACTAAACACGACAACTGCAATACTAGGCAGAAATCTTTTGCTCAAGTATTCATTTAAATCTTGTATTTGTTATAATGTCTAAGAACAACCAGCCACCACAGGGCCCTTTCACAGCTTGTTTTACTCCATGTTAATTTATACTTCCACCCATGTGCATCCCTGATATTGCCTAAGCCAGCTGTTCTCTCACCCTAGAGATCACCCAAGGTGAACTTGGGGATGCTATGTGCCTGTTATGAGGGATGCATACAGGGATGTGTTTTAAGCCCAGAGTAAGAACATGTGGGAGCACAGAATAAGGCAGCCACTATCAAATTCTTGTATCTTTTTCAGTGCCCTGACTCTGTGCAGTAGTCTAGTAGGCTGCAGCAAGGGAAGCATCTCAACTAACTGTCCTTCCCTAGTTCATTGTGGAAAATATACCTTTCTTTTCTTCCTAAGAGGCAGTGAGGAAAGTGTGACAAGGCACATGGGAATACTGTTGGCACACATCTGCTTAACCTGCACTCTCTCAGCAAAAGCAGGTAACCCACAGCAGAGTCTACAGCAAAGAGCTTGTACATCTTGCTTGGACAGCAAAACTGCTGCTAACATCAAGGAAACAGAGTTGTTTGTGGTGAGGGTACATTCCAAGACCCAAGTAAGGATCCAAAGCCATGTTTGGTGTGAGATGAACACTGAGCCACAGTGCCGTATGGTTCCCTGAGCAGCCTCTCCCTCCTGCCCTGGAGAGCACTGCACAGACTGCACTGCCCAAGAAAGGTCACAGTCTCCTTGCTCAGAATATCCATTTCACACTCATGTCATCTGAGGCAACAGAGAACAGTGTTTGTCCAGGCTTCTCTGATCTCTGCCTTCTGTATGGCTGGCTAGGAAAGGATCAGATGATGTCAGGGCTGGGGAATGTGTAAACTCTGCCAGGACAAGCCTTGCTTTAATGACTTAGAGCAGGCTACTGTTGTCTCCAAGATATAATGTGAGATTTCTTACAGGTCATATTAGATAGGAGACTTTTTTCTCCCCTAGATTAGTGTAAAAGCATGTGGATTTAGGCAGGGAAAAGCAATTACATGCATTTTGATTAATTTGCTACCATACTTAGTGAGCAGTATAAAGAACAGAGATCTGTATTAGTCAATTAGTTAATTAGTTATTTAGACAATCAGTTAATGAAGATTTGAGAAGAGGAACATCTTCACCCATGAATATGTCATTTGACAAAAATGGGCTATCCAGAAAACAAAAAACATAACTAACTACTCTTGGTCTTCTACATTCTGACTGCTGAGAGCAATATGAGTTTCACCATTATTCAAATACTAAGGACTGGGAAAGTTTGAAGGTAAATCAAATCATAATTTTGCTTTTTCCCATGCATTGCAAAAAAATACCAAAACCTGAGATTAACTCCCAAAAGGAAAAAAAAACCAGGGTGTGGCAAGGAGAACATCAGAGTATCATCTTACTTTCTGCCATAGCATGTGATCTTTTGGCTGGTTTTCTGCCTACAGCTGAACATACAACAAACCAGCAAGGAAAAAGACCAGCCTGGTTAAACAGAGAACTTATGTTGGACCTCAGGGTAAAAAAGAGAGTATGACACTTCTGGAAGGAGGGGCAGGTAACTTAGGGGGACTAGAGGGATGCTGGGATGTTATGCAGAGAGAAAATTAGAAGAGCCAGCCCCCACCCCCCCTTGGAATTTAATTTGGCCGCTGTGATTAAAGACTACAACAAAGTTGTGTATAAACGCCTTTTTGGCAGCAAAAGGAGAGTCAATATGATTCTCCATCCATTGCTGGATGCAGCAGGTAGCATTGTGTCAGGGGATGAGGAAATGACTGGGGTACTTTATGCCTTCTTTGCCTCAGTAGTTAATACCAAAACCAGCTGTCCTCAGGCTACCTACCCCCCAGGGCTGGAAGTTAGCAATGGGGAGCTGACTGAAGGCCCCATAATCCAGGAGGAAATGGTTAGTGACCTATCCCAATCAGACACCCACAAGTCTGTGGGCTCACACCAGAGAGTAATGAAGGAGCTGTGGCAAGAGCCAAGTCACTTCAATAATTTGCCAGAAGTCCTGGTTATCCAGAGAAGTCCCAGATGACTGGAAATTAGCAAATATAACACCCATCTACAAGAAGGATGGGAAGGAGAATCCGGGAAACTACAGGCCTGCCAGTCTGACCTGGCTGCCAGGGATGGTCGTGGAGCAGATCACCGTGAGTGTCATCATGTGTGGCATGTGCAGGACAATCAAGGGATCAGGACCTGCCAGCCTGGGTTTGTCAAAGGCAGGTCCTGCTTGACCAACCTGATCTGCTTCTATGACCAATGACTCACTTAGTGGATGTGTCTACCTGGACTTCCATAAAATTCTTGACACTGTCTCCCACAGCATTCTCCTGGAGAAGCTGACAGCCCAAGGCTTGGACAGGTGCTCTCTTCATCAGGTTTAAAACTGACTGGATGGACAGGCCCAGAGAGAGGTGGTGATGAAACTAAATCCAGTTGGCAACCAGTCACAAATGGTGTTCCCCAGGACTCAGTACTGGGGCCAGTTCTGTTTCAATTTTTTGTCGATGATTTAGACAAGGAGATTTGGTCAGTCTTGAGGAAGAGTGCCTTGAGAGCTGCTCAGCAAAAAAGGACCTGGGGATGCTGATCTAGAGAGGCTGAACTTGAGCCGCTGTGTGCTCAAGTGGCAAAGAAGGCAAATGGTATCCTGGCCAGTATCAGCCATTGTGTGGCCAGCAGGACCAGGGCAGTGATTGACCCTCGGTACTCAGCACTGGTGAGGCTACACCTCAAATCCTGTATCCAGTTCTGGGCCTCTCACTTTGAAAAGGACATGGAGGTGCTGAAACATGTCCAGAGAAAGGGAATGGAACTGGGGAAGGAGCTGGAGCACAAGTCTTTTGAGAAGCAGCTGAGGGAGCTGGGGTTGTTTAGCCTGAAGAAAAGGAGGTTCAGGGGTGACCTTATTACTCTCTACAGCTGCCTGAAAGAAAGTTGAAGTGAGGTGGATATCGATCTTCTCTATATGTCCCAAGGAAAAGGGCAAGAGGACATGGCCTTTAGTTGTGCTAGAGGAGGTTCAGATTAGATATCGTAAAACGTTTTTTTCACTAAGAAAGTGGCTAGGAATAAGCTGCCCAGGAAGCTGGCGAAGTCACTGTCTCTGCAAATGTTCAAGAGGCACCTGGATGTAGCATCTGGGGATATAGTTTAGGGGTCATTATGGTGGTGCTGGGTTAAGGGTTGGACTGGATGATCTTGAAGGTCTCTTCCAATTGTAATGATTCTGTGATACACCCTGTAAACCTCTCAACAGCATCAGAACTTTGTTGCCACAATCTGCCTGTGTCTGGGTCTGAGAGACCAGAGACCCCTGCACCAAGAATATGACAATTTTCCTTTATTTATCCTCCTTCAGCCCCTGACTTCTTTTTTCTTAACCCTTTATTTTCCTTGTATGCTAGAAATGGGGACTGACCCACTTCTGCAGGTGGCCACTCATCTGGACAATTTCTGGATCCCTGCTGTTGTGGGCCAAGCATGGGGCACTCAGAAAGAAAAAAGTTGAGAGAACAGGCCTTTCCCAGCCAGCCCAACTCTGAGGAAGCAAATTCTGCAGTTAGCAAACTATCAGCAGACCAGGCTCCCTGAGGAAGACCACAGGTGGAACATTCAGGGTAGTTCAGTCTGGGCTTGTCCCCAGGGGCAGCCACGGCTCATGTGTGTATGTAATGAAAGGTGAGTCTTGAGAAAGGAACTTACCTGCAAAAACCTGGGGAAGAGACGGCTTTTGTCAATGCCAATGAGGATGTGTAGGATCTCCAATACCGATAACAACTGGCAAAGGCGCATTACAAGTCCTATGGAGTAAAACGTGTCAGCCAGCGAATCTACAGAGTGAAGAGGAGAATTAGAGGGTGATTACACACTCAAAGTCTGGAGCAACTACTGGGTTTGCTTTTGCCCTATCACCACTGGTGATAAAGTTCACATAGTACCAAACTTTTCGGTAGCAGAAGCAAAGCTTCAGGGAGTGGAGGAGGCAATCCACTCTGTGTGGGTGGCTCTGATACAGAGGCAGGAAGCTGAGAAAATAATTAAATTCCCTATACTTAATGCATGGGCAAACACGGTGCAGGATGTATTGGTTTAGAGATACCGCTTTAGGGTATTTCTGAATAGGAGGAAATGTTGAGGAAATGCATGAGGAATTTCTAAACACTAGGAGATGTTGAGTTTCTGCCTGTATCTATATCCATGGCACTGCCTAAAACAAGTAGTCCAGAAAGTACGCATTTTTTATGCCTACAACTGTCCACGATTATAAATCATTTTAAATTTCCAGTTACTGGTTTTGTATCCTAACCCCAGGCAACAGAAAAAGAAATACATTGTAACGTTTTTGGAGTTAGAGAGTCATGTGCAACAACCACAAAGATACTCCCTCCTGGTGGCTTCAGTAAGATTAATATTTGCCATAATGACTGGACCTAGTTACATTTAGGTCTATGTCTAAGTCAAATGTTACTAGCATGCAGCTGAATATTAAAATTCGCTAGCAAAACAACAGCTTCATTGCCAATGTGACAAGGGTAGAACACAGGCACTATGTTCAGCCTTTTTAATGGGCTATCTTTCTAATTGAATTAAAGTCCATGGTATTGGACATACACATATTCAGAATCTTAACTTTATCTCTAATTTGGTATTTCTGTGCATCTTAAAGTGTTTAAGAAAAATAGAGAAGGAACCTTACCTTTTCCAAATGTCATGAACCTGATCATCATATTTGTAAATATCCATGAATGTCCACAGAATTGCATTAAGTCATACACAAACAGGTACATGTTCATGGTGAAGCTGTGGAAAGTGAAAATAATAAAGTAAACCATATGACTTACAACATTGCAGGAAATTGCACCCTCTTTGGACATGTTAGTAAATCAAAAGTGCTGAAGTTGAGAGCAGCCCTGCCAAGAACTTGGAGGTGGATGAGAGGCTGGACATCACTCGGCCATGTGCACTGGCAGCCCAGAAAACCAAACATGTCCTGGGCTGCATCCAAAGCAGTGTGGCCAGTAGGGCAAGGGAGGGGATTCTGTGCCTCTGCTCTGCTCTGGTGAGACCCTGCCTGGAACACTGCATCCAGCTCTGGGGTCCCCAGCACAGGAAGGACATGGACCTGTTGGAGTGAGTCCAGAGGAAGGTCAACAAGACAAGTTCATCAGAGGTGTGGAGCAACCCTCCTGTGAGGAAAGGCTGAGAGACTTGGTATTGTTCGGCCTGAAGAACAGAAGGTTTCAGGAAGACCTAACTGTGCCCTTCCAGTACCTGAAGGGAACTTAAGAAGGTGGAGAGAGGCCATTTACAAGAGCATGTAATGACAGGAGAACAGGGAATGGCTTTAGACTGAAAGAGGGCAGGGTTAGATATTAAGGAGATGTTCTTTACTGTGAGGGTGGGAGGCCCTGGAACAGGCTGCCCAGAGAAGTTGTGGATGCCTCATCCCTGGCAGAGTTCAAGGCTATAAGAAGAATGGAGCTCTGAGTAACCTGTTCTAGTGGAAGGTGTCCCTGCCCATGGCAGCGGGGTTGGAACTAGATGAAGCTGAATGCAGCTTAACAATTCTTAATATCCCTTCCAACTTAAACCATTCTCTGATTCAATGATTCTAGGAAATATAAACAGATCAGTGAAAACTGTCTATGTCTTAGAGGTACCAGAACAGAACCCTGCCTAATGGATCAAAGGCTCCATTTATTGCTATACCTAGGATACACCCAGAAAAAATTTCTGAGTTTTCATCAATCAATCTGTGGCCATAAAGTGAAATTTTGGCCTCCAGAGGAAAAAGTAACTAAACAAAGACACTCCACTGACTGTTGGATTTGAGTTGTGTTTAATAAAATTACTCTTCTCCTGTTGGAGCAGACTGTATTTTGTGGCTATTCTAACCTAATTTTCATGGACAGTCTGACTTTTTGCAAAACTTCATGGGCTCTGGATATAATTAATTTCCCATGAATGTATTTTCTTCCAGCCTGTTCAGAAGAGAGAGGCTTGCCTATCCTCCAGCCATAAGATTACCTTTTTGGGAAATTAACTTCTTAATTTTGTACTAGAATTTATCTCCCATGTTAGACCTATTAATTTCCTGCCCCAGTAAACAGTATTCTCTTTAAGTTGCCCCTTGATCCTGTGTATTCATGTGGTATGTCTCTGCCACCAAACTTCATTTCATTAATATCTGTACATTAACAAATGGAGTACACTTCTGTGTTTAAAAATATCTAAATTTGATAAATACCTATACTTCATTCCTAGCATTGGCCTAAGACCGTTAAGTAACAATACAGACTTCTGTAAATTGAATTAATAAACTGATCTTTTAAATTTTTACTCTAAGTAAGTCCCAAGGAGGTAATAAAAAGTGCTTGTCTTCCTCTCTTCCAGTTTTGTAGGACATCTACTATTCATATCTCCCGCGGGTAGAAATCTCGAGTAACTCGGATTCTTTTGCGTCGGTCCCGTTTGCCTACATAACGTGACTCAGGCCTTATCGAGTCTCTGATCAGAGGCGAGCCGGGCATCGAGACTCCCGCAGATCCTGGCTTAGCTCACGCACAGCGGTTTAATGTATGCAGGGAAATAAAGAGACGAGAAAGGGTTCTTTTCCGCTTATCGCGAGCAGGTTTATTCCTGGAATATGGTGCGGAGAAGACGGCCAAAATGGCGCTCAGGGCGTGTTATAAGACAGCGGCGAGGGGAGGGCAGTCGGGAGAGCCAATCACTGCGGAGGACCACAATGATTGACAGTGGCGCCGGCCAGTGAGTCGGCTGTCTGCACCCACCACGGGAACCAATGATCTGTTCCCCTGGGCAGGGACGGCCCCTGCCAGTTGGGCTGTGCCATCCCACCTGCCGCGCAGGGGTGGGGAAAGGACCAACACCGCACGGCGGGGGGCGAAAGGAACCGGCACCGCGCGGGTGAGGGGGAAGGAACCGACGGTCCCAGCCCAGCGGGGCCGGGCCCGGTCACAAGCCACGCCCAGAGGCATCACAACACATATCATCACTTCTATAAGCACAAAAAGATTTGTGGGAATGAAATATCTCCCAAGATACATCAATGTCCTCTGATCCTGTGAAAATAAGACATATAAGGACCTTAACAAAGGAATCTATTCCATATACCCTCCTTTTGGGATAGGAAGATACAATTGAATTTCACTGAAGTCTAGTGAGATCTATAAATATTGAATGCAAATTCCATCTGTTTTATTACTGAATGACATTTTGTTCCATCTTGAGGTAAGAAAAAAAGTTGGGAAACTGTAGATTATTAAAAAGACAAAAAATTAAGAACTGTGCTGTGTTAAGAAACAGCCTTATTACTGGATGGATAGGAATTATTGCATGGAAGTTACAGGAAAAGACATAAAAATCTTGAGGCTTTCCAGGCAGCAGCTCCACCACTCTGGTCTGATGCTGCCGGGTGGCGTTCGCACTAGATGCAAACTGAGCATATGGTTTCTCTCTTCTGAAGTTTAGTTTGCTTACATCTGTCTGTCATCCTCAGAGATTGTCTTTCAGTGATTTGGCTGTATTTTCAAACTCTTCCTACATTGGCTGGCTAGAAAACTGTTGGTTTTGCAATCCTTAAGGTACTTAATTTTGTCTAAACAGGGAATGACCAAAAGGACACTTGTAAACACAGCCTCATATTAGTGTTTTGGCAATGTGGCAGCTGCTGCAGGTTAGAACACATCATCTTTAAAATGTAGCATTGACTACTGTAATGTGCATACACTGTTGACATTTATGGAGGGCCCCCTGTTCCTCAAGGACTGTAGAGATGTGGTGGTGGGCAATGTGCCAGTGTTACACGGCAGAGGAATCCCAGCCCCAGAGCTGCAAGAAGCACAGCTCCCTCGCTTGCTGAGGCTCTCCCACTGTGTGAAGGAACAGCCCTGATCTGAGATTGCATCCCACTTTTTTCATCCTACTTTGATAATACCCACACAAGAGGTACCTAAGACCAAACAAAAGCCTTTCACAGAAGAGAAGAAATCTGAAGAGACTAAGAGGTGATTTCAGTGTGATAAAAGGAAGCTGAAATGTGACTTTTCACTGAGGTCTTTCTCATCCAAAGGCTGACCTCTTTACCTAGAGAAACAGAAGCAGGCTGAGGATAACCTATTTTCCTGTCCCAACAGTTCTGTGTCACAACACAAAATTCAGTCATCTGGTTCTGTGTGGAAGGTCACTGGCAGAAGAGATGGTCTTTATTTCAATTCCCTGCTCCCATTGGTTTACACCAGGGATGATTCCACATTTATCTCACAGAACCTGCTTCTGCAGCACTGTAGCAGACAAAACACAGACTTGCAATCCATCAGTAGAGGTTCAGTCCCTGAGCCTGCCCCAGATTTGCTGGCTAATCTTCCAAACAACACTTTGCCACCCTAGTGCCTGACCTGCCACATTTCTCCCTTGTATTGTGATTTGCTTTAAGACTTTCAAGTTGCAGTCATTTGAAGGCATTGGGGAGTCGCTGCACATGTCAGTACTCTGCCTTCATCAATGACAGGAGAAAGAAACAAACATGGGTCTTGCAGGAGATAGACCCAGACAGCTGCACTTTCTCTCTGCTCTGCTATCCGAAGCACGCACAGAGAAAGGTGCCCTCAGCATCTGAAGGGTGGTCAGGACCACGTTCCCTGTGAGCTACGGTGACAGCACAGCACAGGCACCCAGCTCAGGTCAGCCCTTGTCCCATCTCCGCGTCCCTTGCAGGGTGCCAGGACAGGGCCACACTCAGGTTGCTCCCAGGGGGTGTCCTACCTGGAGGGTCCCAGCCAGGCCTGCCTGAACTGAGCCCTTCCCTGCCCGTCAGGGTTGCTGCGCTCGGCTGCTTTCCCGCCTGCCTGCGCTGGCTGACCACGCATGAGGAACCAGCCCTCAAGCTGAAACCAGAGAGCAATGTTCCTTTTTTTTGTTTTTTTTCAGTAGGAACGATCTGCTAGAAAATTCCCTCTGCTGACACAGTTTCCTTCTAAGTCGTCTTAAGTCACGCTGGTCTGAACTTCTGTGTCTTTCCCCTCCCACCGCTGTGGCAGGCTGCAAGCCTCGCAGCTCAGGAAGAAGAGAGCTGCTGAGAACTAGTACAGCTGATGTACTTCTCTCCCATAGGCACACGCCACCCGTTGTTTTCTCCCCTTTTCCTTTTTGCATTTGAGCGGTCTAGGTCACCTGCACTCAAGAGATATTTATTACCTGTAGCAGGGGTCAGATTGCTGCTGCTGCTCCTGAGCTTTCTCCTTTTTCTTCTCTGCAGCTGCAACAGCTGTCTGTTAGAAGATTATCCCTCCTCTTTCCTCTTCCCCCACCCCACGACGTCACCGTATGTAGCACTAAGCAGGAACAACACTGCACTTCCTGAGAAAGATGTTTCTAAACCCAAATATTTCCCCTCCATATGCCCTGATCCTCACCCAGCCCAACCCAGCCCAGCCTAGCCCAACAAAACCTAATCTACCCTACCCTACACTACCTTAATCTAAATTAGTTTTTTGCTGTTGTACCAGTAAGCTAGTCTGTAAATTCCACTAACTTTATCCCTTAACCCAGAGCAATATTTTGAAGAATTATTGGAGAGAAGAAATGCAAAACTAAAAATGCTTCTCCTGTGCTTAAATCATCAGCACTACAACAATACTATCAATGCTATCAAATGACAAGAAAGGCTGGGAGCACAGCATAAAAGGAGAGTGTTAAATGACTTCAGAGAGAGGAAAGAGTTTTCCACTTCTTATCTAGAAATGTGTGGATTTTCATGCCCCTGTGAAATATGGACACCACTGGCAGAGGAAAAATATGTGTTAATCCTAGTTTACTTCTGTCCCAAATATCTGGGATATCTCAGCATAAATCAGATGAAGAATGCCCTAACATGTTTATAAACTCCTTCTGCCAATAAATAAGTTTCACCACATGCGTTCATGTTGAAATCACACTCTATCCAACAGTGAGATTTGAAATTTGATGCTATAACTGAAGAATTCAGTGAGGACATAATAAGGACATGATGCTATGTATAGGTACAAAATGTTGGGGGATAAAATATGCCTTACCGGGTCTTATCCCTACTGCAAGTGGCACTGGCAGGACCATCTCTATTCCCTGTGGTGTCCTGGAGAGGTGTGAAATGACTCCCTGGCTAGGGGTTGATAGGGCAGGCACAGTGGGACACCGTGTTTTCCATGGTTGTGTCTCCCACCTGAGAGCTTAGTACAAGGATTATACGGTTACAACTGGCTTTCCTGCCATGTGGCAGCTTACTTTCACTGCTCCAGAATCGACTTCTTTTTCTAGGCTAAAGAATTTATTTCTTTCTGTATTGGTTCTGACTGAGGTAGAGTTCAGCAGCCCTGCCAGTATTTGCTTCAGTTGATAACACAGCAGTGTTTTGGCTACTGCTGAGCAGCACTGTCCCTCTAACATTCTCCCCCATCAAGGGGCAGGGAGTGGGCAAGACCTTAGGAGGGAAAACAAGCAGGCCAGCTGACCCAAAGGAAGCAAAGGGATATTCCATACCATATGACATCAGCTCAGATATAAAAGCCAGGGGAGAGAGAGGAGGAAGGAGGGACATTTGTTAATGTCTGCCTTCTGGAGGAACCATTATGCTGAGGCCCTGCTTCCCAGGACATGCCCGAACATGGCTCGCTGATGGGGAGTGGAGATTGACTTTTCCTTTTTTGCTTATGCGCACACAGACCCTCGCTTTTCCTTTTCTATTGCTTCAATAAAAACTGCCTTATCTCAACCCACTGGTTACCATTTTTTTTTTTTTTTATCTTGTCCTCTCCCCTGTCCCTCTGGGAAAGGGAGTGACAGAGCAGCTTACTGGGCACCTGGCACCTAGCCAGAGTCAAACCACTACACTTTTTCAGGAAGAAATAATACATCAGTGTTAAATAGAGGGCTAAGCAATTAAACAAACTGCTATTGACAGGCTCAGCTGAGCTCTTGCAAACAGCCTTCATACTGCCTGCCTCTAGGAGGACTACTGGAGTGACTAATGCTTCCAGGAGTCGAGCTCACCACTGTAACCACTGTAACAAGATCCAGGAACAGAAAGAACAGCTCTCTTCAAGTACCTAAAATCAGCATAAGCTCACATAGCTCTGTGATGTGCAAAACACCTGTTGGCTCACATTGGTGACAAGGGCACCTGCAAGGGCTTGTGAGCTGGATGCCAGTTCCTGTCCATGGTGGTGGCCACCCCTGGCACAGCCTGGCAGGAGGCAGGGCCAGCTGGGGCGACTGCACCTGACTAGAGCTGGGGAGGTGCTGCCCACCACTGAAGCACTTTGAGGGCTTTCCTTTGGCAGCAATGTGGCCCGGTGAAGTGGATGCTCATTTTCTGCTAAAAAAAAAATGTCCCGACTTGATGGGACATTGATGGGACATTGATGGGACTTGATGGCATGTAAAAGGAGTGATGTTGTCCTCTGAAAGGAATTATGTCATTGCCTGCTCTGTGAAGAGGAACGAGGCATGGCAAGGGGCAATGACTAGAAAATTCACCTAAAAGGTGTACTTCTGACCTGAACTATAATGCTTTTATTAATGCACCCATCGGAGCATCAATGTGCTACAGTGATGGAGCCAAGGTACAGAGGTACATAAATCCATTATTACACAGATATTCAAGTTTTCCTTTGGGAGATGTAGAATACAATTCAGCCAGTGGCCAGTCAGACCTGATGCTGGGCCTTAGGACAAGAAAAATTCCTCTCTAACTTTAAGATTTTTTTCTATGTACAGCTTTCAGTTGAAAACACATGTAAGGTCTCTTTAGCTGTGTGATTTGCAGTGTGTTTTTGTAATGTGATGGATATGAGAAAAGAACAGGTAACAGCTTTTATTAGACAAGGTAGAGGTGAGGATGCTTCCAGGCACACAGCCTGAGAAAGGCTTTTATGCTTAAAACATTTGACAATTTTTTATGCTGCAAAGACATTCAGAGGAAAGCAAATATTAAGTGACACTATTGAAACACGTTAGCTGGGTATGGGAACCACAGAGTAAGTCTTGGAAAAAATCTACCTTTTAATTTTTGGAAAATAAACTTCTCCACTCCAGCTACTCTCTTGCAGACTAATTTCTGTCTAAAAACTGCTTAGCCAGCATCAAAAAGTTATTTGTATATAACTGCTACCATCTCTTAAAACAAGCTTTATGACTGTTCATCTTATGTTAAGATTGAGTCTCCTGGATTTTTCAAAATCTAAACAGATTTTAACGGCATTTGGTTTCTCTGCCTCATGAGGTGGGGAAAACTTGTTCTATTTGGGCATGGTGCTTGTGTCAGGAATCACTGAAAGGGGATGCTGTATGTAGAAAGTTAATGGCAACCCTGAAATGTTTCATGTGATATGGAAATAATCTCATTCTCTTCAAACAGGAAACATAACCAGGCTAAAACATCTGTTCCTTTTATGCATAGTTATTGTTTCCAAATCCTTGCTATAAAAGCAATATGCAGATGTGTTTTTAGGGCAAGAAACCATGTGCCTTAAAATCAATTTTCAATGTTCCTATTAACTTTATGTCTCATTTCCTCCATTATTAGATTTTTCAGCTATGCAAATTCAAGCCTGTGCTGGCCACTGGATCACTGGTAAATCACAGCTAGGAAACGTGTGCTTAGCTCTAAGCACACACTCTAGTGCTATTCACCCTAGCTAAAGAGTAAATCCTGGGCTGCCTGGTGGCCATGGGGCTGATGTGGTGCAGCACTGGCCACTCTTACTGCTGGCTGCAGGTGGAGTATTTGCACAGAGCTCCGTGGTGTTCATGTTGAGTGACCAAGGCTGCTAGTGAAGAAAGGCAGGCTTCACACTGCAACACAGTGATGGGAAGTGTTAATGTTTTTGTCTGTACTCTCAAGCCAGGCAAATGAGGAAGCAGCAATCATGCCAGCTTCACACCTCTCATACCCTGGAGGTATTGTAAATTCAGCAAAGACCCTGGCTTGCAAACAGGTCCTGCCTCACCAGAGCTGTTGTCATCAAAAAGTGTATATCACACCAGAGCTCCTGGCTGCTTTAGGATGAGAAGAGCTGTACTGAGGGAGCAAGCTTTGTGCCACAAACAACCATCAGATACACAGCTGGCAGGGGGAGTTAGCTTTACAATTTAATCAGGTGAAAAATGAAGTTTGGAAATGTTTTTGGAGAAAAAAGAGGATCCCAACCAGTGTGTTCAACTTTGTCCATCCTTTTGCATTAGCCACCTTTCAGGACAGTTCACTTCCAATGAAAGCAGGGGTATTTCAGAAAAAGCAACTGATGGCATTTCCTTGCCACTGCCCTGCAGCTGGAGCAGAACGCAAGGAAGAATGAGGGATGCTAGACAAGAGCCTGCAGGCAGTTCCTGTCCAGACTTCTCAAAATGTCACTTGGAGAAGATGTGACAGCCTTACCCTCCTTACCTTCCAGTTCCTGTGAGTCTTTGAGCGAGCAAGCCATATGGCCTCTAGATTGACCTGTGTACTCGTAACCAGCCCCACAACTTCACAGGACTATGTTGATTGAGGGGATTCATTATTTTCAAACATTGATTGCAAGCATTGAGACTACAAGCTATTACCCTAATCCCCAGGATGAGGTAAACAGTAAAAAGCTACTAACTGTGTTCTCTGCAAGGAATAAAAATGCAAACCATTGTGTTTCTGTAGCACACCTTAATCCACTTTTTCATTAAAACCTTTCCATATGGAAGCAACTTATTTTTATGATGCAAAGGATGACTTCTTAGGCTGATTATTATAACCTGATTTTACTGTTCTTAAGAAATCTGAATCTGCCTGTTCAGGGATAATATAGTCTGGTTTTTTAGGGTAACAATTTTGTACAATTTATTTTTCTTTCAGGGACCAGTGCAAATTGCAGCTCTCATTTTCCATTAAAGAAAAAATAGCCTTTACCCTTTTTCCTGTCCTTCCTTCTCCTTCTCAACCAGCCTTGTTCGAACAAAGGGGCAAATCCACAGGTTTTGCTTAGAAGGCAGTGAAAAGATTAACTAAATATCAAAGACATACCCAGTTTTGAAATGAGTCATACTTCTACAGTATCTGTGCTTCCTAATTCACTGCTCTCACTTTTCATTGCTAGATGAGACACACAAACCCATCAAATATGTTACTGCAATAATAAAGAGGAAATACTGCTAGGTGGGCTGGGAGATTTCATTTTATTTAAGTCTTAGTCCTCACCAAGTCACTGATAACAGAAGTTGTGACAATAGCTTCTGACGTTTTCTAGGAATTTAATGGTTTGCAGAAATAGTGAGCTGTAGGGAACTGGGAATCAGAGGGAGATGTGCCCTAATTTACTTTTTTTTTTAATAGAAGAAAATAAAAGAAAGAAAACTAAGTGTTTAATATCTTGAAATATTTCTAATGATCAGTAGTCATGTCCAGCATAAATACTTTTTAAATACAAGTGAGTAGCTCTGACAGGATTTAATGCTTGTCACAAGGACAACACTGTGAGTTCTACTGCATGCATCAGGAACTTATTTTAAACTATTAAAATATTATAATCACAAGGAAAAAATCTGTTATGGCCAATGTGAGCTTGTCCCAAAAGTTGAAGACTAGAACAGTGTACAACTCAAATTCAAAGATACTTGAAAAGGAAGTATATGAATTGCTTACAGAGAGAGCAACGTTTTGAAAAATAATTGAAGTCAAATAGGCTTTATTTTTTGTAGAAGAAAAATTTCTGTTTTACATAAATATGTCTGTCAAGATACTTTTCTGGTAATTGTAACACACAGTACTCCACTTAAGTCCAGAGGAAGTTGTGCAGGTTCTGGCCTACCAAGATAAGAAACTTGAGGAATAGAGTCAACAGTAAGAGTTGCAGTGACTAGATCTGGTGGTAACTGGTGTGCAGGGGCCAGAAATGCTATTAGAAATCACAGTATTTAATCTCCTTAATGTGAATTTTGACTTTGCAAATGCACTTCCATTCTTTAACAGTTATTTTTTGAAGGGAGTGTTAATTATGTTTGTATGTTCAAAAGCAGATGATATTACTTGCTTAGAACACTGAATTCCTCACTGCTGAAGGTAACATGGTTTTAGGTTTCTAACTGTGAGCACTTGGGCTCAACAAGTTTGGTCTTAGAAAATGAATTCACCTTGCAGCCTCTTCTGTAGAGAACTGAGACAGGCCATGAATTTTCCTGTGCTCCTCTGCTCATCTCTTGCCATTGCTTCTTCCCCACTTTCAGCCCCACTGAAATTAAACCAGAGGGCCGCCAGTTCACTTAAACTGGGAATTTCAGTTTTGAAGTTGTACAGAGAGAAAAGGAGTTAATCCAGGACACAACTAATGAAGAGCCTGAATGGTGTTTGGAAGCAAGGTGGGGGTTGGCAATGTGTGACTGCAGAGGGGTGGCCCCACAATAGCACTGCAGCTTCCCTCTAGTTTGCAGGCTGGGCTGTGGCACTGGTGTGGGCACAAGGTTGAGAAGAAAGACTGTCCTCATATTCCTTGTCAGAATTTGCTTCTCTGGGAGCTCTTGGAACTGAAAAAGCCCTTGCACCTTCCCAAGGATTTAATTATGTCAGTAGAAGTGTGGGCAATGCTGGTACAAATGACTCACCCCTGCCTATATGAGGATTAGTAAGAAGATTTTTTAATATTAAAAAGCAGTCACCATGTTGGAAAGTACCAATTACAGTCTTACTTGCTTTGTTTTGGTTTTTTGTTTTTTTTTGGTTTTTTTTTTGCTTTGCATTAAATTTCTGAAGCACAGTAAATTCATTCTGCAAGTTAAAACTGAGAACTGACACCTTCTTTTAGGACTTACTCTCTATCTTTGACACTCTCATTTCTTGATCTTCCCTCTGATTGCTCCCTGGAAGGACCCAGTGTTGCTCCACAGCTGGGAGGGGGAAAACAGATTAGAGCTAGCCCTGACAAGGGGCAGACTGGATTGGAAGGGGTGAGGACTGACAGGATGCTGCAGACTTTGAGCGCTGCCTTCCTATGAGCAGTTCCTGATCCCTTCGCCAGCTCACACCCCCCAGCCCTGGTGCTAGTCTTCTTGCTCCACCACGGCCACCCCTGTAACTTCCCCAGGGCTGCTCTGGAGGACTAGCAACACGGGCTAATCCTGGGTGATTGTTTGGAGAGTTGTTCCCACAGGTTTTTATCCTGTTTTGCTTTGAGATTTTTTTTCTGGTTTGGGTTTGCTTTTTTTTTTTTTTTTTAATTTCCCCAATTTAAAAATGAAGTCAGAGCTGAAGCCAAACCCATGGACAAAGTGCTTTGAACAGCTGTAGCTGACTGAGTAATTTTTTCCAAAATAAAGTCTAGAATAAGCATTCTTTACTTCTGCTGTAGTTATTCTGAAATTTCATGTGGAAGACAAAGCTCTTGACCCCAGTCCCTTAAATCCACTCCAGAAAACTAACTCTGCATAGATGAAACATCAATTTTATTGTCATTTCCATAGAAGTGTAACACAGCTCAGTACAACACCACACAGGTAAACAAGGTTCTGTGAGACTAGCCATGAGAACAGCTGTGAGTAGGACCTGTTGTGCACAGCACTGGTGTGTAAGTCTTACGGAAAAATGTATTAAACTTTTTGGCTTACAATCAATCACATCTTGGAAGGATTTTATTTCATCTATGCTGAATTTTCCACAGGGATTTGAGACTTCACATCCACTATTCTTTCCTTTCCATTTTAAAATTATGTATAAATTTGCCTCATTTTTTAACTTCTAGAAAAATACTAACGGGAAGAAATACCAGAGGGTTTCAGCTAGCCAGGGGCAAAATACACAGCTGAACTGGTAACACACTGGTGATGAAATACATATTGCTCCAGAATGTTACAAGAGCAAGGTGAAGAGGGATGATCTTCTGACTCTTCAGCTTTCTTACCTTACCCATAAGAACCCTTACTTTTCCTTAAATTAAGAATAAAACGAAGACATATTTGCTTGCTATTTTCTTTTTCCTTTTTATTTGTTGATTAACTGTGACTATTCCAGTGTCCCCATCTTTAAATGTGCCCTCTAGATAATGTCTCAATACAAATAATTTCTGTTGCCTCACAGATGGCCCAAAAGTGATGGAAATGAAATTATATTTTATGAGCTCCTGTCCATCATCTCTGAGATCTTGCTTTTTGAAGAATAGTTCATATTTCTTTCAATTCTCTTCTGTGGACACAATAGCACTTTATTGATAGGCAGCATGTTCATAAAGAACTGAAACAGTTTTGCCAGAACACATGTACATTCACCTACAATGCTTATAATTGTCCGCAATTTCACTTTGCCCTCTAGTGCCCATTCTGGTTTTTTTTTCTGTGCTGCAAAGTACTGTGTTGACTGAAATATATGAAAACATATTTTTATTTGGTGATGAGTTTTTAAGCACAGCTATGAATTAAAAAGAAAACTTAATGATATGAGAGTCTCTGAACAATCAGTGGACCATTAGCTAATATTTCCATTGCAGACAAGTTAGGCAATAAAATCTGGAATCCCTTACAAGAGAGCAGCTGAAAAGTTTTTCATGCTATTTCCAAATTTCAGTAAAAATAAGGCCATTTCAATAACATTTTACTGTATCACAAAAGCCACTTAAGGATATCAGAACCAGAAGGATGAATGTCCTTTTATTGTACAGGTTTGAAGAAGTAAAAAAAATCAAAGCAACAGAAGTGAGATTTGAAACATTCCTGTTTCAAGGTGGGTCCATTGAAGTGCTCTTAGTTACAAAGACCAAGAAATATATATTTTGCTGTAACATTTGCAGCTGGTCATCACCAGGTGGAAAACTGACTGTGATCATTTACTCTGTTTTTTTTTGGTCTTTTTTGTTGTTCTGGATCATGGTGAAATTACAAGCTGGTTTTACTTCTGGTATTTCAGCTTCATCCATGAGATCCATGTCTCCCATTACTTCTTTGAGTGGTAGAGAGTATGTACATCCTACAAAAGAGACCTGTGTCATTGATATGGTACCTCAGACCTGGTGCACCATTGTTCCTACCAGTCCATTTTTTACGTAGACGCACCTTTGTATTATCTCCCCTTTCAGTGATACTTTTCTGAATGGCTGGAGATCAGGAAAAGCTTTAAAGTGGCTCCTTACCTGGTACTTAAACCCAACTCTGGCAGTTTCAGCCCCCCAGGACTAACATCACCTTCTCTTGGGAGCCACAGACATGCTCTCCCCTTTGCTTCTTTACGCCAGACCCAGAAGCCTATAGCCACACATCAGGGTGGCCACAGACAGACTTCTTCTTTTAAGTTGGTGGGGTTTTTACCAAATTTTTACTAATATTCTTTGGGTAAAAGAGCCTGGATTTAGCTGTTTCCCTCATTACTGCCACAGAGCAAGTGACTAGGAGAAGGACATGGAGTTACCCGAGGACAATTTCCCAAAGGTAAAATACAGGCACAAAATCAAGTTTATTGCAAGCTGTTTTAAAGAATTTGATTCTATTGTAATTACTACTGAAGGCTGTGTGGCTTGGAGGGGAAATTAATTGGAATACCAAGGGCTATACACTTCTGTGGTTCAATTTGTGAGCAAAGGGAAAGAGGCAGATTTCATGCAGCCACAAAACATAGCAGTGGATGGGGAGGTTTGAGAGTGCAGCACCTGAGATGAATACACCCATGAGCAAGTAGAGTGTGCCACAGGCAGATGTGTCTTTGGGGTATTTTACATAGAAAAATTACTTCAAATAATCTTATGAAAGAAGTTGAAGTGAACTGAACACTGCAGGAAGGAATAAAGCCTTGCCCCTACATAATCAGAGGCAAATATATTTCACTTAAAAGTAACACTGTCCAATTGGTAAGTTACTACACAAGCCATAACTACTGCAAAAAATAGACTATGTAGAAAAATCGTTCTAGAATTACTTTACATCTTTGAACAAATAAAATGTTAGAATTAATCAAATGTAAAAAAAAATACATTCTTGGAAAAGAGGATACAAATTTTAAAGAAAATTGCATATTCTCAACTGAAGTTTGGGCCACTTAAATAAACAATGTACTACTTTATCTTTGATGCAGTCTCAGTCAGTACAAATCTATCAATTTCTGTAAAGTGAAGGATGTGTAGTTCATTCAGAAATATATGATTCTCTACATGTAGGTGAAATAGAGATGGAAAATAATGATTTCTCAGCATGATTCCCCAGCAGAAAACACCTTAATATTTCACTATCTGTCAAAGGTTGCAATCTCATCCTAGGGAGTAACCCTCACTGAAAATTCCTATAGATGGATTTATAGGTAGAGTAGACACCTTGCTCACCAAGGAAGAAAATAATACATTACATTTGCAAAAATAAATGTCAGGAGCATAATTATTTAAATACAATAAAAATTAACTAGAAGCACTGCCACAAGATAGAACCTAGAACAAATAATAAATATTATTTAAAATATTTATTTATAAGTATTACAAATTATGTGAGGTTAAAATCTTTGTACCTTAGTTTTTAAGCTTCCTTGCCACCTTATCAATCAATTGGAGACATTTCCTCATTTCTGCACGGCTGATCTCCCAAGAGCACAGGTCATGTTGTTTGTCTTTAAGAAAACAGTCTATTTTATGGAAGTACTTCTTCAGTTTCAGCCTGCCGACTTCTTTACTCTGACAGTAGTGGTTGTGCTTCTTGATTACACATGCCTCCAATTGCTCAATTTGCTGATAAAGTCCATTTTGGAACTGATCCAAAGCTGTCCCATCCCAAGCAGCTAGAGTCAGATTTTTGCTAAAGATGTAGAAGATGTGTTGGAAGATCTCTTCAATGGCAATCATGACAGTCTCTTTCTGCCTGGGCTGCAGAACCCTCGCAGGAAATCTGAAGGGCATTTTCTCTCTTAGACATTGTTGAGGAAACTTTTTGCCCATTTTGTCCAAAAGTTGCAGGCTGTTCTCGATCACTTTTCTTTGCTGCAAAGGGATGTGGTTGCACTGAAGGCTGGAGATGGCAGTGGTGCATAACAGTATGAGGCCAATTTGTATCAAGCCAAAAGCATTCATGATAAAGACAAGCTCTAATGGCTCTAATGGCTCTAATGTTCCTCCTCTCCTGAGTGCTAGGCTGGGATGCTTTGAAGTAATTTGTAGACTCCCATTTCTTCAAAATCTTGACATTTAATTATTCTGTAGGAGAAGTTTTCTTTCATCATTTTTTGGTTTTCAAGGTTTTTCCCGCTTGTGTATGCTTTTGACAACGCTTTCATTTTCTGCTTTATGACTTCACAGTCTTTTTTTTTTTTTTTTTTTTTTTTGCTGCTGCTTTCTTTTTATTTCAGCTGGATATTAGAATGTTATTTATATATGTTAGATTATTTATTCTCTCTCCTACTAAAATTCTATAGGATGTATAATGAGAATTTAAAATAATGAGTTAGAGAAATACTTATTTTCTTAATATTCTAGCAGTGGAACCACATGTTGAAATAAACATTTTCAGTGATGGGTCAGGGATCTGCTGAATACTGCTGCCATCCCATCTCCTATAGCTCGATTCATGCTTCCAAGATTCAGTCAAGTTTTCTTCACCTTTTTTCTTTCAGGGAAAATATTTTCTTTCTCCTCGCCTTTATTTCTCATGACCCTTTAGACTCAAAGGACGGATACATGTGGTTAGAATGTGTGTGTATGTGTGTGTGTGTGTGTGTGTATAAAAATGCGTATTAATATGTGGGGTTTGATACATACACACTGCTAATTAAATGAAGCCTTAATCTCACTTAGAGACTGTACCAGCCATGCAAATACAAATGCTGACATGGGAAGAAGTTAGGTACTTGGATGAAATACTCTTTTTTCCCTCCATATGAATAACTGAGCAATAATTAGTCTCAATCCCAATTGAGTACAGGTCTGAATTCTGACGTTAAATGGGAAGAGAATTAATAGGGATGACAAAAAGTACAATTCAGCCTTTTGCTTTCCCTAGCCATATAATAGAGGACATTAGGACTATCACAGTACTTTGGGATATCTCTCCTCTGGTTTTGACTGTATTTTGGTGAAAGCTAGTCTTAAACTGCCATTTTGCTGTCTCCCCTGCCCCCTGTGAATATATATCTGCAATTGCAAAGGCAATGGTCTGTAGGTCTGGATACTGTCTGACTGAAGATGTCAGATAAACTGCTTTTTTAGTCTGAGACCTGGCTCTGTATTTGTTGCATAAAGAGTATAGAAGACTTTCAGAAAATAAAACACCATGTTTTCCAGCTGGTCCCCAGTAATCAGAGGGGCTGGGTACAGCTGGGCTTTATTTCTGGCACTCTACTTGGCACTCTAAGTCCAGTCACATTCAGTGAGTTCCCAGATGCAGCAATGGTGTAGGTAACACTGTAAGTCTGGGCTCATTGGAGATCACAGAATCACAAATAGTGCAGTTTACTGACTCAACACAGTCTGGTCAAGTTGAACAAGAACTTTCAGGAACCCAGATTCACCAACAGTGTAGTTTATTGGGGCATCATGTTGCAGATTCTTGTTAGATTTCCAGAGATAGATTCACCAGACATGAAAAAAAGTGTACAGTGCTATGTACAAGTGTTGCTGCATGTACTTGGACACAGTCACAGGTGCAAACCTTGCCAAAGAGGTGTTCCTGCTTTGGGGAGGAGAGGAGAGCAAGCCCCTTGACTTGTCTGCAAGGTGCTTGTATTCTTATCCTCTGCCATGAAGGATTTCAAATACCAACTTATACATTTGGGAGAAGTGAAGGTGAGACTGAAGTCAAATACCCTGTTACTGCCACCATGAATGAGGAGAAGGGGCAGCCACTTCATATGTAAATGCAGGATACAGAGAGAGAGATTGCAGAACCTGTGGGTCTTGCTTGCATAAGGGTGGAGCAGAACACAACAGGGACACCTTGGTGTCACTCCCTCTTCCACCTGGCTGATTTCAGCATGAAGGGCTGGCTGCAACCCTCCTGACGACCTGTCTCCCCATCAGCAGGCCATCATGCCCACAGTTATCTCTTCATGACATATCTCATGGAATATCCCTTGGAAGCCCATTCACCAGATATCCCCTGGCATATCTCCTGGCTATAGGCCTCATTCCTACAGTATTTTGTTCTGTTGTTGCACCCACTGCTACATAGTTGGCTTCATTCCCAGTTCCATAGTCACTCTAAGCAGATTGATGGTACTGTTTTAGGGCTTCCTTTATGCTCAGCATGTAGGTATGTGGGAGGCTTTAGAAAGTTGCTTAAGCAACCTTGGACTGGATGTACTGCCAGTGTGAGCAAAAATGTGTCCCCTATCACCTATGACAACAAAGAGTAACAACAATCAGAGTGGGATACAACAGTGTAACATGGGACCGAATCTTTTCACTTACTGGGATTATTTATTATTTTGGAAAACTGGCCTTATGTGCATCAGAAATAAGTACAAAAATGTGTGTACTTCAAGAAAATTATTACATACTGCTACAACGATGTCCAGAAATTATACACAAGTATTTTTCCAAGACTGTAATCATGATATGAGTTTAGTCCTACTGATTTAAAGAGATAAATTTCTTAATTCATTATATCTCCAAGACACAGAAGTTCTTTCTTTCCTCTTGCAAAATAGTTTTGTCCAGGTTTCCTTCTCATTGAAGAGCTGGGGATACCATCCTGGGTGTCACAAACATTACAGAGGGGAAAAATAAAAGATGGTATCTTCCATATTTCTTAAAAAGATAGGGTGGGTCG
Source organism: Climacteris rufus (assembly GCA_013398175.1). Lineage (NCBI taxonomy): Eukaryota > Metazoa > Chordata > Aves > Passeriformes > Climacteridae > Climacteris > Climacteris rufus. Next base: position 137,199 of record VZRZ01001141.1, read on the forward strand.
AGGTGTTTCATTCTTTTTTCTGTGTTAGAAGCCTGTCTACACTTTCTCACAGGACAGTTACGCTTGGCTCAGTCCACCAGGATTTGGTTTTTGTTTGGTTTTGTTTGCATGTGTGTTTGTCTAATAAGAATAAATTGCTCCTCCACAGTCAGCTGGTTTCTGCATTACTGCACTCAGCAAAGCATAGTAGTGACATTGCTTGATACAGGACACAGTCTACTCTAATCATCTGCCTTTACTGCTTCAATCAGGAACACACAGTTCATTAAAAGTAATGACTGAAAGGAGTAACTGAGCGATACCAACCTTCAGCACTGAGTGCTGTCTATTTCTTTGCCTGTGGGTGAAGCACAAACCAACCACTGTAAGCTAGAATGAAATGAGGAAAAGAGTTGACAAAGCACAGCTGTATTTCCAAGTAGACCTACCAAATCATTTTTCTGGAAAGGTTATCTAGTCTTCAATTCTCAAAAAGAGATTTGCTCCTAAAAGATCATCTAGCTATATATGTACTCATTATGGGAAGACTAAATCTAAATAAATGCACAGTTTTGTCTTTCTAATAACTATAAAATGCTGTAAATTACTTCTCTAACAGAAACTTTTTATTATATTTTATAATGCAATAGAGGAATTAAATTAATATTAGCTGTCCATGGGTTTTTTAATCTCAGGCACCAAGGCAGATGGAAAATCTAAGTTCAGCCTATGTATAGGATGCCAAGTGGAGCACTGAGACAGAACATTCCTGCAAAACAGTAATCTTTCGACTTCTTATAACTGCTCTATGTTAAACCACATAATCTACTCTAGATATCAGTTTCTTTTCTCCATTCATTCAAAACACATCGATTGTAAAAAGTCAGGGTGTAACAAAGCACTTCAAATAGGTTTGTCTTGTCACTGGACAAGAGAGCTTCCTCCCCACCCAGCTTGACACTGCCCACGATAACAGAAAATATTTTTCTCCATTATGCTTTCCTCCACAGCTATGTGTGCGAGTCTGTGGCAGCATATGTGGCAAAAACCCCAGCCCACTGATGGGCACAGCCTGAGGTTGCCATAGTCTGAGTCATACTCCAAGCTCAGGGTGAGCTTTTTGGTTCACCCCCAGCGTCCCTTGTACCTTCGTTTACATGTTTCAGTTCATTGGTTAGTTGCTACATTACTTCATGTTCTGTATAAGGTTATAATATTCTGTATAAGGTTTCTAGAACACTTCTAGAAACTTCTTTCCAGTTCAGTTCTCTATTGGTTACATGCTAATCCCTGTACCCCAATTGGCTACTTTCCCCTGCTTGTATCCCTATAAATCCCCTGCTTTCCCTGTGTCTCTACTCCTGGTTACTGAAGCCTTCAGCTCTCCTGGATCCCTGTGCCGCCTCTCCTGGACCCTGGACCCTCTCCTGCCTTCCCTGCTGCCTCTCCCCAGGAAATAAAAGAGCTGGAAATCACACCAGGGCCCTTCCCTCAGGTCTTTGTTCCTCACCTGTGCCTGCACTATCGGCCCAGGGCTCTCTCTCGCACAGAGGAACCAGCACTAAAAGAGCTGCTGGAGGACACCCTGTGTTTGGGGACACTGCAAGTGGCAGCCCCCAGGAAACCAGGGTCACTCCCAGAATAACTCTGAGTGGCCTCAAGCAGGCCCCCAGAGTCAGCGTTACCAGTCTTCTGTCTTATAGAATCATAGAGTGGTTTGGGTTGGAAGGGACCTATGGGTTGTAAGGCCTATGAGGAGTGGCCTGAGGGTGCTGGGGGTGTTTAGCCTGGAGAAAAGGAGGCTCAGGGGTGACCTTACTACTCTCTACAACTGCCTAAAATTAGATTGTAGCAAGGTGGGGCTTGGCCTCCTTGCCCAGACAACTAGTGACAAGACAAGAGCACACAGCCTCAGGTTCAGGCTGGACATCAGGAAGAATTTCTTTGTGGAAAGGGTTGTTAAGCATTGGAATGGATTGCTCAGGGAGGTGGTGAAGTCATCATCCCTGGAGGTGTTCAAGCAACAACTTGATGGGCACCTTAGTGCTATGGTTTAGTTGACAAGATGTTATGGTCCTGTTTATTAAGGTTATTTAGATATTTCTCTGCCTGAATTAAGGCACAAATGAGACCATATGCCAGTGTCAATAGCATGGATTTTATTTGAAAGACAGAAAAGAGAAAGAAAGTCAAAGAAATGAATAGAAAATGAGGTGGGGGGACAGAAAGAGAGTGACAGATAAAGAAAATATCACCACTCCATGGATCCCAATGATGTTGTGTTGATCCGCTCCAGCTGGTCTTCTTGATGGCAAGGGTCCCCCAAAAGTATAGAATTCCCTGGGTTAATATACTCTCCAGCCAGGTGGCAATGTCCAGGCATGTCGCCCTGGGGGAGGGGGGCAGCCTCTCACAGCACTCTGGATCTGTTGCGTCACGTGCAGTCTGTGGTGCGAAGTCCCTGGGAGGCACTTTGGAGGGTCTTTGATGGATTATGACTCCCCCTCAGCTGCCTCTAACATGAAAGTCCTGTGGGTGCGACCTGTGGGGTTGGAGGTTTCACAGCTGGGCCAGTTTGTAGAAGGGAGGATGGGTGTTCAGTGCTTCTGGGCAGAGGTTGCACCACACACCCAAAAACCTCCTCCCCCCCATACCTTGGTTGGGGGGCAAGTCTGTGTAAACCTGGCTTCTGTGAGTTGTATTCTCTCCCCACCCAAAACTCAGCCAAGGATGATCCTCAGCGCTGGCCTTTTGTGGATGCATACCTTTCCCTCAGCCTGAGATGATTGAACAATAATTTTTCCCTTTATCTAATCAACAGTTTGACTTTCAGTCCAAAGTCTCAGTCTTCAAGGAGGCTTCTCTTTAGTTGTAGTTTCTTAATGAGCAAAACTTGGTGTCAATATTTGAGGCATGAACTTTTGAAGTCTCTGACACAAGGTGGTGATTGGTCAAAGACTGGACTTGATGATCTCAGAGGTTGTTTCCAAATTAAATGATTCTGTGATCCTGTGATCATCTGGTTCCAAGCTCTCTTGCCATGGCCAGGAACACCTTTCATTAGACCAGGTTGTTCAGAGCTCCATCCAACCTAGCCTTGAACATCTCTAGGGATGGGGCATCCACAGCTTATCTAGGCAGCTTGTTCCAGTGCCTCACCACCCCCACAGTAAAGGATTTCTTCATAATATCGAATCTAAATCTACCCTTTTTATCCTAAAGCCACTGCTCCTTGTTCTACCACTACATATCTTTGTCAAAAGTCCCTCTCCATCTTCCTTGTAGGCTCCTTTATATACCAGAGGGTACTATGTCATCCCAAAGTCTTCTCCAGGCTGAATAACCACAACTGCCTCAGCTTTGCTTCTTAGGAGAGGTGCTTCATCCCTCTGATAATTTTCATGGCCTTTCTCCGGACTCACTCTCACAGGTCTGTGTCCCTCCTGTGCTGGCGACCCCAGAGCTGGATGCAGTGTTCCAGATAGGGTCTCACCAGAGCAGAGCAGAGGGGCAGAATCCCCTCCCTGGCCCTGCTGGCCACACTGCTTTGGATGCAGCCCAGATGTGGCTGGGTCTCTGGGCTCCGAGTGCACAGTTGCCTCATATTCAACTTTTCAGCTATGAGAACCCACAAGTCTTCCACTGCAGGGATACTGTCAGTGGGTTCACTTCTGTACACATGGGACTGCCCTGGTCCATGTGCAGCACCTTGCACCTTCGATGAATGACTTAATGAACGACATTAAGTTCTTGTAGGTCCACTTCTCAGATTTGTCCAGGTTCCTCTGGATGGCATCCCACTCTTTTGTTTTTGTGTCAAGTGCACCACTCAGTTTCATGTCATCTGCAAACCTGCTGAGCATGCACTCGATCACACTGTCTACGTCATTTATAAAGATACTGTCTTCCAGCTTAGGGGGCTGGGTACCAGGAGGACACCTGGTCTTACTTTTAAAGACTGAGGCAGAAAAGGCCTTCAGTACCTCAGCCTTTTCCTTATCCATCATCAGTGTCTTTTCCCATGAAGACAATAAAGTTCTGCCTCTTTGTCCTGGCTGGGCACTGAGGATCCCGAGTGAGCTGGGGGCCGGGAAGCGGGAAGGGCATGTCTCACTGTGCCCGTGCCAGCTGGGAGGCTCCTGCTGGGGGCCTGCAGACCCTGGGGCAGAGCATGGGTGTCGCCAGCACCTCCTGCCACCAGCCACTGGCCCCAGGCAGGCCTCCCCACCTTGGGAACAGCACCCTGTGCAGCAGCCTGGGGCTTCTCCGCAGTACACACCTGATCTCAAACAGCTTCTCTCGGACAGCGACCCCTTAGCTCCGTCACACCGCCTTTAAACCCATGTATTTCTTGTGTTCTGTATATTTATATCACATATTTGTATTATATTGATATTTTCCTTATCAATGATCTGGACAAGGGATCAACTGCCCCCTCAGTCAGTTTGTGGGTGGCACCAAGTTGGGCAGAAGAGTTGATCTGCTGGAGGGGAGGAGGGCTCTGCAGAGGGGTCTGGACAGGCTGGATCAATGAGCCAAGGCAAGTGGTATGAGGTTTGACATGACCAAGTGCCAGGTCCTGCTCTTGTGAACCCCCCTTTGTTGGGTCACAAAAGCCCCAAGCAGCTGTAGGCTGCGGGCAGAGTGGCTGGAAAGCTGCCCGGCACAAAGGGACCTGAAGGTACTGGTCAATACCAGCTGAACACGAGCCAGCCTGTGCAGAGGAAGACCAACGGCGTCCTGGCTTGTATCAGCAACACAGGGTGTTCAGCAGGACCAGGTAAGAGATTGTGCCCCTGTACTTGGCCCTGGTGAGGCCACACCTCGAATCCTGTGTTCAGTTCTGGGCCCCTCACTGCAGCACAGACATTGAGGTGCTGGAGCAAGTCCAGAAAAGGACAATGAAGCTAGTGCAGGGTCTGGAGCATAAGTTCTATGAGGAGTGGCTGAGGGAGCTGGGGGTGTTTAGTGTGGAGAAAAGGAAGCCCAGGGATGAGTTTATAGCTCTCTGCAAGGAGGTTGTAGTGAGGTGGAGGTCAGTCTCTTCTCCCAGGTAACAACTGATGGGACAAGAGGCTCAAGTTGCACCAAGGGAGGTTTAGACTGAATATTAGGATAAATCTGTTTATAGGGAGGGCTGACAGGCATTAGAACTGCTCTAGGCAGTTGAGTCACCATCGCTATAGGAGTCTAAAAGAGGTGTAGACATGGTAGAGGCATGGTTGAGTGGTGTGCTTGGCACTGTTTAGTTTATGGTTGGACTTGATGATCTCAGAGGTCTTTTCCAACCTAAACGATTCTAATCTGAGCAGCACAAGTTTCCTCATTTGCTATGCATCTATCCTATTGCTTCAACAAGAAAATCGACCTGTTTTTTGTCTTAAGAGAGTATTATAGAATTATGGACTATCCTAAGTTGGAAGAGACCCACAAGGATCATTGAGTCCAGAGCATGGCCCTGCACAGCACCATTTCCAAGAGTCCCCCCATGTGTCTGACAGCATTGTTCAAACACTTCTTGAACTCTGTCAGGCTGGTGCTGTTACCACTTCCCTGGGAAGCCTATTTCAGTCTGTGCTTAACGGCCCTCTGGGTGAAGAACCTTCTCCTAAGATGGCATTTTATTTCTAGAAGATGATTAAAAAAAATCTTTCATGTTGTATGATCAAAAATAAAATTCTCTATTATTCTTTCAAGAATTTTTATTGTATAAGGATAAAGAGCTGAAATGGTGAGGATGAATTTAAGACTCTAAGACGTAAATCCCATGAAGGAATTCCATAGTTTTGTGTCAGTTTTAAATCACAGCAGATTTTAAAATGATGTTCAGAACAGTGTGAAACACATCAACAGTGATGTTTCCAGTTACTTGAACAGAAGGAGTCCCTGAACTGAAACAGTGTACTCAGGGAAGTCAGCCATTCCAGACTAATACTGTTCAAAAGGAAAATAAGATACACAAGGTTTGTCTAGAATATATACTTTATTATTTGCAGTCTGTGTAATTATTTTAATATGTGACTGAATTTCTACACCGTTTTCTCTGTTGAAGCACATCCTGGTCTCTCCAACCACCCAGTCAATTGCACCTTTATTATGTACAGTCAGTATTTATGAATATTGCATATGCATCTATGAGCTTAGAAAAATAACATGCAAGGAAAATTGTTACCATGAAAATGATAAAAAATAAAGATAGGTAAAACAGTCAATCCCCTTTTTAGTGTGTTATGGCTTTGCACCAAGTATCAGATGTCAAAACAAATAGCTTCAGATGCTTCTTGTTAAAGGCACTTACTGTTCTTCAAATACACTTTCACATTTAGTTCTATTGCGTTAAGAAGTGTATCTCTGGGATCATACTTTCAAAACACAGCAGAACAATCCAAAAAGGCAGCATTAATAAAAAGGAAAAAAGGGGTTTTATGTTAAAATATGAAAATATGAAGAATTAACACAAACTGTAAGGATTTGGTCCTTATAAAACAGGCAACAGCATTCAGGCAATAGTGATTTCTTTTCATAGACACTGACCAAATAATATCCCCAAAAAATGAACTCTTCCAGTTCCAGTGTATAGATATGTCTGAGTCGAGTAGCGTACCCTCTAACACCACCCCCAGTAAAAATACAGCTTTTCAAGACTTAACTACTGCTCCACTTTGGCTGTGAAGGAAGAAACCTCAAAAGAGTGTTAGACGTGGACATACTAGTAAGCCTACAATTCTGTGTCTCTGTATCTGGATGGCTGTCCATAATACCCCTTCTTAGAGTGGTCTGCTAGCTGCCGACGGTACTCCTCCTCCTCCTCCTCCTCCGCATCGCTGCCGTAACTGACACGGTTCTCCAGGTAAGGTCTAACAGGAGGCTTCTGGGGTTCTGGAGGCCTGGAGCTGACACAGCAGGACAGGGAAAGAGAAAGAGATCATTTGTACTTCCACTGTGAAAAACTGAAAAATAGTTGTACTCAGTATCTGCTTTATGGCCGTGTATAGCTTAGTAAGGCAGATGAAGCAAATGAGCTCTTCTAGCCCATTAACAACTGCATGGCCATGGTAAACCTATCTGGAGAGGCATCTTATTTCCATCAAGCTGGAGGATGATGCTCAGATGTGATCTACTCAACCTATGTGGAAGAATGCCAGATTTAAAGTTATTAAACACCTCTGCACACACACAGACACCAACAGCTTTACTGTGCTTTATTCACTGAGCAGAGAGGTTTTCAGCCATTGCTACTATCCCAAATGACATTTCCCTCAATTGCTTTTGCACAGTATTTTTCTATGCCTGCTTCTTTTGTCTCCTCAGTCTCCTGTCTCAAAGTCTGAAGACCTATTATGTGACATTTCTTAAATTGGTAGGTTTTTCACTCAAGGCTCCCATTAAAGCTCTTAGCCTTAAAAGTGGGCAGAAATAACCTATATATTTGCTTTTTATACACTCTGGTGCTACAGATGTGATGTGACATTAAGCAGACATATAAAAATAAAATCTGTGGAGGAAGGGTATTTCCTCAGTTTCAAAAACCATCATTTTTGCAATCCCCATTCTGGAAAAACAAGATGGTATTCTCTTTACATATTTCCCCCAGGACTTAAATACTCCCTTCTAGGCCAATCATTAACATTCCTGTAAAAAGCCAACAACACTATTTTCTGCATGTAAACAAACACTCTGCAAATGTGGTGAAAGATTAATTTTCATTACTTGTATAAAGCTTCCAAGGCTATGTAAAAAAGTATGCTTTTCTAAACCTGCCAAGAAATCCTAAAAATAAGAGTTTTCCATTTTTGCATTTCAAATGATTTACTGTGACATCAAAGCACTTGATTCACTAGAATAAAAAGTCCCATTTCTATTGGCTACTACTAAGATGCAACCAAAAGTGTAGAGTCCTGAAGAGCAGAAAACAAAATCCATCATGCAGTGTGTTAGCTCTTGCACAGGTGACTGCTCAAGTCACAGAAACGTGGAGTGTGTAGGGTAAGATGACACAACGGTCAGCCCACCCGAAACTCACTGAGTTTTAATGAAAGACTACTATTTTCATGAGACTTGATGGGTGACTTGAGCCAAGTTTCATTCTTAGTTTCCCTAGCCACACTACGTATCTGTTAAGAATAAGTGTTTAGGTAATTACATGTTATTAGAACAGCAATTATTTGTTAAGATAGACTAACGGTCATCAAATATCTAGCACAGGTAGAATGGACATCAGAGGACACGAATGCAGGCAAGCTTCTCTGTAATACTGACTGGAGCAAAAAACTGGCTCTGCAAATATTTCAGTGAAAGAATGCAGTGTGTCTTCCTAAGTGACTGAAATACTAATAATGAATTTACTCTAAATTAACTAAAAGAAAAAAAATCCTGAAATGAGTTCACTAAAGTTTTGCCTCACCTTTACAATAATCTTTAAGGTAACACAACAAAATGATACACCAAGGCAGGATGATTGCTATGAACAAAAACTGCCAAGATCACTTTACCTCCTGCTAGTGAAGGAAAGAATCAAGACAGAATGCTCAGAACTGGATACACCTCACCTCATCGGCTGGGGCCAGTTCTGCTCTGACTTCTGTGTTTTGACAGGGACAGCATAAATATCCGGATGCTTCTGGGCTATTTCAAGCTTTAAAAGAAAGCAGAAGAAAATAATTTTTGTTTTTAACTCTATCTATTAGGAATCCTTAGAATCTAGGATCTAGCAGGTCACAGCTACATCTGAAACAATAAAAGCACAAATTGATAACATAATATTGATATTCCTACAATTATAATCTTTTGCTAGAGTAGTAATTCACAGTGCATTTGAAAACAGTGGGTTGACAAAAGAACAGGATTATCAGAAGTCAGTTTTCTATAGTTACAATAGGAAACCTTAAAATACGACCTCTTTTTATATACAAATCCACACAACTCTATGTCTCTATGTGCAGTTTTCCAAACTCCTCCCTCCAGAAGCAACACAATGCAAAGGGCATGATTTTAATTTTCAGGACTGAGGCTGTTCTATAGGTCAAAAAGCACAGCAGGGGGTAAATGCGTTTCTTCATACCCTGGCATTTTGGGCCTCTTGTAGCTCTTGCATTCTTTGCATCCTCGCCTTGTGATCCATCTCCTCAAATATTTTTACTTTCCTTAGTACTGATTTTGGAGTATTTTCTTGTTCACTTCCTTCCTCTTCCAACTTTGCCTCCTCCTCCTCCTCCTCTGCAGGCAGGACTGCTGGCTGAGAGTTCCTTAGAATGGGACGCCCAAAGACAGGTTTCACAGAAACAGGTGGTGGTGCTCCTTTAACTGAATTCTCACTGCTGACAGCAACATTACTTGATTTGGAGTCATAGGTCTTGGGGAAATCGTATGGATCCTCTTTGATTTGTAACTTTCCCTGCAAGTATAAAATAAAAGTTTATATCAGCAACTTTATCATTTTAGTTTCAGAAGAAGGCTTTAACCTGAAAGCAATAATTTTGCCTATGTATTTAAAAGTATCAGTCTTCACATGATGGAACACTTGAAAGATATTTAAACTACTGCAACATTTTGGCCATATACTCATAGACTACACAGCAGCCTATAGAAGCCTAGGACATTTAGACTTGTTTGTCCTATTTGTTAAGGTTTACCAGAGCTACAACATATGTTAGTGTACAGAGAAAACTGATGCCCCAAATAATTTTTCACTTCTACTTAATGTGGAATATCATTACCTGAAATTTAGAAGTGCACAGAACCCACTTCTGTTTTATATTCCACTTTTTTTTTCCTTGCACATGTCCTATCCTGCCCGATCTTCATGGTCAAGGTGTACTAGGACTCTATTTTGAATACTCACAGTATATGAGGACTGTAAGTATTCAATCCTCACAAAAAAAGGACTTTGGGGTCAGGTGAATTCAGGAATTTCTAAAATAGAATTTGGTGTCCAAACATTGTAATTTTTTCCCTCCTGCATCATTCCTGAGCAATGTTTGCATAAACAGTTAACATAAATCTCTAGTGATGGTCAGGTGGTAGATTCTGATTTTGTGCTACAAATTAATAGCCATCAGATATGTTTTTCCTGGTGATTAGCCTACTTTTGTTCTTGCTGAGCTAAAAACGTGTGTCTCTGTTGGCAAATGCAAAAAGGAGTCTACTCTACTATTCCACATGGAGACTATATACTGGAGATCAGCGAGAAAAACTGTTATCCAGCAAGTCTTCTTTCTGCTTGATCCTGCAACGCTTTCAGTCATTCCTTCTTTCCACACTTAAAATGTTTTCTAGTGTTTGATCATCTCTACTGCACTTTCCAATGTGCCTCCCTGAAGAGTTCTCCAGAAAGGGGGCCTTTGTATTCAGATTTGTTTCTACACATTTACCTTAGGTGGTTCAGGCTTGAATGCTGGAGGTGGACTTGGTTCTCTAAGGATCTCCCGGCTACCAGCTTTTCTCAACTGAGCCCTTGGTTCAGAAGTAATTTTTTTTAAACTCTGTGGAAGAAAATAAGAGAGAAAATCCCTGCAGTAGTCAGTAATTCAATCATTTTTCTCTGTCTTAAATTTATGATTTTGGGAGCAGTAACCAGGAGTCAAAAGACTGCCAGCAACCTGACAAAAGTCACTGCAAATGTAATTGAGAAGTTCAAGGTGATGAGACATCATTAGGAAACTATAAAGTTAAGCAGAAAAGCAGAGGTATTATTATTTTTGCTCTTCACAATGTAGCTCTAAAATACTATCAGAAGTAACATAAAGCTGCAGTTAAAAAAAAACCTCTGTTTTTTAAGTCATACATACAGGGTTTTCAGAAAGCTTGAAGTTCAGTCTTATTGAAAAATCCAATCATCTCACCTCCTCGTGATGCACAGGTTCAGAGGATCGGCTAACAGATGAAATCCTTGGTTCCTCCAAAGGCTCATCAAGTTCATTGTCAGTGTATGCACCTCCCTCTCCATCTGTATCCTCTAGGTCACTGATCAGCCGACTGTCACAACTCAAATAGTCAGCACCCATTGCAGTAAGGTAAGACATACGATCATCGGCATCATCTTCCATGCCATCCATCTAGAGAAAAATCAGTAAGAATTAATGAACAAAGATTAAATAAATTAGAATTAAAGTCCAGTTAAGACTCAACACCATGCCAGACAACTCCTTGGGAATGACTTAGTGGAACTGAAAGAAACGAATGCAGAATTACAATGAAAAGTCCTGTAAAAGTTTATCCCTCATCATTCTCCCCTAGCCACAGCATTAGTGATGAAAGCTCCAAAGTGTAATAGAAAGAAAAATAATACTTTTTTTGGTATCAAGACAGACATCAACTATTTGTCTAGCCTGTCTACCACTGGCAAATGAAATTTGGAACAATTTTTACTGGCAAGAGATACTTTGAGACATCTGTGTAGCTTCACAGAGTATGGACTAACTGCTTACCTTTCCTTCCGATACCCATACTGCTTCTCCTTGCTGTTGCTGAATTGTATCCTTCAGGCTACCATACCAGCTATCGTTGGCTGAATTCAAATTAATGGTTGCTGTAAAAATTGAAGGAAAAAGTATATATATACAGCAAATGCAATGTGATCCTTTATCCATTCTTTGCTGTTTAACAGTTTTTTGTTTAGTTGTGTGAGAATGTTAAACAGCCACTTCATTTAGATCATCAGCAGAAGCATGTTTTTTTAATTTTATTGTTTGTCTATTCCCAAACTTACTAAATCACTCATCTTTCAGTAACAGTACACCCACTCACAATTTCTTTTGTGTTAGAATTTGGCAGCACAAGGAACTTCGAAAAAAGTCAAGGAAGGCATTACTATGCAGAATAGTAAGCAGATGTCTCAAGACTCACACAGTCACATTCACTACTCTCTTAGTAAGCAGGTTAAATAAACATTCTTCCTTACCTGTAAAGAGGTGGGAGCAAGTTTTCTTCAGTTTGTTTGCTTGCTCATAAAGCTTTCTTGAGCTCTTGTTTGATGTAGCACATAGCCTTTGTCTCATGGTCTTCACACCCTGCTTACTGTCTGGGTTAAAGAAGACCACAATTGGAAACCACTGGGTGTAATTTAGCAGGTCCACTGCTTTAGGAGTGACATCCAACAGAGCATGTTTATCCTGTTAACAAGAAAGGCCAATCAGTGTGGTGCTTGTGAAGAACAAGAGGAGGTGATTGGAACATGGAATCCTAGGAAAACCAGGATATTTGTGTCCAAGTAAGACCGCAACTTGTGGGATTTTTTCCCATAGTTGTATCACCTTTAGAATGTTACATTTCTGATAAAAGGAACAACAAGTGGAGCACTGCATGACAGGAAAGCCTCCATGACAAATCCAGAAACCATACAGTAAAATGGATGCTCCTCTGTCCAAATTTAGAATGGACTATGGAAAGAAAATGTAATTTCCCATATCAGGTTCAAAGCTTTAAAAATTACTAAAATTGCTGTTGAACAATTTCAAAATAGTTTTATCATTTTGCTTATTACAGAAATAGATGCAGAGAAAATTTGAGTACTGTGCAGGTTTTAGAAGGAAACAAATCAAACAATGTGCTTTTGAGTATAAGCAATTTTCAGAGAAATGCCCTACCTGCTCAATGATTTGCCTCACAGTGTTCAAGCGCACTACCCCAGTGGATTTCTCCGAACCTGCATCTCTGGGTTCTGTCTCTGCAAAGACAAGATTTTAGCTTATCTACAGTGGCTAGGCAGCTGTGATTATTAAGTCATCCATGCTCTTGCTTAGGGATGAAAAAGGAACTAAGAGGACAACTCACTTGCTGTCTGGTACAGGTGAGGCAAATCATTTGACAACTTCTCCATAGCAACATCTGCAATAGGGCCAAATATCACCACAGGTCTCTTAAAACCAGCTGAAAGAAAAATATTTGGAGAAAAGAGAAGTCTGATAAGACTGGTTTTATATGTAACAGACAAGATTCTCAGTTACTACGAAAAATTAAGAGTAAGTTGCAGGTATTAAAAATGTATTTAAAAAAATTATTTCTCAGAGTTTGTACAACAGCATTATACAGAAAGCTACTTTTACCAGCTAAGAAAGTAAGGGGCTGTTTTGATTTAACAGCTTTCTTATTCCTTCTACTGTAGTCTTATTTAGAAGACTCTACATCTGAAAACATACAGCAGATCTTCATTTATCTTGCCATCCATCAAAACCGCATGAACCTTGAACACAGTGGCTTTGTGTGAATAAAAACACAAAATGTGTTTTGTATTATGTATTTTGTAAAATGTATTATGCAGACTGAAAAAGCAAAGACATGTAAAACTATGTTACTGCTTTTGCTTATGTTTGCAAATGCAAACACAGTCCTCCAAGTTAATGGGGGAACGCCATTACCGCAAGTCTTCACCTTGATATTCTGGGATCTCTTTTAAAATACTCTTTACTGTTTGTTTTGTTCCAGAACACTGTCCTGTGTGAATACCCAGAAAACCGGCTTGATCTGCTCAACATCACTAGCAATAAGGCTAATTTAGAGTCATAGACTACATGAACTATGACTAGTTTAGGACAATATGTTGAAAATACTTGGGTTCTATTTGCTCTGAAGTTAAGGTTACAGTGGCATTTATGAAGATTGGGATTGATCTCAAGCATATGGATTTCAGAGCTAACCAAGGTGAATCTGAGGTAACAAGAAAGCCCTGCTCATTTCATCCTTTTTTCATTTTAAACCTTAAAATTTGCAGGTGTAATTTGGAGGCAAGAGAGAACAACAGCAGTTTAAAAGGGTAAAAAAGCTTTTTCCTAGAGTAATTAACAGCAGCCAGAAATTTCCATTCTGAGAAAAATGTCATCCCTTCCTCTTGTTTTAATTTAACATTGTTTGAAGTTTCTAGAAATCACTTTCTTAGCTGACCAAATATTTGGATGCTAAAGCAGCCAGCAATAAATGGGCAGTAGGCTCACAGCAGTCTAACTCACCTTCACGCAGCTGAACTCGCTCATAAGCTGGGAATTTTGTGCTCACAGATACAATAGCTGTCAGATCTTCACGACTCTTCCTCAGATTCTTCTTTGCTCCAGAGCGCTGGCCACGTGTTCTCCAGAAGTCTGCCCTATCGCTTGAGCCATCTTTTTGGGCATTTTGAACACTGGCCATCTGTTCAGCTCTGACAGAGAAAGCAGAGAGTACAGAACCAGTCAAAGATGGTAAAGGCGCTTTCACTGAAGAACAACAGATTTTGAATTTACAACAGGTAATTTGCCTGATAGACAGGAATGAGTGGAGGTAAAAGTAAACAAGTTCAGATGTCTGCCTTGGATAAAACACAGTGTCAGAATATTGCTCCAACTCACCACAGCTACAAGTTGCTGGGCAGCAATGAGTCTGGAGGTCTTAAACCGGTCACTTACACAAGCATAAATGAAAGAATGCAAATGAAAAGAGGTGGTGAGGGAGGACAACTCAGAACTAAAGGCCTAAGAAATTACTGTCACTATTCTCTTCTCCATTAGGCCTCCCGTAAGTCGCTATGGCAAAGAAGTAAAGGCTGGTTTGGTTGGATCAATTAACATAGAGGAGAAAACATACTTTACCAGGAAAGAGAAAGGGAAGTCACATAAGAAACATATTTCATAACTTGTGTGTACAGTGTAATTGTGAGCTTTTTCTTCCATCATAAAACTACAACCACACTCTGGAACTCAAAAGCTATAGTCTAAAAATACTCTGGGTTTTTTGTTTTTGCTGATTAATTTTAATACTTTTACTCAATGTATACATTTGAACACTTATTATTACATCCTATAAATTTCGACTAGGAAAGCATATTTAAGAAAAAATGTTGCTGTGGTTCACCCAGTATGTCACACAAAAATACAGTCTACAAATACAAAAAAATTAGCCTCAGAATAAATTCTTAAAACACCATCCATAAGGATATACCTAAGACATTCAAGCACTTAAGTTGTTCTAAAAGATTAATCATCAGAGTATTCTCGCACACACAGTCATGGAGCAGTGGAGGGTGCTCCTAAAGTGTAGGGTTTTTGGTTGTTTAGTCTTTTTGTTTGGTTGGGGTTTTTTGTTTGTTTTGATATGATTTGGTGGGGGTGGATGGACCAAGAAAAAAAGCAAAACCCAAGCAAAAATAGGACCCACCCCTCATTTTCTGGATGAGGAACTGAAAGAAGCTAGTGGTCAAAGCTTGGTCGATTGCTGAGACAAAAGTTCTAGGTGTCTGTGCTGCATATACACGATCTAGTATGTAGATAACACCACCCTCTCTCATAATCTACTTGCATAATGCCATGGTTCTAAAAATCTAGTTTTTATGGGTGCAATTCTTACAAAAGTAAAGACAGAACAATTTATTCATTCTTGTGGAGGGGAACAAAAAGGAAGAAAGCTATGACATACAATGTAAAAATAACTTGGCGGGGGAAAAAAATCTTACTTCTAACAACGGGTAGGAGGACATGGTACCACCTTACCTGCTCTTATTTGGAATGAGGCCCTTTTCCAGTTCATTTCCAATTCTCACAGCCAGCCAGTTTCCCAGTTTGCCATCATACAGTGTATCAACTACTCTAAATATCTCCCCTCTGGTGAATGCTAAGCTCTGTGGTGACTCTTTTTCACACTCAAAGTGACTCCTAATGAAGAATGAATCTCCTCTGCCACAGGCCATGATGTCTCTGTAGACTAAAACAAAACCTCTCCTTTAGTTCATAATTTTTTACACTTGAAAGAACAATTAAGCTGCGATTCTAGAGAACACAGTTTTGAAATTCTAAACATCTGCTCAGAAGGATGTAAAAAACCAGACATTCATTCACATTCACTGCCCTACACACACTCATCAAGAGTGTTCCATACTCATACGTGTACAGCCCTTACAGCTCTGGGGAAAGAAGGTAGTTGCACTTTACAAATGCAAAAGGCAGCTATGGTACTACAGCCTTGCAGCAGGCTGTGTCTCCCAACAGTAAAGCAAGAGGCTTTGCTTACTCCTTAACTATTCCTAAATAAAACTGTCCACTTGCTGCTGACCAAAACCCTTATGATTGCCAAGGCACAGCAGAAAAGGAATGCTAACAGCAGAGCTTCTGCCACCTGCTGCAGACAGAAAAGCAGAGGAAAAAAGAGTACCTTACCACTTCTCAGGATTAAGAGTTACTAGTTGCTAATAATGAAAGACATGGAGAAGTACTCTGAAAAACACATCACACACACACACCTTGTACACAGGGATAACAGCTATCTTGTAAATCAGTGAAAAGGAGTGTAACTAAAATGCTATAAAAAATAAGTACAAGAGAGATTATTTGTGGTTTTACCGACAAAGCACAGCTTAAAAGCTTCACACACACACATTTTGTTCAAAGCACCTACCTTCGTATTTGCTTTGAGCCAAAATTGTCACAGTTTCACCTTTGGGAATTTCTAAGAGATACAAAACCGCATCTTCCCGAACAATGCCTCTGAAGTCTTGAGTGTTTACCTACATACCAAAAAAACCACCACAATAACTGAAAAATCAACAATAAAATAAATAACCACAGACTTTTGTTCCATACAAAAATATCTTAAATATTCTCTTATTATATACACTTTTCAAAAAAGTCAATATGATTGTCTCTTGTGAGTATTTTATTCCAGCCTTTAACAGTACTCTTTCTGAAATAACAAGGTACTAGACTGCCTCTTCAACTTTAACAGGCTTCAGAAGCAGCAAGAGAAAGGAGATACAGAGAAAATGACATTAGCCTTCCATGTGAATTTTCAGAAAAAAAAAGAGAATGAATGGATAAAATGGCACAGATGATATGAGTCAGGAACTGGAAAAATGAATCATCATGGCCCAAAGAAACTGGAGAAAGATAAAAGAAGAGAATCATGATGGCCTCATTTTTTCCCTCCTCCAAGACTAGGAAGAAGCATTGTACAAAATTTTCTTGCTTAATATTTCTTTTAACTACTCTTTCCACAACACTGTAAACAAAATAAAGCTTGATATACAATTCTCCTTCAAAAACTCATTTCTGTAAGATCCGTCCACCACACATATACTCTTCCAAAGCAATAATTTGATTTCCTAAGTTCATAATTTTTTCTGCATTTCCACTAAGAAGCAAACCAGAGTATACACAAGTTATCTGCATTTCAGGCACACATACTTATACTCATACCTTAAGAATCTGATCTCCTTCCTGCAGTCCCTCCTCATCAGCTGAGGTACCTTCTTGAATTCCAGCAATAAATATCCCTACATCATTCCCACCAGCCAGTCGCAGACCCACGCTGTCCCCCTTCTTGAATCTCACCATTTTTGTATTAGGACTACAAGATTTACAGGAAGAAAAGGCAAGTAAGGCCAGATATTAGGCATATAACAATAGCAACCTGTCAACAACATCATATTAATAATATTCTTATGCCCTTTCTTTCACTATATAGGCTATATTTACCCAGGTAACTCTTCAGTGAATCTGCATTTTTCAGAGTGGAAACTGAACTAGGAAGAGTGACAAAGTGGCATTCACTGACTTGACTGAGCAGGGAAACAGGTCCCTGTGGCTTGAAGTCCCAAAGTAGCTCCCTACCTACTGTATCCTCTGTCATATGAGCAGCTGGGGTTTTTGTGAAAACAGACTGAATTACAAGTAATTATACTCATTATTTTTTCCTCTAAAGAACTGTCAAATGAATTAAATTGATACCTATTTTCTTCACTGTTTAACATGTTTCCTAGAAATCTTCAAGCTTTCTTGTAATGAGAAATATTTCCAAGTATAACCTACTGATATGTGAACAATGAGCCCTTTCACATTGTAGTGGGAGAGACTAGTGGACTAGGCTCAGCTTTTTTGCTGTCAGAAAAGCTGTATGCCTGAGTGACCTTCCAACACAGAGGACACTACTTATCTGTCAGCCATTCTCAGTAATACCCTAAGCCTGTATTAAAAATTCCCCTTCACCAAAATAATCACTTGATTAATTTGCACATCAATGACAACAAATGCAGGGTCCAACCCAGAAGAGATTTGAGAAGAAAATCCGTTTAAGAAAATGCAACAAGCTAGAGTATCTTCAAAAACTTGTTTTTAGGCTTCTCCTTACAATCTCAACACTGCTATCCCATCAATTTCTGTGTTTAAAAACTTTCAAAAGAAAACATGTAAACTGATTTCCTATTTACACACTCTTCAATAAAATAAAACTCTTATATATGTTCCCATGCAAGCCCAGAAGTACAAGGTGTTCTATACCTTCCACATAGATTCTAGGCAAATATTTCCAAAACTAAGTTGAACTCAAACAACATCAGTTAGAAGCCATGTCAGTTCTTCCTGATGTTAAACTATTAAGGGAGTATCACTCCAAATGTGAGAAGAACCCAAATCCATGCAGTCCAGAATCAGGTAGACATTACTGGAAGAATACTGAGTGCAAAAGAACTCAGCAAGTGCCACCTTACCCATATATTGCTTCATCTTCTGGGCTGGGTTTAAGAATTGTACGTGTAACTGCTTTAGGTTGAGGCACTAAATGTAAAAAAAAAAGACAAAAGCAGATACTGAGATAATGAAAAAGATATAACTGGGAGCAATTTTTAGCTATCAGATAGCAATCAAACCCTCCATGCCAAAGATTAATACAGATTTAAAAATCAAGCATGTCTAACTAGAATTAATTTATTTCTCTTCTATTTTTTTAATTCTGGAAAAAGAACAAAGAGTACAAGGAAGGGATACACAACTCCTTCAGGCAAGCTAGATCGGACTTCATTCATCTCCTTAGCGCAACAGGCTAACAGCAGATATTCTAGGAAAGTACTTGCTTTTTTCAGGTGGTAATTCTAATAAGCAACTACCTTCAAATAATACCAGGTGTTTCTTCCCCGCACAACAAAGCACAGACAGACCTCTTCTCTGTGTGTTAGGATGAGGCTGACATGAAGAGCATACCAGTTTTGTCAACATGATTCAAGGAATAGACACTCTGAAGCCACGGGAAGAAAAGGCAACCAAAACCTTCAGACTCTGACCTGGTGGGTCATCTTGGTACTTCAGTTCTTTGTTTGAGTCTACAACAGTAACAGCAGGAGTAGCAATGTCACCCGTAGATTTGAATGGTGTAGGCATTGCTCCCATTCTGGACATCCTACTGGAAGGATCATCTTTAGCACTAAAAGAAAGAAATAGAAAAAAAGCGTAATGAAATCAGGTAAGAATGCATGTATTTTAATCACTTCTTTGACAAGCAGGAGAAAAATGAACTAGAGAAGACCATTTCTTACTTTGGTTTCTCTTTCAGTTTTTCATTGGATGAATGTGAATCTAGATCAGAATGATGTAATCTGTCATCTTGAGGGGAGAATGATCTGTTTGACTCTATTTCAGAAATGTCTGTAAAGAGAGTGGCAAATCAAGAAATGCAGGACTTGTTTCAGTTATCTGCTCACCTGATCCCATGCGTATTTACACCATTTTCACATATAGGATACACTGAACCTTTCAGCCCACTCCCATTTCAAGCTGGATTTGACTTAGGTTTAAAAACTGCCTTTCAGTGCTTCCAACCCTCCATCCTCCCAAAAATTTTTCAGGAAGGTTTCACCCAACCTTTAGGAGACACACTGACATCACACAACTATTTTGAGCGTACCACAGATGCATTAGTTAGTGTTAGCAGGCTTTTATTTGAGGTGTCATGGAGGTTCCCAAACCAAAGACCACCTTTATATTAACAGTTCTCACATCATTGCCCCTCAGTGGCAAAGGAAACAGAGTGGCCCTCATGTCTGAACTGCACCTCAGGCTTCAAGGTAAAACTTAAAAGTCCCACCCTATATTCTGACACCAGAAAAGCAAATATCTTGTTCTGAATAATATAACATCCTGCTCCCAGAAACATTCTGAGCCATTCCCAAAGATTACACTGAGAGATAGCTCATACTCTGTAAGAGATCACTTGTATAGAACAGCTACCATGAATAGAAACCAGTTATCCAGGGGCACTTAATTTCCTCTTATCCTGCCAATTTTTCCCTCCGTTTGAATGTTAATGCCCTCAGAAGGAGAGACCAGTCCAATGTACTTGTTTCTAAAACTTTTATTACAGCAAATTATTTGCTTGTTCCAAGTAAGATTGATTTTGCCAGACCAAGACTGCTTCTTTTATCTCTGCCCTTTCCGAAAATGTAATTATATGATTACTACAAAATTATTTTCACCCAAAGAAAGGGGACTTGATGCTTAATTTACTATGACTTAAGTTTTTTTGTATTTCTTTTTTTTTTAAGAACCTAATACCACCCTACCACAGCAAAATAACATAAACTCCATTTTGTCCTTGCACAGAGTCTAGAACTCTGGATCCACATTAAACCTCACCATCCATTTCTGAGTCACTGTCGTTTAGCGAAGGAATGTTGAGCAGTGTCTGCTTTCGGTCCCTGAGAACAACCAGCTGGAGTTTTCCACGTGATTTCTCAATCAATTTTCGGGCATCAGCTAAAGACATGTTCTCTGTCACTGTACCATTGATCTGGACATAAAAAGGCAACAATAACACTACAAATAAACAAGTCCATATTGTACTCCAGTTTAATACTGAACTTAACTATAACATGGCTTAGTTCAGAATAACCACTATAACCAGTGTCTACCAAAACGCTAGCAGTAAAACCAGAACAGACCTTGAGAATTATATCTCCTTCATGAAGGTTGCCATCTTTGGTTGCTAGGCCAGTACGGGTCATTTCTTTTATGAAGATCTGACTTCCAAGACGGAGTCCGTATTCTGGAACCAAAAAGATAACCCACTGTAGCTTAGAAGATGAGCGAGGATACATTTTTTAAAAAACTACACAGTGCACATACAAGCAAACACCATTATATCATGAGAGAAAAAAAAAAGAAAGAATAAAACATAGACCTAGTAAACTCACTTCACCCTAAGCTAATTCTGTTTTATCTGTGCCGCCACCACGATGTGAACAAGCAACAATCCGAAACCAATTACAGATGGACGACTGGTCTGCACCTTCAACGGCAAAATGACGCTGTTGTTCTGGAGCTGCTTACTAACATGCTGAATCAGGTTCTCTCTGATTCAAATTCTGCATGGCACGGATGATGAAAGGAGTGAAAAAGTGCTACCAGAATTATTGTTCTTCATCAGTTGCTGCATGCTGACCTTATCCTATCTGTGCTCCAGGAATGCCTTAGTTGTTTCAGGCAAAGGAATTTTTTTTCTCCGTGCTCCCTTTTTTCCCAAGTTACTTGGGTCAGTATTGGGTTCTTAAAGAGAAAGGCAGCACTCCTAAAACACATGTATCCTAGAACAAGAAAATGTTGTGCTGCTTTAAAAGATCACCACAGTTCAGCAAGTCTGCACAATATCCATATGAATGGCAAAAATTGTTATGGAATAGCTAAACATAAAAGTTATCAAATGTACCTTAAATTTCTCCTTATTTCTATACATATCTGCATTATCTTTACATGCAGAAGAAGAGGAAGGAGAAAAAAGGATTTTTGCCAGAGTCATTGAAAAATAGAGAGTTCCTAAAATAGAGTTCCAGCATATAAAGTTTAATCAGCAAAAAATGCTTACAAATTATAACAGGGCAATCATAAAAAAACCAAAAACTACAACCAATCACTTCAGAAAGAAACCACCACCCCCCTCAAAAAAAAAAAAAAAGAAACAAACAGAAGAGAATGCACAACTTAATCTCAGATATGCTTTCCAGCACAAGTCTTTAATTCACAGCGCACAAAAGGTCAGGCTGTTTGCTTTCATTTACACACTCCAATACTCAGCAAAGAAAGGCTGAAATACTGCTGTTTCTGTATTCTTTAACAACCAGAACCAAACAGTCCTTACTATTAAAGAGAGAATCTACCCTTCACCCTTCTGTAGATGTGCCAAGTGTAATCTGAATCATTATCAGATCCATGTTTTCCATCAGAACCAGAAGCAAAGGGCAGAGAAAATGGAAAACTAAGGACACGGTGGCTTGAAAAGACTGAAATGATGTGGGTGAACAAATCTTTGTTCAAAAGTAAAGTTCAAGGTGTTGGGGAAAAAGCATTTCAAATCAGCTAGGACGAACAGAAATACAACTTTAGATATTGGTTAGAAATGTCAACATTTAACCTGTAAAAGCGAAAAATAATTCAGCTCTCCTCCCTACCCCACCAAAACCCATGTTGTATTAGAAGTCCACTCCTCCCCTCTGCTATGAATACCTACCTTCATTATGTCTGCCTTTTGTTAAGAGAACACTGATTGGTGCACTCTGATCCTGCGGTCCTATGTACTCATGCTGGTGGTGTATTTCAGGTGAAGGACTGCGGGAATGAAGCCTGTCCTGACTATGACGCCTCATTTCCCTCCCATATCTAGGATCAGATAAAGATCCATGACTGTAACTGGGTGGGCTGTAGTCTCCTCTGTAGTCACGTTCATAGCCACCATCCCTGTCAATGCTCCTTCCCCTGCTCCGGTCTCTTCTATAGTCTCGATCCAAGCTCCTGTCAACGCTCCTACCACGGCTTCGATCCCGGCTGTAGCTGCACTCCCTGCCACGGTCTTGGCTTCGGTTACGCCCTCTGTCTTGCTCATCTCTATAGCTCTGATCCAGGCTGTTTCCCCAGCTTTGGCTGCGCCCTCCATTTCCACTGTGCCAGCTTCTCTCGCTATAGCCACTTCGAGCACTTTTGCCATCAAACTCTGTATGGTCATCCATTACATCTAAAGCTCTGTCCTCATAGTCAGGGGAGGGGCTTCTCTTCAACACAGTAGCCTGCACTTTCCTTGGTCTTTTCACTACCTGTTCAGTACAATATGAAACAAACAAACAAACAAACAAAATCCTTTCAAATGTCAGAATGTAAAACTGAACAGATGAATATTCTTCATGTTTCAAATAGAGGTTGGGGAAAAAAGAAGAACAATGTTCTATTTATTATTAGACAAGATCTGTGTAAACAGGACATCATTTGCCTCACACAGCTTCTAGTTTGTCCAACTACCACTCATTATCCAGTACAATAAACTGAATAAAGAGAGGACATACATTTTATTCTTGGTTTTTCAACAAGATAACGTTGTGACACTGTTGATTAACTTCCATTTCTTTCACCTGCAGAAACTATGTATTTGTTTTATTTATTCTGTATGTTGTATGTGGCAAAGCACTGCTTTGCTTTATGCTTTTAAAGTACACTTTATAGAAGAAAACCAAAATCTTGAGCGCTTACACAGGTACATACAACTGTACACTGAATATGTTTGGAATTTACTTACAATGGTGGCCACTTTTCCACTTTTCCTAAGCTGCTGAACTGCAAAAGAATGTAGAACATTTTCCATCGGCGTGCCATTTACTATAACCACTCTGTCATTTTCTCTGGAAGCATGGGGATGGAAAAAAAAGGATAAAGAGGATTTAAAAGGAGTCTTCATGAAAATAGCAGAACAAAATGTCTTCTCCTTTTTTTTTTTTTTAAGAGGGAATCTATGGATTTCATTCAGTTTAACAAGGAGTTTTGCTTAAAAACTGTGTTTGCTATACAAACACTACAATATCTGAATACTAGAAGCAGGTTTTGGTACATTTAAATATTAGACTTTGAGCAGCACTGTGTATCTTTGTACATACACTATGTTCAGCTTAAGTACCTTGCCATAATTTTTAAAGAACGTTTGTGATGGGTATTAAAACTTCTGTTTTAGTTCTTTCAAGACTCCCTAGTTTTCCAAACCTAGTGCTGGACTTCTTTCACATCAACACATGAATTTCACAAAAGCTTCAAACTGATGCTCCCATACCAATATTTAGGCAAATACCGACAAGTACAACTGCAGTACACTTTTCTGAAAGTCTGGTGTTCAGGTACCATTGACTTTGTAGAAAGGTGATTGGGGGAAAAAGCCCTAACAAAACTGTAATATACAAGTCCTCCTGCCCTAAAACACAGACCAACTGAGATTACTAACTTGTCTATTCAGACCTTTTGCATGTCAAATAGACCACTGAGACTTAACTCAGTCACTCCCATGAAATAGCCCCAAAACACTGATTAATTAAACCCCATAAATTTTGTGAAGGCATTTAATTGCAAAAGTGAAAAAGATTTAAAAAACTTCAAATTACGACACCTCATATTAGTTTATTCTGGTGACTACTCAGTTACTAACCTTGCAATAAGAGCATTAGCTCAACCAATTACTGGTTACTTTGCCATTTTCTGCTAGATAAGAGAGCTCTTTGGTAACAAATCTTCATTATATATCTTCATTATAAACAAATCATATCACAATCTTCTTTTGTGAAGATTATATATTGTAAGCCTCCATTTGTAAGGCACTCTAACTTCTAAATTATTTTTGTGCCTCTTTTGATAGCCCTCCAATTCCTTTTAGTGAGTTTGCCAGAACAGCATGCTGTATTACGAGTTTCATCCAGGTTTTATGCAAGAATTAAAATAACTCTCTGCACAGTCCATACACCCAAAGACAGTATTGAACTTAATGTTGTAATACTACATCAAGAGGTCCATCTATTTGTGCTCTTTTTACCCTAAAAAAGATGATGGGATTGTATTTCCCATACACTCTGAAGGACAGACTTGATTTGTTGCATTTGTTGTATTCATGTTTCTTCAGAACATGTTTTGTGTGAAAGTGCCCAAGTATCTTGGTATTGCCTTGCCATCATCATTTTACCTATGATGTTTCATAATTTGTGGATGTGATTTTATTCCCAGATCACAGGTGATTATGGAACAGGATGGATGATGTTGTTGTGCAGGGATCACTGCTATAAAATGTAGTGTTTGTAAATTTACGTTAAAAATGGTTTGTTACTTGCTTTACAATAATCCTTTTATTCCGTTACCTAAGAACAACTCCCATGTCAGCCATTTAATCACCTGACCAAAAGTTAATGTTTGGCAAAATAGACAGAATCTACTCTCTCGAATTATGACACAATTATTTGGTATTCTTACAAACTGTCTAGTCCTCATCAGGTATTTCAGGTCAAAGGATGAAAACCTGATGTAGGCTAGAAACTCTCAGATTACAGATGTAAAATTATTTGTCCATGATAGATGCTGCCTCACCAAGGATGAAGTTATCAGGAGTACTACAGAAACACTTTATTTTGGTAATTTTTTCTTTCAGATATACAATAAATTTTTAGCAAGTCTTCTTTGGGTTGACTTAAGTCATTCTTGGAAACTAATGTTCCGCCTCCAGTGTTTACTGGAGGAGGAACAAGGAGGATGTTTTAAGACACCAGTTATTTCTACTGTTTCTTTAAGTGAAACATAATCCTGAAAGAGTAATACTTAACTGTTAAAGACTTTTCAACACTACTGAAATTTAATGTTTTACCAAATAGCAACTGACACCTCTATGTAGTTTACTTGTTTTGTTTTTTTTTTTAAAGAGAAATCTAGATTTTCAAGAGGGTATCAGATCTTGAGTGGATTAGATCACCTAGATTTCAACCAAGAGTGTCTAAAGGTTTTATGTGTTCTACAGCCATGCCCCTCAAAAGCCAGACAGAGAAAAAAGAAAGTGCTTACTGAAGTAATCCATCTGCTGGACCACCTGGGAGAACATCCGAAATCACTATCGATGTTTCACCATTTTCAAAATGAGGGTTATCTCTGCCGCCAGAAACTGCAATCCCAAATCCTCGTTTCGAATCCTTTACAACAAAACCAAATACAACAAAACTTGAATCCACTGACAGGAATTTTAACAAGGAGAAAAGAGGAACATGAATAATTCTGTAATGGCACTCTCAACAGACATTATTTAAAATAGAATAGTGGCATGCAGAGTGCTGCAGAAATACACAGCACCTCTAGATTTAAAAAATAATGGGTTTACACATCCACATAAACAAGATGCTAAGTTCCTGTGTTCCAAAACTTTTATAGCCTTATGATCGTCAGTAATAACTCTGTCTGCATTTTGCTATCCCATGGGTTATTTATACCAAATTTATTGTTAGGTGAATCTATTTTGTTAGTGATGTTTGGGAAAGTAGAATAGCTTTCCCAGGATCACGTCTTCATTATGATTGCTAATTAGTTTGTAGTAACTACATACTCCTCAATCAAACCAAACAAGATCACGGCTGATTACAAACAGCAAGTAGTGAACTTACACATTCTCTACAATCATCCTCTGTCACAATCAACTAGTTTTAAATATGCAAATTCTGTCAAACCTGTCATCACAGAAATAATAAACCCATAGAAGTCCTAAGACAGCATTCATAAAACAAAAAAAATGCTTCAGAGAGTGCAAAGAAAGCACGTTGATAGCATTGAGAACTGTTAGCCTAACTGAACTGCTGACAGCAAGGTGTGCACGACACTACACAAGTTTAATTTTATGAGCTATTTAACAAATGCATCATATCACTACAAATTACAAATGATGCCAAATTTTAACATAGTGTTAAACAAAATTAACAAAATGTTTTAACATAGTGGCAAAGTAATGCATCAAATTAAAGTCATGATATTCCCCCAACTCACACTTAGGATCTGTAGTTCATAATATGTTAGCTTGTGTTTCACTAATGCCAATTTTAACTGATTATTTCCTTGAGGAGGAAAAAAACAATGCGTTTTTCTTTTAAAACAGCACTTCACTTGCTGCACCTTAGTTTTACAGGAGGTAGTTTGATGCTTTACTCCAAAACAATACAGATTCAAAGTAACAGTAAAATTAAATGGTAGTGGCTGATACAAGACATGCAGTAGCCCGCTGCCATCTCAGCAGCCTAAGTCTGTCTCTGTGGTGAAGAAGTAATGCTAATCTACACAAATCCAAGATCTGAAAAGCTGGAAATTACAGGAACTAAGATCATCTTCTGCATTATTTCTCCTGTCTACCTCTGTAACCTAAAAACCAACCACTTTCTCAATAATATCTTCTCACATGAAACAAGCTATGTAGAAAAGATCACTATTTCACCTTGGGTCACCGAATTCAGCTCATTGCAGAGGATGTACTCAGTACAGACTGCTCACTGAATCCCAACCATCAGAACTGCTGGGAAGACACCACCACTGAAGTCAAAGTGCACACCTTGTACTGTGGTGTGACAGCCTAGCTATTAAAGAACACAGAAATAAGTGGTTTGCTTTCTTTAATTCAAAAGGACTCCACTTGATAATTCCTGTTTTCTTAAAAGAACTGTTAAAAGTGACACATAGTCCACCCATTTCCTAAGTTTCAATGGCAGTGGTTTTCCACTGGATTCTACACTGGTAGACATTAAAGGATACTACAAAAATAAAATCAGTGGAATCCTGTTCAGTGATTATTACAAAGCTTGGACATTAACCTAACAAACCTAACATAACAAACTGCTTGATAGAACCATGTGCTTTATTTTTAAGGCTATTCAATAATGAATTTAGCTGTGTGCCTGACATGTGGTATATCATACCATCATTAGAAAGACCCAACAGTAGCAAATACAGCACTTCAAACGTTAATTGAATTTACCCTTAACATTAAAGAGTCACGCTATTGCATGAGTCGCAACTAAGCTTTAAAATAAAAAACATATCTGATTTGGACAATGACTTAATCCTTTTCTAGACTCAGATATGCTAATAACTTCTATTGCAAAACATATTCAGAGTAAACCAGGGCTTGAATATCTGAAAACTAAAAATGTAACAGGCGCTCACTCACCTTTTGTAAGGTCACTGTGTACTGTTCCCATATCAGCTCTTCCATGCCTGGGGCCTGTTGCACACAGAAACCAATTAGTAAAACACACAGCATACAACCACTTAAATTAAAATGTGAAATACCCCACTAGAACACAGGTTTATATACACATTCTAATACTTTTGTAGAGTTAGTATGAAATCTGTGTATTTCAATTAATGATGATTTTTCTTTAAAAAGGCAAAAAAATATTTATAAGTCCAGGGTGATAGAATCCCTTCACGTTTCAATGATTTGACATCTCATTCTGATTTTCTGGAAAAGCCTTTATTCAGCAAAAGCATTTAATTCAGATCAACTAGCATTCTATAGCCCTGATTCCAAAAACACACAAAATACTTATGGAAGACCTATCTGTCCCAGTATGCAGTACAATTAGCAGTTGAAACTGAGGTTTTCAAAATAAACTGGACTTCAGATCTTTTGTGTCTTGTTTATGTACTTTTAAGAAAATGTTTTGTCTATTATGAATTACACAACTAAATATTTAGGTTCCCATCAAGAAATTAAATTTTACAGAAAAGCGCAATATATCACTATATAATACGGGCATAGCCATTTCTGTGACACTTCTCAGAAACACTTTTTTCCCCCACATTTCCAGTTAAAACTGATCATGAACCGATCATTTTATCTTACATGATATAACCTGAAATCTTTCCAACATCACAGCTTAAAATATAATACAGAATAATCACCCAGCTGTGATGCATCACATAGTACACAGCCAGCCCCTTCAGTGTTTGCCCTGTAAAACCAGCAGAAAAATGAGCCACATTTGACACACTACAAACATTTCAAAACGCAAACCATCCATTGCAGAAAAAAACATCCAGGCATTGCATAAGTATGTGCATGCACATATTCAAGCCACATGTTTTATTTGTTTTTACTGAAAGTGGTCTTCCTTCTTGTGAATCTCAGAAAACTGAATTTCAGACAGAAGCTTGGTTCAGACTTAATGGTCTCTTTAAAGGCATCATAGGGAATACTGCCAACTAAACTCCAAAACAATAGACAGAGAAGTGACTCAAGAAGGCATCCCTTGTATTTTCAGAGTAAGACTTCTGGCACTACACAACTGTTCAGCAAGCTACGGCCGTTATTCTTATATGAAAATAAACCCCATGATGTATAGTTCCAGTTGATTTTTTGCACCCCAAAGAGGAACTAGATTTTCCATTGCACATTCACTGTATTAAAAATCAAATGTAAAAATAAGTCCTGCTCAAAGATCCTGAGAGAAAATGCAAAACATTCAGGATTCTTACCAGGAATTGCACAACACTGAACAGTGTTAAATTTCCCCTGTTCTGCCAGAAAATGAACAATGCTTTCCAGTTTCCAGAATCTCTGGGGTCTAATTAAAGATAAAATAATTAAAAATAGATGTAGGAGATGATGGCTTATACTAGAAATAATACACACATGTAATTCTAAATTTTGATTTGTCTAGATCAGACAAGAATGTGTTCATGACTTTTAGTACTAAAACATGCGTCTTGAGGTCAGTGCTGAATGTGCTAAAACACATAGTGAAATTATTTTATCTGATATTTCCATTTAATCATCTGATATGTCTAAGCTTTCAACTATCTGAAACTGAAGTGTCTTACTAGATATATACCCTTACACAGAGAATCTTTTCCACAAGTGAAAAATTCCTCCTTAACTAAGCTCTTTTTTTGAACTGCTGTGGTGCTGCCGTAAATGGAAATTACTAGGCTTGCTTGTCTGACAGGTAGGAAAATATGCAAACAGTTCACCTACTACTGTCTCTTGGTATACCATCACAGTCCTGCTTTTCTATATGGTATTTTTAAGCTCTGCTCTAATCAAAAAACAAGACTATGCTAAAGAGGGGTCTCGGTGTCATTTAAATTCCAGCTGACTTCACAGAATAACATTTTAGAAAGTCAGTACCAAATGATGGGTAAAATTTGAAGGACAAGAAGGTGGGTTCAAATTTTGTAGAAGCAGGGAAGATGGGAAATCTTTTCCATCCTTCTGTCAGTAAGAAAGCCTCAACAACATACACGTATAACAAGAACATCACTTAAATTCAGTTTGTACTGTGTGCAGCTCTTACCAGCACTACCTCCCAGGCAAGAACACTGAGGCCAGCTCTGAGCAGGCTCAAGAGTAAGGCAGGCAGAATGCAGCTGAGGAGAGCTTACTACCCACAGGGACAAAGAAAGGCCTGAGAAATGACTGCTCACTCAGTACAACACCTCAGAAAAAGGACTGAGGAAAGCACCATAAAGATACCAGGGATGGACGCAAAGGTATGAACCAGGAAATTTACAGGGATTTCCTTCCAGAAAACTAGGCTTTCCATGAGCAGTGGCATGAGTACAACCTTGTGCACACGTGGAGAGATGTATTGTATAGTAAATCAAAGCATCATAAGCCTACAGAATTAAGCTTACTTTGCTCTGACAAATAAGTCTTACGGTATCTGGTCAAAAAAGAAAAGTAGTAAGAATGAAAGAGAAACTACTGCCTACAGATACTATAATTAAGATCTTGCAAGATGTTGACCCCATAGTATCATCTCATTTGTGCCTAGAAAAAATTCCACATAGTATCAATGACTGTTTCAGGTACATTCTGTGTGAATTTTGAGGGTTTCTTTTTAGCTCAAAAATGTTACTGAAAATTAAACAAAAGATAATTAAGTAATTAACTTATAAATTTGCAAGTATTTGTTAAAGTAATCCATTTTTAGAAACTGCTCCTTGGAAAACTGTCTCCCATTTGCTGTACGCTACATCAGGGAAGGAAAGCACACTATGTACTTGCAAAGCTGATTTTGTACAATGTAATTACCAAGACAACATGATGAGTTCTGCTGTACTGATAAAGCTATGCAGGCTCTGCAACACAGTTCAGAGAACTGAATGGTCACCTTGGAAGCCCATAAGGCAAAAACAATCTCTAAACAATAATCTCTTTAACATTATAAAATGTGCTGCTGCTTGCCATTGTCACAATGCTATCCCATACCATCAGAATAACGGAGAAGATTGAGAGGGAGGGAGAGACTACAAATGTTATACATCTTCAGCTGGGGACTTGATCAAACTAATATCTATCTTGACCCGAATTGCGAAATTCCTGTACTCCACATTTAGTGATGGGACTCTCCTCTGAATGCATCAAGTGATGAGTTATGAAAAGCCTTCATCACCTTGCCAATTTCTTCATACTTCATCTGTAAGGAAACACAAAGGGATCCTGAGCAGCTTGTGCATCCCTTACAGGATCGCAGTTTCACTGCAAGATTGCACACCAAAACACTGGAGAGAGAAAGGCAGGCAAAATGGTTAAGAACCCCACCTCCAGTTACTAACAGTAACTGTTTTACAAGTCTACCCAGGTTTCACACAGACAACAGACTACCTGCAGTAAATGCAAATAACTGTAATTAGCTAATCTAAATTCATTAGGGACTAAAGTCAGTCCATTTCTAATTAGAACACTGTACTCTGGATTTGCTTAAATCTGTCTAATGCTCACATACTAATATGATAGGTGCTTTCTACATACCCAAAATAGACTGCTTAGCAGAATCTTTGGCAGGAAACTAGTCAAAGTGCTAAAATCGCCTGTGTACTACAAACAGGCAGCTGTTGCAGCTCTAACTGACAGTCATCAGAGATTTATGCAATTACTTGCTATTGAGAGATCACCGAAGACAACTTCATTCAGGATGAAAGACGAACAAAACCAGAAGACCCACTGCAACAATCCTCTGGCTATAAAAGTGAGTTGGAGAGGGGAGGGATATACGAGGGGAGGAGGGGAAGAAGAGACTTGGAGCAAGATGCAATAAAAAGCAACTCACGTGCCCTTTCAAAATCCCCAACTTTTTGACTGCATGTGACCACATTCTCTGCAGAGCTTGAGCTGTCTTCATTGTTGCAGGACATAATCTGTGAGGGAATGCCGTACATCCCGTCTTTTCATCTGTTTCCACCACTCAACACGGTTATGTAATTCTAATACAATAGTGGCCTACATACTCAAACAAATCCTGCCATCAGTTTCACACAGAAATGCATCAAAACCACAGCAGGGAAATGTACTGTGAGTTTAACTAACTTTCACTTTAGGAGATCCCAGGAAAACGCAGTGCTGTAATCTCATGTTTATTTGTTTTTAAATTAAGTGTCAGAAACAGATCACTATGCAGCACCTCATTCTTCTTCCAAGCACATACGGGTTCACCCCACCAGGGACCTAATTTAAACGTAAAAGAAAAAAGGCTTAAAAAGCACAGTATTATTTGAAAATTCATATATTGACTATAATATTTTACAGTTTTTGCAGAACTGTGGGCTTGGCTCCAGCAAGCAAAAAGAGAAATAGAGACAAAACTATAATCACTGCAAATAACAGTGTTTGCCCTCAAACATTTAGTAAGGTATTTGTAAGAATGATAAGCTAATCATACAGCTGAACAGAGAGGATAGTTTACTGGAAAACAGGTCAAGCTATCAGTTCCATTTGTGCTGCATGAATGCTGTGAAATTTAAGCCTCAAGTGAACTTTTCCCCTAGACTTTATGTAAGTTTCATAGGCAGTGAACCGATTGGAACACATGCCAAGTTCTGTGCACAATGCTAACCAAAACCTCCACACATAGACTGCATTCTTCACTAGCAGAACAATTTTACCTGATGAAGACTATGAATTCAAACAGCTATGGAAAACGTGAAAGGTTGTGTTGTTTGGTTTTCTTTTTTTAGGGGGCGGGGTGGAGGAGGAGGGCTGTAATGCATGTGGGACAACGAATGCATTCAAGTTTTTCCATTCAAAATGAAGACTGAATTCAGCATTCTACATTTTGACTGTGACCCCATCTCTGCACTAGCCAGCCAACTAGGATGAACAGAGGCTTATGCCTTCATCACTGAGCTGCCAGGAGTGAACACCAAGGGGATCCAGGAGATGCACACTGACACCAGCCCACAACTTGGGTTTCCCAATTGGACATGAGTAAGACTGTTATTAGAGTCTGGTCAAAATAGTTTAGAATCTACATCAACATTTCAAAAGAGCAAACACATTCCTCTCAACAAACTCGCATTCACAGCTTCCAAAACTGTTTTCATTTATTCACTTTTTTAGTTTTACAAAAACGGCAGGAAGAAGAAACAAATGTATGTCTTTGAGACTTCTCTAGCCCTGTGTTCTTAGCTTTTCTGCTTTCCTCCTCCTTGCCCTGACAAAGCTTCAACAGCAGCACTCCAAAAAAAGAAAACAACACTGTCTATGAGCTATAGCAGTTATAACAGCAAGAACTCTTCTTTCTTGGTTTTGGACTTTCTCTTTCTCTAAAGGAACATAATGAGAAAGACAGATGCTTAGGCTCCACCAAAATTTAAAAGGGAGTTTTTCTGAAAAGAAATTTTAAAAAGTAATCAGGAAATACAGCAATGTTGCTGCAAGTGAAGAGACCAAAGAGTTAAGAGGAAGATGAAGCATTTGGAATGAAGCATTTTGCATTTGGATGTTTCATTCTGAAGGAAAACAGTATCTTCAGAATAGGAATTACTCAATTCAATTTTTTTAAAGTGAGATGGAAAGATTTTTTTTTTAACTAACAAACAAGCATTATCCCAGATACTGTCCTTTCACCTTAGCTGCATGCCTCTATACAAAGGCTAACTATAATGGGACACTGTAGCCTAACTTCACTCCTAGCACAACATTACAAAAGCAACTACAACCCTTTTACATATCACACCATATCATGCACACAGACACTTAAAACTGAAACTCTTTTTAAAAGCAAGCTCGATTCCAGTGACAGATACACATGCTGGTCCTTTGCAACAGTCTATACTGACAATTAAATGTTTGTGAATCATGGGAGGAAAGATAAATTGAAAACTAAGCATGATGATGTGTTCTACACACTGGGAATGTGAAAAGAAAAACAGAGCTCCTAGAAAACTCAACAGAGGAACCTCAGAACATCACAACAAAACCTTACAGCAGCCCACTCACCCAGGTGAAAAAGTTTTACACTTAGCACTGTTTTGATCTCTTCCTTTACAGACAGTGATGAAAAAGGGTGTTTCCTCACACATAATCTATACAAGGTTGTCCAAGTAAGCAGAAAGGAAACCTGAAATGTTCTTATTGGCTCCATCATGGAAGTGAGACAAAAAAAGAGATCCTGGCCCTCCACCTTTTCCTCTCCCCCTTCATCTGCTACTTTGGACTTCAGTATAAAAACCTTGAAAGCTGAGTCTAGGTTTTCCCTAAAGACAGACTATTACAACGAAGATGACCAAGAACTTCAAGCTTAACTGAAAGCCACCAGCCTGTAAAAGATGGAGGGCAAAGGACTCTTCTAGCTCTGAACAGGAGCAGCCAGGTGGAGGGTCTTCAAAGTTGCATCAAGACATCATCAGTATTCCTGGTCTCAAAGACCAGGTATACTATCAGAGGAATCAGAAACTGCCCTTACACGTCACCTGCCTGCATAATGGCAATTATGACAGACAAAAAAGGATGGCCCTGGATTTACAGGCCTTCAAAGATCTGATCCACTTCAATTTCTGGATTACCCTAAAGAAATGCCCTCTATAGACAGTGAAGGCTCAGTGAAATGAGAAGCAAGCTGTACATCAGTGTGTGGTGTGAAGGGCCATACTAAAAGCGCTTATGGCCGGATGCTCTCGAGGTAGCGACAGCGCCTTTATGCGTGCATGATCCCTGCCGGGGTGAGTTGTGTAACTCTCCCAAAGAACAGAGTTCTACCTACCGCAGATAACCTGTTTCTGCTGGCTCTTCTGGGACGAGAGTTTCCCCAGGCGTGGTGTGCTAGCGCTGACGAGAACAAAAGGCTACACAGAGGGCTCTTCCCTGGGATAACAGCCATTTATTGAGTCCAGTGTTGCGTTGTGAGGGTCCAGAGTTATCCAGGTGGCGGAGTAACCCAGAAGAAAGAGCCAGGCGGAAGCCCTGCAGGGCTCTTATAAAGGGAGATGGGACCAGGAAACACCCAATGGGAAACGGCATAGTTCAAAGTGACCAGTGGAGAAGAGCTTCCCAGGGCATAGCCATATATGGCATCTGAGATATGGGTACAGGTAACACAAGGGAAATACGGGATTTTACGACAGCTCAGGCAGAGGGTTCAGATATTGGAGGAATAAGGCTGAGGGCCTTGCCCTTGGCTTTCTTCGCACCAATCCTGAAGCTCAAACAAAGCAGCTTCTGCCAAGCACGCTGCTACACACACCTCCTCTTTTTCAGCTGTAGAACACAGCCTAGGTTATTAAAGATGTCTACAGAACGATGATGATGTAACACAAGCTGCATATCCAAAGACTGCCAAGTATTCTTCAAATAGTGAAAAATGACTGAAGAGAAACAGGATCTTTACCAGGCCTTTCCCCGGCAGCAAGGACACCACTTGAAAGAAGGCTCCAACTGATGTGTTCTCATGAATTATCTGTGTATGGTACAGCAGATATTTGATTACAATGAGAAAATGAGAAAACAATATTTACCCACAGATATTTCACAATACAGCCAACATCTCACACGAAAGGAGGTACCTCATTTTCTACTAATAAATGCTCTAATTCAGAGAAGCATATCTGATTTTTTTTGTAGGTTCCTGTACAAATACAGCAACTCCCAGTAGAGCAACAGATCCACCTGAAGAAACAGGTTCCCAGAATGATGAATGGCGCAGATTAAAGGAATAGAAGTGATAAAAAATGGTTTGCAAAAGATATCCACTAAAAGTAACATACAATTGCTATTCAACAATGACAGAATCTCCTTTTCTTTCCTTCTAGGGTCACGAAGAAGAAACATAAGGGTCAGCTCCATGTTAAAAGAACATCAGTTCCACTTTCACATTACAGTAAAATCAAAATGGTCGTTAACATCACAATGGGTTATATTACCAGCATGCAGGAAGTTGGAAAAGAGAAGTCACATACTATTTACAAGTAAGTATGCTTCTGCACTGGAATGGCAACTTTTGAAGAACAAAAACAATTCACATAGAAATAAGCTCTGCAGACAATCCTTTCTTCCTCTTTGCTCTAATGGAAATTATCTGTTACATTATATAAAGTATGCTTTCACCCAAATTACTCAACAAGAACAAATATTAACAAAATCCTTTTGCTCTGTTAGCAAGGTAACAAGCAAATTCATCAGCAACCTGGTCTAGTAGAAGTTGTTCCTGCTTATGGCAAAGGGCTTGGAATTTGATTATCTTTAAGGTCC
Source organism: Climacteris rufus (assembly GCA_013398175.1). Classification (NCBI taxonomy): domain Eukaryota; kingdom Metazoa; phylum Chordata; class Aves; order Passeriformes; family Climacteridae; genus Climacteris; species Climacteris rufus. The sequence continues at coordinate 173,187 of VZRZ01001141.1, forward strand.
CTTCCAACCCAAATCATTCTGTGATTCCGTGTATTATCAGCCTTTGTGTGAGAAACATTCTTTTCCAAAATGCATACAGAAACAGCAATCTGAAGGACTGCCTAAAAAGACCTAAAGAAAACATAAATTGGGAATAACGTTTCTAAAAATCTGTACTTCATAGATTTGGTAAGTTGAATGTCACTACACAGAAACACAAATTATTTTTCATGTAAAAGAAGTGATAGTGTTAAAAGCTTTTCTTAATCATATTTCATTCAAAAGTTCTACCATTCACTTGCTATAATTTGCAAATTCTATCTGAAACAGTACTGGCAAATACTGCCTAAAGTACAACAAGCCTGTTCTGGGCATTCACAGACTACTCTTTACTCCTTAAGTTTCATGAAAACTTTTTAAATTATCAAATGAGACCTGTTAACTAAGCAATAATGAAGGGGTTTTTTGTTTTACATCCTTAGGAATAGTATGAATCCATCATGACAACAATGCCCACAGTCATTATTTGACACTGTGCTCAGCACTATTTCACTACGAATTTTGCTTCCAGTTAGCAAAACTACTTTTTCTTACAAAATACCCAGTACCAAAGTTCCCAGCTGCAGAGCCAATGCCATAATTTAGCTTTCTTGACTTCAGTCAAGTAGCTCGTCCCCTGAAAGGCGTTGTGCAAGGAAGCCAACACAAAGATTTCCTCCATTTCTGCCAAAAACAGCCCCTGCAATCAGAAAACAAGATAAGCCTTCTCCCATTGTGGGAGTTTTAGCCAGCTAATAGATGAGGAAAAATTTCTCATGGAACTTCTCTCATGGCAGAACCTGCATTCATTTCTACCTCTTGTTGCACTATGACACAACACACACCTTCCAGACTGAACTAGAATCCACTGAACTAGAATCCACTCCTATCCAGAATCCACTCTAAAACTAGAACTGAACTAGAATCCACTCCTATCCAGAACTGGGAAGACGAAGGACAACAGCACTGTTCACCAGACTATTGAGAATATAAGTTGACAAACACATCTAGGTCTCATTTGCATCGTAGCCCTGATATTAACATTCAAAGCATAATGCCTCCGATCTCCCAGTGCACAAAAATTGTTCAACGAATAAGCCAAAGGGGATGGAAAAAGGTTGCACAAACAGAGAAGGCCTATGCTGATCTGCATCTTTGACAAGTTGTGTGCTTTTTAATGCAAAATATATTACTTAGTGCAGCTCACTACATTTCAATCACAAATGATGCTTAAATGTAATGAAGGGTATCACACAGTCTGCCCAGAGCAGCAGCCCCTGCCTGCCGTAGCATTCTTCAAATGACTCACAGTGATGAAACAGCATTCCCAATAGACGGAATTTTTGCAGAAATTTGCCCAAGCACAGAAAAAGAAACACACATCAAAACAGAGGCATGGGATTTGAGGTTTGTAAATATTTTTCTGCAACTCCAAAATAGAAAGGAGACATTGGACACTGAAAAGACGACAGTAAAGAATATGGCATAAGGCATCCTTTGGCTGAATTATGGCATAAAGCACAAAATCTCTGGATAGTTTTACTTGTTTTGTTTCAACTCTGTGTTAAAGAAACAACTATATAAAACTGAGGAGGCTGCACACAAATATCTGAGTAATGCATACACTAAACTCTAAGGGGAAGGAAAAAAAAGCAACTTGTTTTTCAGGGAATTTCTTTTTCTGTTCAAGCAGTTAAGATACTGTCTAGGAAAACTGTGTATTTCCTATATATCTGAACCAAATATTTATCAAATAGATTGAAAATTTTCAGAAGGCAGGACTAGCCATTTTTAAAGGAAGAAAAGGGAGAATCAGGATTTTCTTAAAATATTTTGGACTCAAGTCACAATTCACCTTAGATATAGGTAATAAAAATCCAAGGTGCGCTGTGTTTTTAATGTGTTTGTTTGTTTGCCGTCTAAGTGCTTTTTTCTTCTCAGACTTGTTGAAGTTTCCTTGCCCCCAGGAATAAGTACCTTTGGGAAGATTCTCAGAAGACCAAGACCCCTTTTCATATTTGGCTATGCAGTTTTTTCTTCCCAAACACACTACTGTACAGGCTGGGTACAGCGCTGCATAGTATGAACTAAACAAATTCTTTCTGACCATAACGATTTCCACACTCCTCCTGCTCATTTTACATGCAACCCCTTGACTCGCTCTGTGAATTCTGCTGTTTTGCTCTTAACGGCAAGCCAAGACAGCTTTCTGAACAACAAAAACCTGCTCATTTTTTCTTACTGAATTACTCTCTTGCCATTTCTGTGAGTTGAACTTGCAGGCCAAGGGAGACAGCAGAACAAATATTAGAACTCTGCACCTAAGATCAACGCAGACATCAGATAATGCTTCACTTTTAAGGATGGATGAGATTTCATGAAAGGGACAGATTAAATCATAGAATCATTTAGGTTGGAAATGGCCTGCAACATCATTGAGCCCAGCTGTTAACCTAACACAGTCAGGTTCACCACTAAACCATATTCCTATGTGTACATCTACATGGCTTTTAAATAGAATGGTGACTCAACTATAACCTGCAGCAATTTGTTCCAACGTTTGATAACCCCTTCTGTAAAGAAGCTTTTCCTAATATTCAATCCAAACCTACTTCTGACACAACCTGAGGCTATGTCCTCTCATTTTTGCACTAGTTGTCTGGGAGAACAGACTGACCCCCACCTGGCTACAGCCTGCTTTCAAGTAGTTGTAGAGAGTGATAAGGCACCCCTTGAACCTCCTTTTCTCCAGGCTGAACACCCTCAGTTCCCTCAGTTGCTCCTCACAGGACTTTTGCTCCAGACCCTTCACTACGTCCTGTTCCCTTTCTCTGGACTCTCTCCAGCACCTCAGTATCTTTCTTGGAGTGAGGAGCCTAGAATTGAGCACAGGATTTGAGATGTGGCCTCATCAGTGATGAGTGCAGAGGGACAATCCCTGCCCTGGTCCTGCTGGCCACACTATTGCTGATACTAGCCAGGATGCCATTGGCCTTCTTGGNCATTGGCCATCTTGGCTACCTGGGCACAGGCTGGCTCAAGTTCAGCCATTGTTGACCATCACCCCCAGGTCCTTTTCCGCTGGGCAGCTTTCCAGCCACTCTGCCCCAAGCTTGCAGTGCTGCCTGGGACTGTTGTGATCAAAGTACAGGACCTGGCCCTTGGTTTTGTTGGACCTCATGCTGTTGGTCTTGACCCATAGATTCAGCCTGTCCAGACCCCTGTGCAGAGACCTCCTACCCTCCAGCAGGTCAATACTTCTGATCAGCTTAGTGTCATGTGTCCAGATCATCAATTAACATATTAAACAGGACTGGACCCAGTGCTCAGCCCTGTGGAACACAACTTGTTACCTGCAATCAGCTGGATTTAACCCATCCATCACCACTCTTTGGGACTGGCCACCTTGCCAGGAGCATGGAAACAAAGGAAGAGAAAAAAACTTTTAATGGAAAAGACAGGAAAACAAAAGTTCCCAAGTGGCTTTAAGGCTACTTAAGAGTATGAGAAAATATATTGCACATTTATTGATTGTCCCACTCTGTTCTGTGCTGGTGTGGCCTCACCTCAATCTTTTGTGCAGTTTTGGGCACCTAAATAGCTTGGAAAGCTATTAGAGAACATTCAAAAAAGGGCCACAAAGATCGTGAAAGGCCTTAAGGGGAAGCTCTGTGAGGAGTGGCTGAGGTCACTTGGTCTGTTCAGCCTGGAGGAGACTCAAGACAGAGCTCAATGCAGTCTAGAACTTCCTCAGGAAGGGAAGAGGAGGGGCAGGCACTGATCTCTTCTCTGTGGTGACCAGTGACACGACGAGAGGGAATGGTCTGCAGTTGTGTCAGGGAAGGTTTAGGTTGGATATTAGAAAAAGGTTTTTCATCCAGAGGATGGCTGGGCACCAGTGCACCAGTGCCCCAGGGCAGTGGTCACAGCACCAGCCTGACGGAGTTCAAGAAGCATTTCGAAAATGCTCTCAGCACATGGTGTGACTCTTGGGGATGGTGCTGTGCTTGGCAAAAGATACTTTTTTACACATACATATACACACTAAATATATCTGCCCCAGTGGCACAGACAGCCGAAAGCAAGCCCGCTTCCTTTTCCCTGCCCTGCTGCACGTTACAGAGGCTTACAAGCACAGGAACGCTACTGCCAATCCTGCTGAATCTGCAGGGCACTTCAAAATATATGCAGGCACAACCCAAACCAGCAGGTACCCAGGAGTGGCCCGTATTCCCAAGGGATCGCTCGGCGCCTTCGCCGAGCAGCCGCTGCCTCGCGTGGCCGGGCGCCGCTAGGGGGCGCCGCGCCGCCGTGCACGTCGCCTCAGGCCGCCCCCGCGCAGCCCGCGCGCAGCTCCAGCGGGCCTCTCAGCAACCTTCCTGAGCCTAACCCGCAGCAGGCAAAACAATTCTGAAAATTCTCATTAGGCCAAAAACCCATTTCAGAACTTTCCTATCATAGAAAACGTGATGTTAAAACAAGTTTGTTGTTTTGTTTCTTTCATCTCAAGCACATAGCCCATTATCAAACAGATTTGGGTTGGGTTTTGTTTGTTTTGTTTTTTTATTGATTCCAGTTTTATTAAGTGCCTTTTTCACCACATGTACTTCAAAAATTAAGTGCACTGTTTATACAAAGGAAATAAACATATTCCCCATGCAGTTTTATGTTCTTGGAAAAAAGAGAAACATCTGGTACTCCAGATAAACTGTGCACTGATGTGGACAGAGACACCAAGACACCGTGAAAATAGGTACCCGAAAATCAGCAATGCTACATTTTAGCACTTAACAATAAAAAGGAGACTTACAGTTACATTTTCAGACTGGAACTTTTTGTTCCAAACTGCTTTTCACCTGAACTTAACCAGTTTACGCTTTCAGAAAGTACTACTAGGTCCTTTCATGTCCTGATTTTGCTGATGTAGAAGAATAATTTCTCATTACGCCAGAAAAGTAAACAACACACACACACGCACACAGGGATTTTCTACAATTAATGCACTTATATTTCATAGTACTTGTGATCTCTGCCAGTAAGAGCGATAGCTAATGATTTCAATTGAGTATGCAGAAATTACTAGGGATTGTGTGGTGTCTTTTTAAAACTATGACACTTACTTGAACAAGCTATCTTTTTAACAACTGCCCTTTCCCTCTCTAGTTATTGTGGAAGGGGCTTACTACAAAGAAGTCACCTGAACTACTTTGGTGCTACCAGGAGCAAGTCATCATATGTCATGATCAGAGGCAGGGATGGGGGAACGGTGAGAAGGACAAAAAGCAGTATTAATGCAGCAGAGTGTAACAAGTTTCAAACATTAAAACTCAGCATCAATTTACAACCTCTGTATATGTTATGCCAATTAAAAGTAAACATGCAAAACTTTTCTGGAATGAGTGGAAGACACAAGTGGAGTAGTTTGCACTTGTTACAGCTCAATTCTACTGAACTTAGATGCATACATATGCATCATTGAAAACCAGTACAATATGCCATTACAAATGAAACACAAGCCTGCTCAAGATGAAGAGGGCAAAAAAAGAAACTGTTTGTATTCAAAACACAGCTGCAAGATACTCAGGTCTTAGCTACCAATAACCTAAATCTCAAAAATTTGGCTTGTATCTATTTCAGGAGCAAGTTCTCTTCACTATCTTTTGCCCAACAACAGTTCTGTCATTGCCCTGGTAATATTGTTCCAGTGCTCCCTCAACAGGAAGCAAACAATTCTTCAAAATTTTTAAGGGAACAGCTTTAACTGAAATACAAAACTGCCATTTGGGAAAAAAACCCAAGAGATCCCATTTCCCTGTTCCCCCACTTCCTCCCCAATTAAATGATTTTAATTTTTAGAAAACCGTTTCTGCCTCTTGAGAAATAACACTCTAGCAACCAACATTATTTTAACCAAAATTTTCTTCCCTTTCACATACTGCTTCACAGAGGATAGCCAGAAGCTGTTTTTCCCAAGTGTTCTGGGACATGCAGCACCAGTCCAGTGGACAAGCCTTAGGTGTTGAAGAGGTTCTAAAGAAAAGAACAAACCTCAGATCCCGGGGCACAGCATGTGCCCAAATCTTGCAGCAAAGTAGATTTCTCCAACACTCCTTTTTTAAAAAACTCAGCAAGGCTTGAGGAGATAAATACCTGTAAGCCAGATTATTTCAGTTGAAGACCAAAATTAATCTAGGTAAAAGGCTGACAGATCAATGACACTTTTATGTTGCATATTTATACACAGACTGGATAGTGAAGAATTTATTTGCTGTTTCGTTTTCTGAATGGTTTTTCTAGACTTTCACCTTGTCACACAGACTGTGGTGCCAGGAAAGCTCTTTTGTACACACTACAAGAAGGTGACACTACTGAGGGGACACAGAACTTTCAGTTCAGCTAATCAACACCAGCTTTAAAAGCTATCTCTGACTTAACCGTCTCCATTCGCTTTAACTGTAAACCTAACACATTAGTTTACAGTCATACTATTTCTGTCCCTTCTGCTCCTTGAGATGCCCACACAAAAGAAGTCTCAAAATCGAAGTGCTACAGCAGATTGTGCATGAGTTTACAAGGACCCTTTTTTCTTGGCAAAATAAAAAAAAAAGTTTAAAAGTTTGTTCTGGTGTACTTGCAGTATCAGGATTTGTTGGTGAGGTAAATTAAACTCAGTAGGTGTACGTAATCAATTTCATTAAGCTAGATACACTAAGAAAAAAATTAAGTTAACTGTAAAATAAAGTAAGTGCAGCCACCATTCTTCAAGTGCCTCATTTCATGAATTATTTATTCTCTGTGGCTAAAACATAACTTTTACTCTTGTGGCATCTTAAAAAAAAAAAAAGAAAAATTAAAAAATGAAGCATTATATGCATTACAGAGTCTAAAGTTCTAATTATAATTTTATTCTACTTCAGTGGTACACTTTGTACCACTACTGTTTTTGAATGCTTCATCTTCAAGCAGCAAACCAAGCAGCAGAAGTGACCAACTTCAAGAGATGGCTATTCCATTGGTTATTCAACACCTGCAACTCTGGAATCTGAGAAAAACAAGCTGGGTACCTGTCTGCTTTTTCCTGCAACTGGTTTTCAAAAGACCAATTCATTTACTGGGATAAAATCCAATCAGGTCAGCATTTATATTTAATCATCCTGTCATAATGCAAGACAATTTAAACAATGGTACAATTGTTAGTTTCTGAGCTTCGTCCCAAACCAGATTTTCTTTCCCTGTTAAAGTTTCTAGTAGCTTTTGTTCTCACTCTATTAATAGAAGAATGACATGCCATACTCTTGGAAGCATTTTACTTTTAGTCAAGCATTCCCATGGGGAGTAAAATTACATACTGTCACTTTAGTTTTATTTGCTGGACTGAAGGAAATAAACCTGAATATAGCTCTGTGTAAGGCATAAAATGTAATGGTACATTTGATCACATCTAAGCCTAAAACCCCATAAAATTCACACTATACCATGCATTTCATACAACTACCAATATTGTATCACAAACCTCACAGAACACAAACATCAAACAGAAGGTTACACTGATACACAAGGTAGATAAAGAAAAGCTTCAAGTGTATCTAAATTTCCGTAACAGTAAAAACCTAACTCAACTCGATATTAAAAAAAGTTGAAAATAGACCAAAAGATACCAAGACTCCGTAACATTAAGCTGTTTTGGATTTGGAGTCATACATTCAGTATCATTCATATACATGCCACAACAAACTGCTCGATTTATTAGCCAACTTTTCAGTGTTTTCCAGTCACACTAGTCATACCTTTCTGCATTCCTACTCCTTTCCTTCTACCACTACACTCCTGCCTTCAAGTTCTTAAGCAACTCACCTCTCCCTCTCAAGATGTCTCAACAGTCTACTCAGTCATGCCAGAGATCATTGCTGAAGTTCACTCCTAAACTTTAACATGTCTTGCACATATCTAAAATGAAAACAAAATCTTTTGCAAAAGGGAGTTTAGCAATTTTTCTGTCATCCAGACAGCGGAATGCACAGATGCAAATGCAAATCTGAGGATTGCATTTGAAGGGCTTAGGTCTGTAAATCTTATTTTGATACTCCTCACAGTATATATGGAAGAAGAGGAAACAATCACCCAGCCCCTCCTAAGACCTCAAATATCACAAGACGGGGGATTAAACCAGCTGCACCTGCTTCAGTAAAACACATTCAGAATCCCTTTGCTCACAGCAAAGTTTCTTCCTCAGAGCCTCCAAAGGAGTGTAATTATTTTTTCAAACAACAAAATTAATCATATAGCCACAGCTCTGAATTTTTTTGGGACAGTGTCACCAGCAACCTATAATCCAACATAAAGCAGTATGACACTAAAATTCACCCATACCTGATGACAATGACAAAACACTTTGAAGCAAGAAAACAACAGAAGGTCAGATGCGAGTGGTAAAATTCAAGTATTTTCCATTCCTTCCCCTCAATCCTTCTGCAAGACTGGAAGAGAACTCAAAGTACACCATGCAGTTATGCACATGGTATGCATGACTTTGCTAACATCTGAACACATTGTTATAAAGAATTTATCATATATGCCTCCAGCTTATGTAGAAATTATTCCTATCAACAGTGTTAATGACAGCAGTCAACAGATAAGTAGTAAATCAACACATGGGGCAGAGGGGTAAAGTCAGCTGCCCCTTTTCTTTAGTATCAAGATAGTAACTTTCACATGGCTGGTTCGTTCTTACGGCGCTAATCCGAGTTTATCTGTAGCCATTCTCGCTTCACTTGAAAGGATGCCAGCAGAACAATTTGAAACTAGAGCCCTTGATGCAATATTTCTACCAAGTCAACACTTCACATGCATATAACATCAATGTAAGTAACTTCAGGCATCACTCCAACCACTAAATGAAACCAAACTGACACATCCCTATGAAATAGGGCCATTTCCACTGAACTGCACACGGAGTACACAAAGACTAAGCTAACCAGAACAAGCTCAGTGAGTGACAGAAAAAATTTTATTCCTCCTTTTGCAACTTCCATAAAGCACATGAGGCTTTGAAAACAACTAGAAAAGAAAAACAAGAGAATCCTTTTGCATATGTGGCTGAAGGGAAACTAAACAGCTCAGAATCATTAAGGTTTAGAAATGCTTCCATTAAGTTACCACCCAGAGCAAATCTCATTTTGGTAGCAACTAAAAGTTCATTCTCAGCTGAGATTTGGAACAGAAAGTTTTCTTCTTGTGGTCTGAGCCACATGAAAGAGCATTGTACACTTAAAGAAACTTCTGACACACAAAGCAGAAGCAAACCATAATGAAGTGTACTGCTTTTTTCCCATCTGAAGGAAAATGAAGTTATGTACCTGCCTATAGATGAAAAAGATTTTAAAAATCTAAGAAAAACTTAATCCTTTTTTCAAATTATTGTGATCCAAGAGTTTCAGTACATCCTTACTGCAGCAGAAGACATTAGGAACTTTTCTACTGGCTTCTACAAGATAAAGCAGGAAAGGCAAGCTTGAAAAAGGAGCTGAAAATTAGGTCAAATTATAATAACAGGGGAGAGAAGTTAATGGATAAAATTTAATTAATTAAATTCTATAGTTCAACAACATAGCAACATTAAATAGGCCTCAAAATAACCCCTCAAACAAAAAGCCATGCAGAAAACGACAAAACATACTCAAGAGATCCACATATTTCAGAACTAGATTGTAAGTGTTCCACATATACAGGACAGCAAAGGGACCATATAAAGGGACATATAAAGGGACAGCAAAGAGGGATATATCAACAGTACTCTGGTACAGGGGTTCTCATGTTCTTCCAATAGCCTGACAAAGGGTGTTCGAGGTACACAGCTGAAGATCTCACCTTCTTCCACCATCTTAACCTATCCCTAAATCTTTCAGGTGCACTGGGCACTGCACACAAATGGCCAGGGAAGAATAATTACCAAAGGGGAGCTGAGTGCACAGCAGCTATTGGAAATGTCAGTAGGCATCTGTCTGCAACCAACGCTATGCCTTTAAAAGTCTGACACTGGAAGTTTTTGCAACCTGATCTAATGTAACGCATCATACTGAGGTAAAGTGCATACAAGTATTTGTCAACTGCCAGCACCTGAAAGGGAGTTCCTGCCAAAGTACCAGGTCAGAAACAATATCCGCACTGTAAGACTTTTAGGAAACTAAGTGGTAGAAAATAAAAATTTACAGCCAAACTGCAATCATTACTTAGCCCACACAGAGAACAACACAAGTACAGTTCCACATAGAAGAAGTTCTTATGCATCATTTAAGGAGCATGCACACACATGCTACCAATTAGCTATGCTACTGTCACGTCAATTGCTTTAATAATGTATCAACTCTATGAACAGAATAACCAAAGCCACTGACCACTTTTTACTTCTGGAATAAAAATTACTTAGGAAAACAAAGAAATAAAAAATATAAGTTATTTTTCATCCTGTTCTGCAACTCTTCAAAAACCTTCTGAAATACTGGTTGGACATAGGAATCCTCAGCCATGGCTACTAGAAGAATTGCACAGTATGCACTAGATTTTTGCAAGTGCTGGAACCTAGAAAGGCGAGCAGTCAGTGCCAAGCACTGACCCTGGCAGCAGGCTGCTTAGTTCAGTCAAAAGCCAACAATTTGCCTCTCACAGCTTTGTTTGCAGAGCCTGGAATGACAGGCTAGCTGGCCATCCTGCATTCGCTCTAAAAAATTCATACTGGCTAAGAATCATAAGGGGTGAGAATTCAGAATGCTCTCTCATCACAGAATAGGCATGCATGTGCAAGCGAAAGATAGGGCAGGCTAAGAATATACATATCATTAAGTAATAAATAAACAAATGAATAATGAATAGGTGTATCATTTCTTGCAGCTGTATTTAGATACTGTTCATCAGAGCTGGTTTTTTTGTCCAAGTTGTTTGTTGGGTTTTTTTTTGTATACTGTGTTTTTTTTAGCAAGAATCATCCAAAACTCAGTTATGAAACACTCATGCAGTATTGTTTATCAGATCTAGAGACTGCAGCAGCAGAATACACGAAAATACATTGCTCTCTGAATACTTAATAGGGCACAGCACAAGACACAAACACCTGGAAAGCTGCTGCTGACTATTCGCCTGTTTAGTTAACTGCTAGAACTGCAGTCCTTGAAGGACCATTTTCTTCTTTACTGTATTTTCAAGTTGTGGGATAGAGATGCCTGAAGCATTCATGAATGCATCACTCCTGCTTTTTAGTAAGCTAGATAACTAGATGTAAGCTAGATATTCTCATCACAGCATTGAGAATAATTGCATTTACATACTGGTTTCCACTGTACACTCTGGTTAGGATGCATTCAGGAATTAATTCTGCCTTAAGGCTGTATTTGCAGAACATGTCCGTCCTATCAGCACAGATCACACAAAATTCTTGGAGAGTTCTTCTTTTTCATGGTAAGAAATACATTCCAAATATAGTTTTAAAAAACAAGGTTGTTTTAAGTTCATTTGCAATTTCAACACAATCATGAAGTACAGTCAGAATTCCTAGTACAGCTATAAATCTAATATTGTTTGCACAGCTTTATTAGGAAAAATAAAGAGGAAGCTAGAAAACACAGCTGTAGCATCTCTCCAGATTATATTTCTCTCTTTTTCTACAAAATAATGATCAAACTGTTGTCTTTATAAAAGAAACGGAATTGTGGCCTTATTAGTAACTGTATTATAAGGAATACAACCATTGCAGTAGCTACACCGACAGTGCATCCCTACTTAAGTTCAGCGCACGTAAGAAACATGAGCTTTCTCACAGTCTCACACAGTAGGCAGAAGGAAAAATCAGCCTAACCTCCCATTTTGCGAGACAGAGAAGTTGGCACTGAATTCATAGCCAACACAACCTACTTCCATACTGCATGGATTCACAGCCATGAAACAAAAAGAAGCTTTATCCAAACCATTTAATTCTTACTTCTTTACATGAAAGGCAGTCCCTAAAATGGTTTGAAGGAACGCCATACAGTCAGTTGAGACCTGACAACCCACACTTTTTATCAAGCCAACACAACCGTTCCCATTAACTTCAAAAGGATTCCACCAATATTGATAAAAGTAGGCCGAAAAAATGTTATTCTTTGAGACAAATGGAAGAAGACATACAGCACAGTCTAGCAGTACAACATTTGTTGGAATACACTGCTGAGTGTCTGACTTCAGGAATCATTCCATACAGACTATGATTTTGTTTAAGTAAAGCATTTAAGCGACACCCATAACAAGCATACATCTGTAAATACAAGCGTTGCAACTCCTGCCACTCAAACTAGTCAGACTCTCCATCCATCTCAGGACAACACATGTAAACCTCATCCCCAAGAGACCCCTGCAAGGCAAGTCACCAGCACATTATTATGGCTGTTTCTCTCACCAGAGCCATCAGCAAATGATTACACCTGCTTACCAGAGGTACTGCAGCAACAGTGTCAAATACACTGGGATCTGTGTCAAAGAGCTACATGACAGATTAAGAAGAGATGAAACACTCAAATACAGGTGAGGATGAAAATAACAGAACAAGGGTTAAGTAAGTTACCCAGATCAACTACACAACCTCTGTCGTGAAAAAAAAACCCAAACAAAACCAACAACAAACAAAAACCAAACCATTCAACCGAAAAACAACCCAAACACACAGAGTCTGGAAATAATCACATACAATTCTCAACTGGTAGCTCACCAATGGCCAATAAACATCACTAACACGTGCAATAAGGGACATTGTCTAACAGAGATTCCATACACTACAATGATACTCAGATTACTGATTATTCTACAAGCCACAAAACAAAGTATGAGGCATAAATAAGTGTTTATGGCTTCCATGCACATTTTAGTGGGGGTGGGGGGAAGTGACTACAGATAAATTCAGTTTCCTGCATGCTGGCAAGCACACCACACTGCCCCTCCACTTCTGACAGATGCTGCTTGCTATTCCTAGGTGTGTCATAGCTACATTCATTACTGCACCTCAGCAACTGACAGCCTTAAAATAAAAAAGGAAAAGAAAAAACCGGGGCCAGTGAGCAGGAGACACGGGTTTTCTTTATCAAACTTGTGAGTTTGTTCTTCCACAGAAACTGGGGTATCTTCGGTTAAAACACTGGCCTGCACCCTGAGCCCAACCAGTATTTAAAATATAAAACTACGTGTCATCTTCCGACCCCGCAGGAACCGGCCAGCGTTGCAGAGGACAGGCTGCCTCTCCGCTCCCATTTAACTGGTAAAAACACGGTACTCCCGCCGCCCTCGGCTCCAGCACCGTCTCCGCCAGCGCGAAGCGCGCAGCAAACTCGGAGCCCGCACTAAGCGGGTCCTCCCCCTCATACGCGCGGCTTCTCCGCCACAGGGCGGGTGGTCCCGGCGCTGCTCGGCTGTGCCGCCGGGCCGCAGGCGAGGTCAGCGGGTCAGAAACGCACCCGTGCTCCTCGCACCGCGCCACAGGTGCACCCCGTGCCCGCCGCCCCTCGGGGCCCCCGGCCGGGGCACGGGGTGCCGGTGGGCAAGCCCGGCTGGAGGAGGAGTGCGGTGGGTGTCGGGGACGCTACCGACCTGCTCCGCCCCCGTCGCGGGCTGCCGCGGGCTGCTCCCGGCGGAGCCCTGCGTCGCTCCCATAGTAACATCGCCGGCCCCGCCGCCGCGGCCCCGGGGGCTGCCGGTCAGTCCCGGCAGCCTCGGGAATGCTTCTCTCGCCTCCGCCCCGCCAGGGAACCGGCCGGGCCGCCCGTGAGGGGCTGCGGCGGAGCCCC
>VZRZ01001141.1:187015-206178 GCA_013398175.1 Climacteris rufus
GCAGGACAAAGCCGGCTCTGAGCAGCCCGCCACAGAGAGACTTTGTCCTGCCGGGGCCCGGCCGCCCCCGCCGCCAGCCAATCATGCCAGCAAACGCCCCGGGGAGGCGAAAAACAACTTTCATTCTCCCTGGGAAGAAAAGAATTGTTATTCTCCCTTTACAAAAATATTTCTTGTGTTCCTGCCCTTGCCAGCGGCCAGCAGCTGATGCCTGTCGCAGGGTAAACGGGAGCGATGGGGCCCGTGGCCCAAGCCCGGGCAGCATTTCTGACAGGAGGCTTTTGGGCAGTATCCGCAGCCCTGTTCTGTCAAACACACATGCACCAGTCACGTCCACTTTTTCTATCAGTGTGTTCTGAGGAGGATGTGGATGTGAAAGCCCCCGCACAGCTGACGAACTCCTCGTGTCCACAGCCTTGGTCAGATTTTCTTCCCACTACCTAACAGCCCTCCACATCAGTCTTGAAAGCCAACACCGCTGCTACTAATTCAGAGACCAAATTGCTTGGTTTGGGGGCTGTAATTACATATTCTAGAAAAAGCACATTCTTGAGTTAACTATTCTTAAGAGCTTGCAGAAATGAGTGGTCACAAAAAGCACTAAGGAAGAGCAGATGGACAGAAATTCACCACATTATATTCAGAAATAAAGACTTCTTTTCCCAGTGCTGCTGTCTTCCTGGATTTATGCTATTTTGGGTGGATGAGGCAATACTTGAATCAACTCTTGGAAGGAAGAAACTAAGAATGAGAACAAACTGTAAGGGAAGAGCTTTCTTAAGCCAATGTTTAAAAAAAAATTGCAAATAGCCTGTTACTTTGAGCCTACCCTCAAATTTGAAGAGAAAAAAAAAAAGCGCCAAAGCTTGAACTTTGCTCTTGTTTCATCTTGTTCCTCCGTTTTACAAGTGAGTGATACCACACAGCATTCCTTGCAACACTAGCAGTCTGGTATATGACCAAAGGATATTGGACCACTTGGAAAAATGAAGCACAGGGGACCAGGTTCTTCACACACATGGGATCCTGTGACAGCTTCCGGCATCAAGAATTTCTCCATGAGATATAGCATGGCAAGGCAAAACAGCTGTCACTGTCCACACCGGTGCACAACTCTGCAAACTGGAGGCAACTTTCCAAATAGCACTGCCTGGCAACATCAGCATAGAATGTTACATCACAGTATTAGCAGAGAAATCCACTGTCCAGTATTTGTTGAAATGACACAACATAATGAAAACCACATGATTTTGCTGCAGACAGCAACATAGTTTTAGATGCAAGAAAAACATTTGTTTTAAGCCAGATGGCAATACAGTTTTTCGAAAAGAGTCAGACATGAGGTAGGACAGGGAAAGGAAAAGCCACTAGATCCCTGTGACTCCATTCTCTCAACACACATACCAAGTTCATGGCAGCATGAAGTAGAGCACCAGTCTCCTGAAGATGCTTCCTTCTACATAGGTTCTGGCAAAAGATAAAGAGCTAGCACTTGATTCTCCCGCTAGACACAACCTCTTGGAGAGTGCAGGCAGTGTCAGTCAGAGAAATCTAAGGGTCTGCCTATCTTGTCCAAGGCAAAGAAGGATTATTTCATGTTCCAGGCAAAAGCTGTGGCTTGACCTGAAGTCTCCTTTTGGCATGCTGTGTGACTCCATCAAAGCCACAAGGTTATCACTAATAGAGGCTATACTTCCCTGAGCTGTAGGGCAGCAACCAAGGTTAACACACTTAGCTAGCCTGAGGTAAGTGTAACACAGATGCAGGAATTGGCCACAGTTATGCAAACAAGATAGGCTGGTTTTCAATCCCTTACCACAAAACACCATCTGGGAAGGGTCTATCAGTTTGATTCCATTTAGTTTCCTGCAATAACAGATGGAAAATAATCCATGTGGGCTTCTCAAAATATTTCCCATATTTCCCAATATTATCCATAAAATTTCTCACTTGTAAGAGCAGAGTACACATATCTTTTCCTGCTTTCTTATTTCTTTTCTCAAACCAAACAGCTACTCTGCCACAATGCATATATATATCATCCCATACCAGCCTGCAAATGTGACCACTAAGTGGCCTCCAGTGCTCATGCTCACACTAGAGCTTGGCCAAGTGCCCTGATGCTCACGCTGATGGCATGGACGGATGTAAGAAAGAGCAGAGTAACAACTGCCAAGTTTCTTACCCTGCAGTGCAACCATGAGAACAAACGTTCAGGCCTTTCAGGCCTGCTTGTTGATGAAGATGCCCTCCCAGGACAGATATGCAGGTAGGCCTTATGAGGGAAAGATGCTGCCAGCTAAAGAACAAAGTAAAGGATACAAGATACCAGTGTAAATAGTGATGAGAGTTGAGGAAACTCCTCCAGCTTCTGCCTTCTGTGGTAGGAAAAGGGAGAATAGGCTCTCAAAGCATTCAATTCACCTAACAGCTATTCTTTGGGAGGACAGCATCCCTATTCTCTTCCCTTGTAAGCCAAAGGAAAACAAAACTAAACCCCTAAACCGTAGCTCAGAGAAACACATCATTAATAATTATATACAACTTCTCTCCCTGCCTCAGCTTCTCTGAAACACCACAAGACTCCCCAGTGTGGACACAGAATACCTACAAACTAGCCGAAATTGAACCAGGACAGCAACACAAGGAGAAGAGGGGCAGAAGCCCCAGCCAAATGCTCTCATGTATCTGTGCAGGTCCCTGAGCAACCTGACTGTTTGGAGACATGGCTGCATGCACATTTCACTCAGTGGTCCACCCTTTGAAATGGGAGTTGCAGGTCCAGTTGTAGTCAGTCCTGCAAGGGATCATGAAGAGTAAAGGCTGGGTACCAGCACCATGTCAAGATTATATGAACACGGCTACAAATGTGCAGCTCTGTTTTCTGCAGTATTTAGGACCAACTATTCTGTGTGTTCAGTAACTGTACAAAGCAGCATCATCTGCAGGGGATTTCATGGAATGTTATGTAGGTGTACAGAAATTTTAAAATTAACTTCAATGGAAAGATTATTGGTATTAACTTTATGGAAAACATGCAAATAACTTGCAATGAAAACATTTCCTACTGAGCTTTTCAGTTTAAGTAATCAAGGGAGACATTGTTTGCCTACAATCAGATTGAATCTATGGTGTGCATAGCACTAATTTAGAGAGATGACTTGATGAGTCATGCAAAACCTAGGACATATTCCATAAATTATCTAATGCTACTGTGAATGAAGCAGTTGTGGCACTTCCAGCATCCACAAAGGGAACACCCATTTAACACTGCAGTACAGAATGCAAATTTAAAACAAGCAGCTGCGTCTCACAGTTACTCCAGCCAACTGAGTAAGGCTATTCTGCAACTTGCCTGCAGCAACCACGCTGTGATTCAGGTTCTCTCCGCCTCCTCTCCACCATCAAGCATTTAACTGGTCCCTCTGACAATCAATTATTTTTCTGTTACTTTAAATGTTATAGTTCAACACTTGTAGTGCTGCTAGACAGCATGGCAAATAGGCAACTTCCTTGAAGAGCTGGCAAATGAATTCAGAAAGAGATACTGGGAATGTAGGCTGCTAGTCCAGTTGTTGAACTATCTGAACAGAGATGTCAGTTTTGCTCTTGTTTTTAAACAAGTGTTCATGATCCTGCCATGAGAGACACTGTCGAAGTTTCTTAAAATACCACGTTGCCAAACAGCCTTTCCCCCTTCCCTTCCAGGCAATCTCTTTAGACTGCCATTTGTCATCAGCCCATAAAATCACACAAATCAGTCAGCCCAGTCCTACTTAAATGATTCATAAATCCAATTACGTCTGCTTCTTTATATAGTAAGCTGGCCCCTAACAGATTCAACCTTCAGGATTAGACAATGTGTAGGTAGCTGACCTCTGACTCTCAAACTGCTCAGGAGCTACATGCATGTGGTTCAAACACGCAGCTCTGCGCTGCAGTTGTCACATATATGGCACAGTAATCTTAATCGCTGTCTTGGGGGGACTGGAGAAGAGACATCTTGAATACTATCTCAGCACTTGCTACTGTGTGTAGAAGCAAGTCCAGCAGGGAGTCACCAAGATGGTGGGGGCTGAAGCACTGGCCCAGCAAGAGGAGGCTGTGGCAGCTGGGTTTGTTTAGCTTGGAAGAAGGATGGCTTCAGGATGCTCAACAGCAGCCTGTTGGTGCTGACAGAAGATTGAAGAGTGGCAGCCAGGTTCTTATCAGTAGTGTGAGGTAGATAAGAGACAATGGGCCAAAGCTCAAACAGGACAGGTTCAGATGTATATAAGCAGAAAAAAATTTCCCCATGAGCAGAGACAAGCCATGGACCCACTGCAGAGAAGCTGTACAATCTCTGTCCTTGGAGGTTTTCAAACCAACTGGATAAAGCCCCAAGCAACTTTTTCTGATCTCACAGCTTACCCTGTTTTGGGCAAGAAGCTGCACTAGAAACCTCCTGAGGTCCCTTTCCACCTGAATTAACCTATCATTCTGGGGTTACTGCATGACTCATGTGCCAGCTTAGAGCAGAATGATGCAATCATTATTCTGCCCCTTGTCTCCACTTCCAAAGTACAGCTTGTGATTATGAAACATAAAGATTCTGGCATTCAGCTGCAGAGTTTGGTCTGTTGGCTGTCTCTGGTCTAGTGTAAGGATGAACAGCTATACACACTTTCCAGGTGTCAAAGCAGCAATATTAAGGCTGCTATTTTAGAAAGCATAGATGTCCATGGAAGAAACACAGAACCCAACATAAACAGCATCCCATACTTCATACTTTTTTTTTTTGAGGTAATCAACAGTATAAAATCCTCTATCACTCACAAGGCCACCTATTTTGATGTTCTCAAGAGCAGGATATTTTTATTTTTTTAAACCTAGACATACAGATTTACCTAGACACCTCAAATTAATAAAAATTTTAAAATGTAGATAATGATTTAGAGCAAGAAGCAGCATTGTTCTAAACCAATAATAAACTCAATTTAAAGTTCAGAAAACATTAAAAACAGTTACATACTGATCAACTAGGAACAGCATTAGATAGTAATAGGATGAAATAAAGTAATATATATTTTTTATAATGTAATATAATGTATATTTTTCCTCAATACCTTTGGACAGTCATCAGTTTTATTAGATCTCACACATTACAAGTTTATTCTGCTAAAACCCAGAAGACTGCTTGTTTTGTTTATTGCTACTTTTTTTTTTGCAAAGAATATGCCAGTTAGAAAATACAGATGTATAGGACGTTTCACAGAATAGATAAAATAGCATGAGAATGCACAGAGCTGTTTGATAACAGTTAATAAAAATTATAGTTGGGAGAAAATTATATACAGTCTATTTGTTCTAAATAAATTTTCAACTGAGCAATGTTTTAAATTACACTGCAGTGCCTTGAAAGTTACACTAGTAAGGCATGCAAATGAAATAGTCTGACCTACTGCTAGAGAGCAAAACAGGGTCTTAACAGTGACTCTACCTGAACACACCCCCCCCCTTCCTCTACAGACTGTGCAAATTGAAACAACTTTCCTTGGCCGTAAGCACTTCGACCTCTATTACTGTAAAAAGCTACAAAAACTAGTACCATTATTCTAAAGAATGAAATGACAATGTAGTTTAAACAAATCCAAACCACACAAGTGTGTACTGTTTTTCACCCCAAACACCATATAAAACCGTGTACCAGCACTTGAAAGGACATCTCTTCCCCAGCCCCAACTTGTTCATTTTAAACAGCAGGCACATTCTGTTTAAACATTCATTTTGCTTACATCTCGTTTCCTTCCTCTCTTCTCCAGTTTCTTGACTACTCCTGGCAAGGCTGTGAAACAATCCTCTGCTTTTAGCAATTTATCTGCCTTTCCCCACTAGAAGTCAAGCCCTACAACATCAAAAACTTTACCATGGTAATCAACTGTTATGGCTCAAATTAATTAAGACAACACAATAAAGAAAACAAAGATCCCATTCTCATGGAGATCACTATGCTTATTAAAAACAAGCAAAAGAATATGCAGAATGCACAATATGTAAGGTACACAAAGATGTGTTACTTTTTCTTATGATATAGGGGTTAATTTAAAATACAAAGCTCCAGACAGCAGTTCTTCAGCCAAGTTAGTTCTTTAGAGCACTAAAACTATGCTTCAAAGCTCTGCCTCTTCCCATCCTATTTATACTGGCAAACCTCCTGCTGACGAGCTTATTAAGAAACAAAGCAGTTCTGCAGCCCTATTCAGTAACAGCAAGGTCCCATCTAGGGTACTAATGCCCAATTCTGGGTGCTGTTTTTCACGAATGACTGAAGTGAGCTGGCAAAAGTCCAAAGGAGAACAGTAAGAGCAATCGGGGAGAAAGCAGAGGGACACAGCCATACTAGTCATTCACTTGCCAGTTTTACAACTCCTAGAAGCCCACAGGCAAGGTAGCTGGATGCACCTTCCAAGCCATCTTGACCTCGCTGATAAATGGTTCTGGAGTTTATTTTGCTAAGAGTTGAACTTGCAACTATCCATGTTCCCTGGTGGGAAGTTTGCATATCCTACCCTTGAAAGCTTTTGTTTTAAGGAAAATGTCAGAGGTTGCTGGAGATCTCAGCTGAGACATTCCTGCCAAGCTACGTTTCACTGATATTCTCATATCAAATTTACCCTCACTCCCAGAAAATTAAACAGAGAAGTAGGTTTGGTTAAGTATGTCACAATTTAGAAAGATAGGACAACTGATATGCACATTTCTAAGTAAATGACTAAAGCAGCAGTAGGTATTCATATCAAGGATGAAAGTTAAGTCAATTATAGTTTTGCAAAACATCAGCATAAAAACCTTTTCCTCTCTTAAAATCATCTGTTAATGACTTACAAAAACAAGCCAAGCATGTCTGATCGACACATAAAACTAAGGACACATTTTATAGTCCTTCTGGAAGCACTTGAGAAAAGGTTTCAAAAGCAAGGTTAATATGCCAAAAGGATTATATTTACCTTAATGATGTACTGTAATAAAATATGCAGCAAAACAACTCTGTGTGTGTGGCTATTCTGTTTCCCAGAACTGACTGAGTCACTAAGCAACTCCCATTAATATTATCATCTGTGCTTAAAGTAATTTATTTATCCCCAAGTCCATGCTAAATATTTATATTTGCTGAAGACATCATCATAGATTACATCCATTCTTTACCAATGTTTAGCTAAGAGATGAACTAGTACAGGCCTGTGCATTATTATTTGCATAACTTTAGCAGAATATTGACTTCATTGCAGAAACCTCTCCTCTTCTGGAGGCCTGTTGTACATCATCAAGCTTTCAACAAATGTGCATGCAATCATTTTAAGTTCCTTCAGGAATCCAAAAGAACTAGTTCTAATTTCATTGTATTTACTTAGTACAATTTCTTAAAACCTTGTAAAAACATAGCTAAAAGAATATACATTTTAGCTAGCACATGACAAGAATACATCATTGTAAACAACTGACCAGCTCTAACTGATGCAACTTGACTATACCTTGGGAGGAATGACAATTTTTGAGGGCCTTTGTCTACTTGCTGTGCGATGCTTTGGGCTTGATGTACAGCTGTGCTCCCAGTCCCACTCACAAGGAGATGACAGTGCTGTAGTTTGCTCCCTGTAAAAGAAAGTTTCATTTAAGTCAGGTATGACCACAAACAACTGATAGTAAAGCCTGGAACACTGAAGTCCTTGAGATAAAGAGGATATAAAATATATTTCCCTGATGAGTTTGGCATGCTTTAGCTTCCCTGGCAATCAAGTGGAAACACTGCTTGAAAAAACTGAGATACTCAGCAATATTTACATGCAAGCCTGCATGCAAAGCAATCAATACATTTTTGCCAATGAAACAGGGTATTGACAGGAAGCATATTTATAGTCACTTTGTTGCACTGGTCCTCGCCACAAACCATCTGGTTTTTTGTTTCAATTTAGTTTTAGTCTGATTGTTTAGCTTGCACAAGACTGTACAAAAGAAAGCTAATAAATAACAGCGTTGTATTTTGAGCATAACCTCAGTAAGAACAATTGGATACACAGGCTTCAGTGACATCAGATGGTAAATTACCATTAAATGGAAGTTCAGTTGCCAGCATCAGTTGCCTCACCAGGCTTTAGCTACCCCTTTTGGGCACAAGTAGCATGTTCGCTTCCATTCAATATGGCTATTCAATATGGCATTCACTATGACCCCTTGTCCTAGTCCTTGATTATCCCCAGTAGAAAAACAGAAAATGAATGGTTTAACTAAGATGAAGAAGGAACTTTTCACAGAACTAGAAACATAAGCCAGTGGTTAGGGTTTATTGGTGGCTTTTGTTTCGTTTTTGAAAGAAAACCAACACAGAATTCGATGATTTTAATTCCTCTTTCTCAAAAACATCTTTCTAAAGTGTTCCATCTTCAAAAAAGGGTATAGCCAGACTTCACTAGAAAAATATATTAGCCATACTTTTAGCAGGTTTGTTTGTTTGCTTGTTCCCCCCCTCTGCCATAACTTTTCCCCAGCAATGTATAGGTATTTTTTCATTGTGGTTAATACTCCATTAGGCATTTCGAAATAGCTTAAGAGCCATAAGAAAGATATACTGAAATAACTTCCCCAACTGTATACAAATCTGGCCCAAGTTTTAGATGTCTTATGTGTGACACCCACTTTTTCCTGAACACACATATAATGAGGTCACAGGTTTGAAAAGACATCAGACATCACATCTTGAAACTAGAACGTTATTTTCCCCTTTCTCCCCAAGCACTTCCAACATAAAAACATCTTTCTAAAGGTAAATTACTGTTATAAGTTATCAGTAACATGAGTTTATGTGACCACTAAAGAGCAGCACCAGCTATGCTGTGCATTATGAACCAACTTCAGCTTTATTGTTCCAGGGTGTGCACAGAATACAATTCTGGAAGATGCAGAAGAGTCACACAAGCAAGCTAAACCAAGCTACCACTGCTGCCATCATTTCCCCTCTGTGTGAAAATGCCAAATGTTATAAAAGTCAATCTGTCAGAGAAATCACATCACTATTCCCAGCAAAGATGGAAGTAAAAAAACTTAACTTTATAATGCCTTTGATATGAAAATATAAATGAATATCTTAGCAAAGTAACATATTTGCCTTTCCTGCTTTCTTTTGCACAGTAGTCTGGGATTTTAAGCAGAATTCTTACAACTTTCAAGCAATGGCTCTGGACCTAGCATCACCTAGTGCTGTTTTTTTATTCTAGGAGATGATTAAGAAAAATAAAGAAAGTGTTTAATTATGCACCTGAATTCATGTAGTGAGGAGGTGACAGATGGGGACCTCTATGTCCTATATTCAGTATTAGGTTTTGGCAAGTGTCTCAATATGTTTTTTCCTATACACACATACATTTAAAACATCTTTTTTAAAAGAATGTGACAGGGTACTGCTAGAAGGTGATAAGCTGATGTTAGCAAAGTGAGTTATTAATGTGCTAATTCCAGTTGTATAGAATAAGCAGTCTGCAGCTACAAAAAGAACAGTGCTTTTTCTGTCAACTCAGTTTACTTTGCCACGATTGCTGGTTACCAATCTTTAGTTCCCTGAAAGTTTTAATGAAAACATAAGAGGGATCCCTATTACAGTCCAATGACAGCAGTTCTTCTGCGCTGGAATGGCAAATCCAAACATAATCCAAATACATCTTAAAACCTCTCCCTGAAAGTAGGGAGATGTCCGATTAAGAATGCTGGAAATAAAAACAATTTGTGTGTGTTTTGTACTTTGATACTAACACTCAATAGTAGATGAAAGCCACAGTTACAAAAGAAATAGACATTACAGTTAATAAGTTTCATTTTTAGAGGGCTTGATTCAAGCTGTGACTCTGGCCAAACTAACCTACTCGAAAACTAAGAATTCTACAAGAATATATCATTACTTTCTAACACAGCTTCTCAAAATAGCAGGAGCAATCATGTACCGCTTTATCGACCTATAAAGAGCAGCTGAAAAATTCAAAGGGATTCACATGTAGATAATTTACATGGAACAATCAAAGGAAGTCACAGTCTAAGACACTCGGCTGTCCTGTGTCCAAATAGACTATACTGACAACCCTGTTTAATGGGCAAGTTTCTAACAAAAAGCCCTACAAGCACTCATTAACACAACACTTGAAATTTAGGACCAACTAGAAAAATACTTGTGTTAATAAAAGGCAGAAAACCATTTCCATCCGTGTATTTTCTAGACTAGTTTCTGCAGTTCTGGTGATAGATATGAAAAAAAAAAAACTGTAAAAATCATATGATACATACTAGTTTAATTACTTTTACTGTTGCTACCACCATTAAAGAAAGCACTTTTGTGGAAAAATTATAGGATAAATCTGAATTCAGTTATAGTCAAACAGTCACAATTATAATCCAAGGTTTTCTTTGAAGTCTTGCTTACACAGAACTGTTCCAAACCAACAGAAACACACTAATTGGTCTTGGAAAAAAGCCTCTCATATTTTGCACTCCTCTGCAATGTCTGAAACAAGGCAATGGCATTCTGTTGCATTACAAAAATACAAGAGACTAGAAGGACTGTGAAGACACCCACCATCAGTGCTACTCATACAGGGACAGGTGTGAGAGAATGGCAATCCCGTTTTCCACATAATACAAGCTTTTGGTGAAACAGTTACAAATAGAAGCATTTTTCTGAAGCCTAATACTCAAGCTGAGTGGTACAAGAAAGCACTCTGGATTGTTTTTAACAAAATCAGAAAAACTTTCCTGTAAGGAAACTGTATTGCTAAGTATGATGAGCTCCTGCTTCTAAGCAGAGAAGTTGACTGCACAGACAAAATTGTTCTTCTTTTCCCACTTAAGAAAGTGCTTCTCTGACAGATAAAAATTAAAATATACATATTTTTAAATGGGGAGAGGGGAAACACACACATACATATATGATGTTAGTAGCAAGCAAAAAATACAAAATAACCATTCCATTTTTGTTCTGATCAGTATACGCGTGTTTATCCTTTCTGTTCTTCAGCAAACTCCTGATTTAGAAACACCTTCCCTACTTATTCTACTAGCCAAGGACAGGTAGCACACAGAAATGTCTAATGAAACCGCTAAGTTCAACCACAACTGCTAAAAATACAGAGCTTGGAAGGTATGAAAAAGGATTACCTGTTTTATGAATAACTCTCCTCTTTCTGATAACAAGCTTTAAAGATGCAGGATTCAAGGTGAGCACAGTTTTTCCCATAGTTACTCACTGATTGCTTTTAACACTTACCCTGGATGTTGCCACAGATTTGCATGTCTACCCTCGGGAAGCAGTTCCCTCTTGTTAAGGGGAGTAATACCTATTGCTGCTTCTAAAATAGTTATGTACTTCTTGTACCGCATCCTGCCTTTCTTAAGAGTTCCACCACGCTAAGTTATCATCCAAACGCAGATGCTGCAACTGAAGTCATGCCTCTTCACTTATTTGAAATGCTGCTTTTTAAAATATGCTGAAAGTTTGAAGCAGAAAAATAATGCTTTTTTCCCCTCTCCCAGGCTTGGACAGTTAGCAGGGGAGAGAAACCAAAGAAAAACTCCTAGCAGATTCCCCAGAAACGTCATTGTTATGTAATTCGATCTTTGAATAAGACACTAATGAAAATGATTGAAGAGACAATCACAGTTCTAAGCCTGGCCGGATAATGCACACTCTCCAATTGACTAATCCTTTGCTAAATCTCTGCTGTCTATAATCTTTCAACTGCTAATGGAGCACTAGGTAACTTCTCTGTCAAACCCATCCAGGGAATAAAAGAGATCTGCACAGAAAACTTGAGACCATTTTAGAGAGTGACAGACAAAAATAGCTTTTGCCATAACTTTTCTCACCAGAAAGCACCAGAGCACCAGAAATCTCTCTACATTAGAAGTGTCACAAGGGATTTATCTCCTCTACTCAGAAGAGGCATGGAGAAACACTTCCTTACATGGCTTGTACAGAATTAAGCTAGAGACTCCCATTATGATACCTACTAGTCATTCAAATGTGCCTTATATGATGCCAGAAGCCATATCCCCATGTCAAAATTGTTCTAGCCATGAGGTAAGTAACTGTGCGTGCCAAAGACCTCAGGGATGAACTACAAAGGTGGAGACAGATGTACATGTTGAAAGAAGTAACACTGACACTTTGGAAACACTGCAATACTGTCAAATTGCAATATTCAAAGAGATGTACTTGATTGCAAAACTAATCAAGGAAATGTTGATGTAATGCTTCTTAGATAGTAAGAAATGAATGCTTACATATATATAGTTACATGTATTATATAAATATTATGCATTTATGCAGTAATGTACATAAAAATGTAGAAAGAAAAGATGTCACAGGAAGACTGCAGCCTTGAATCACTACTCCCTCTGTAAACACTTTAGTTATTGGCTAGTATTATTAGACATGTCTGTATTCCTTTTGAGGTGATTTCATATTGCATGCTAATTATTTAGAAACCAAGATGAAAACAGCTACTTTTCATTTCTTGTGCTGCAAAATATTCAGCTCTTAACAGCAAGAATTGTAAAACTGTTTCCAGATCCTACATTACTTATAATCCTGCATTACCCATATTTGATGCTTAATATTCAGTTACATTTGTAGATCACATTAACACATGCACACACTTAAGTATCTCAGGTTATCACTAAAGAGCAATCCATGCAACTGAACTGAGAAGAGCGAAATAAAATCCAGCATATTTTGGATTCAGGGATTACCACTACAATTGTCAGATGAAAAAAAAAAAATTCACCTACATAGTTGCATGCTGATAAGGAGTATGTAGTCTGAAATTCTGTGGTATGTTAAGAAAAATAATTAACATATTGAACATGCATGAATTAAATTAAGCAAAAAAATTACTTCTCCGGGTCCAAAAAAAAGCCAGATTCACTTAACTACAACTTTAAACATCTGTACACAAACCATTAAGAAGCTTAGGAAAGCAGAGTACTACTCGAAGCCTGCAAGCACAGCTAACGTCGTTAAGCCTGCATGCATCCTGACTTCTGCTAGTTTTGGCAGCTCTATCGTAAAGGCAGTACTGAAAAGGAAAAAACAAGACAAGAAGTGAGCAGTTTTTGACAATTCCAGTTTTTAAGGACCTTCTGACTGTAGAAGTCTATGACAATATTCTTTTTTACTCAAAAGCAGAAACATTTTGAGAAAATCCAGTCTTCCCTCAAAGTCAGTTTCATTAATAACTTCAGTATTACCACACTTTATTACCACACTTTCTCCCACGTAGTTTTTGTATTTCTTTCTGTCCACCCTCTCCCTTAACAATTTTTTTAACTTAAACTTTCCCCTTATAAATCTAAGAAATAGTTCTTAAAAAACCTCCCCAGAGTACTTTTCAAAGCAATTCCTTTGCAAAGTCTAAAAAGCATTTAATGCAGCCCTGGTTCATCTTTTGTCTCTTTGAGCAAAGCCTATTAATTCTGACTAGAAAAGGAGCCCCACGACTAGTGTTGTATGTGGAGAAGCCAAGCCCACACAATACGCACAAGTTACTCCCAAGTACAGCTTTCGGTTAAACGGTGTGTGAAATCACCAGGTTATCTAGAGAGAGAAAGACTGACTCACAGTTTATCAATTTCCTTCAACTTTATTTGGAAACAGAAATTCAAAGCTATTAGTACATGCATTGTTAGTGAAGCATGGCTTTTGTAGAGCAAACAAAAAGTCTAACACATACCTTCATCCATTGTTTCCTGCTGGAGAATTATCATCCACTCCTGTTTTTCTGTCTTTGTATTTTTTCAGGAAGAACAGAAACCAAGTTTTATTGGAAAGAAAACAGTGCAGTTTTCCTAACTGAGAACACACAAGTGATGGCTCAGAAAGCACAATGTATTTCTGAGAATGGGGAAAAAATGACAGGGCTTTTTTTATCCACCAAAGAAACATTTACAAGATCAAAGCAAAAGCTTCCTTTTGCTGTAATCCTCAACAGATGAAAAGAGTCATACTCTCTTAATTAGATGTAGAGCATACTTCATGTAAACTGATGACAGAAGCATGATCATGTCTTCAGTCACTTCAGACCCAAATACAAAAGAGACAATCACTGCCCAACGCAGCCACAACTTACTTTCCATTTTGTGAGAAAAACAAAATCCTGTTCTTTCTCATCTTTCGACAAAAATCTTTAACAGCTACAGATCAAAGAATTCGCTTATTAAGACAGCAAGAAACACGCATCTCTTCCTACATGCTTTTGCTGAGGTGATAAGAATTACTGTGACAGTCAATTGTTAACTTCCAGAACATGCGTGTGTTTCGTTTGGGCCATGTAGCCTAAGAAATAGCTTGAAAAATGACCAGAACATATGTAAAGTTTGATCTGTTGAAAAAATCTGAAGGTAAAGGAGCATTAAAGATCAGACTGAGAGTGTGGGAATGAAACGAGAGGAGGAGGACCTGGAAACTTCTTTCACACAGCTTCACGGATTGCAGTTGCTTCTGGCCCCTCCTTAGAAATCGTCCCTTCCCTGAACAGTCCATATGTTCCTGGAGATTCTCAGAATCAGCTTATACAAAGTTGTGCTAAGGAGGCTAGAGACACCAGTAGTCAAATCTCCTGGCTATTAAGCAGAGCTAGATGATGAAGCAGATGTTAGAATAGAGAGTGCAAGCCAGACTACAGGCAGCCTTGCTGTTAAGAGTGACGTGCAGGAGAGATGTATGGGTTTTTTCTAAAGCCTTAAAAAAAAACCAACCAAAAAGTAATGAGGCAAAGCAAATAACAAATAGTTTGAACGAATATGTGAAATCTTCGTTATGATGAGGCTACATCGTTACGATCAGGCTCAGTTTATCAATACCATAGAGATGTTAAAACATGAGTTTTGTTATGAGAGAGTTATGACAACACAACGCTTTTGGGAGATGTATCATTGAACCAGTTTTAGAAAAAAGCCACAATGGTCCAAAATACCTGAAGTCATGCCTAACTCAATGAAAACATAGCCACATCTAACTAGACATCCTAAATCTGACACTTCACATGTATATAGACCACACCCCAGATAACTGCACACCTTTAAGAAATAAAAAGAACTCTCTCAAAAGCAGTTTTGGATTGCTGGTACAAAACAAAAGCAGAGACAAAAGCATGAAAAGGGAGGAGGCACTGGAAAAAATCAGAACAAAAGGGCTTTATATTTTGTCTTGCACACTTATTGACCCTACTATTGTATCAGGCAGTATTTTTGTCTGTCGTTTTCACGTTATTCATGTGAAAAGAGAGTACTAATGAGTTTCGTTTTCTTCCTAGATTAGCAACCATTGATATCTGAGGTTCCAACACTCAGATGCACAATGACAATGCTGACCTAAATTCAGGAAGACTCGGGTAGCTTGTGTTTCCTAAAAACAAAGCCTGCAGCTGATGAATACACACCAGGGCAGATGCTGTACCAGGTATCAAACCAGAGCTCCCGCAGCTCACTGTTCTTATTAAGCTTGGATCATAAACATCCTAAATACATTCACAAATGCAAGGGCCATCTTACGCTGAACAGAAAGGAGCTGACACAGTTTGCATTTTCATTTGAAAGAGAAAAATACAATATCCTCTAGCGACGTGTACTTTAAAAAAGCAATCATCTGCTTTAAGAGAAAACTAAACAAAAAAAAAAATCCCAATAACAAGCCAACTAAAACCCAACCCAAACATTAATAGTTTAAAGTATTAAATGACGTGAGTGTACTTTGCTGCTGCGTGAAGCTGTTTAATTACTACACTGCAGTCAGCACCTGTTTAAATTATGCAATGTTTAAGTAAAAAATAACCGCAGCCCTCTACTATTGAATGCTGGCTTTGTCTGGTGAAAAAAACCAAAAACCAAAACAACCACACAAAACAAAAAAACAAAAAAAATACAACAACAATTAAAAAAAATCCTAGTCAAAAAAAAAAAAACACCAAACAAACAAAAATACCCACAAAATTTCAGCAGGTTCTGAATCATAATTTACCTACTCAGGAAAAAAAATAAATTCTGAAGTGGGACCAGGATAACCCAAGTACTTGTAAAAAACCACTAAAGACCAACAGAGGTTCCAAAGGCTCTGGGAACAAGCAGTAAACAAAGTTTTCAAGGGAGCAGACACGGGGATTCAACAAAGTGTTGCTTTCTGAGGAAGAGGATACATTCAGATAACTGAGAATAGCACCCGATGGTTGAACAGCTCTATTCTGACTGTGTAGATTCTCCATGAATTGAGAGCACTTGGTCATGGGACTGCGACAAAACCTTTGACTCTGAAACATGATGTGCACTGGTGCGTGTATGCCACATGGTTACGCAAAACCTGTCATACCCATGTCCGTGCTCCAGTCTTTGTAGGTAACGCACCATTTGCAAACATCCTTCATTATGGCAAGGCCCACATATGAGAAGACAAAATTATGCCGTATACAGTTACTGCCATAAATGTTTGTTTTACAAATAGATTGTCTCATTTTTGAGAAGTCTTCCAAAGTTCACAGAAATCCACTGCAATTTGGGATTAAGATCTACAACCTTTCTGCAGCTAATGGCAACAATCAGTTCACAGATTTAATAAATTTTTTTTTCACCAGCAATCAGTATTTTCATACCTATTTGAAAATAGATCAGACCTGAAAATCCCCAACCTCAAAAACCTGTAGCTGTTCTAACATTTGAGTGCTTTGCTCCCCCTGTCATTAGAATGACTGATTCCAGGATTATTAAAAAAGGATGAAATTGATGCAGCTGTGGCATGACAAAAGTTACACCATCCCTAAGCACATAAATACTGTTATTTCAACAATTAAAAGTAAACAGTCTTGTAACACGAGATTTCCTTTACCCTACAAGGAAGTTCAGGAGAAAGACAAGGTTGGTAGCTATTCAAACACACAAACAGTATCACCCAGATTTGCTCTAAGTTAAATGCGGTTTGAAGTAGTCCTGGACTATTAGCCATTCCCCAGTTGAGGATTACTATGGCCCAGGAACTTTCTGATGCTTTTAAGCATATAGGTTTTATAAAGGTATGATACATCCACTTTGTGAACCATGTCACTGCCTAAACATTGTTTTAATCACTAAGAAAGATTTCCTGGTTGTCCTTAGAAGACACTGAACCAGGAAAGGGGGGATTAGGCAATCAAAAAAGTATCAGACACTTAATTACTTTGATGCTTCATTCTGAAGAGCTCTATTTAAATTATAGTTCATGCAAAGTATTGGGATCACCCTAAGTCCACTGTATAATTCCCAGCACTCACCTTTAGTCTCACAAAAACCCAGTGCAATGGCACTGAACACCCGAGCGGACAGCACTGACAGTGATACAGGGCAATAGCAAAACACACTTAGACGCAGTTTCACCAATCCACAGTGACATCCTTTTGTAAAGGGAAGTGGACTCGCTGCCACTTCTTGAAACCAATGTTTAGGGCTGAAGATGTTTGCATGTAACTGTCTGGAAAGCAATTATAACAGTAAACTCACCCAAAAGTCACATACATGCAGAAAGCTTCCTCAAGAAGCCTGATGACAGCCCTCATAATCCTCATAATAATGTTAGACTGAGTATAGATCTTATTGACCATGTCTAAGTGGCACACACATGCTTACTAAATGCAAAACATTTCAAAATCTCTTAAAGCAGCCTGATGATCTCTCAATTAGTATTAAATCAAACAAGTAAACTTCCTATGTCTTCCAGTACCTGATTCTTGCCGTGTCAGGCCTTCACAGATCCTGACAAGGATCGCTGTTTGGAAGAACTTACAGATAAACCCTTAGACCACGAATGCTTCATAAATGAAAGAAGCAGTTTTATCAGTCATAGCATATGCGAGTTTCTCTTTTATTTTCTCTGAAGTATAGCTGAATCACAGTTCTCAACCTTTAAAATAAAACTTAGTGGAACAAAAGAAAAGGTAAATCGTTTTGTTGCAAATGATGCGACCTTGATAATTACATCCAAAGGTCAAAACAAAGCAGACATTTGCAGCCTCTCCTGCAGCACAGCTGTGGAGCCAAGAGCTCTTGAGCACCATCGTAGCTGTGGGAACCGATGCAGTTTTAAAACTTCGGGCTAGAGAGCAGATAATTCAAAGATTGTCTGTATTAAGTGAATAACTACTAGAAAGCAACGTTGAAGGCATGAAAGTTTTCTAATTGGTTATATGACTCTTACACAAGTATGTTCAAACAGCATGTACTTCTCATGCTGGAAAAAGTATGCAGACAGGTTTCAAGTGGGGGGTAAGCAAAGGCAGAGTTGTCTACTGGAGCAAGTGCATGCTATGCATCAACCTTGGCACTCCAGGATGAAAATCTAATGTACCTGGGCTCCAGCACCGCAAACACGGCCGATGCCAAGGCACTTTAACAGGGCAATTAAACAGCTGGCTTCTGGAACTGCCTGTTCCTTTGTTTCACGGTTCCCTGTTAACTTGAAACTTCCCCTGACCCAGTTAGCCAAAGCCCAAGGCACGGCTGGAATCCACTCGGGATGTGCCAACACAAAGATTTCAGGAATTCTCTGTGCAACAAAGGCAGCTCAAGCCCCCGGCGGCGGGGGCGTGCGCTGGCTGGGGGATCCGCCACCCCCGCCACCCCCCGCGGGGAATAACCCGGGTAAACAAACACCCCGGCTCGCCGGTGATATCTCTCCCACTTTCCACGTAGTATCGCACTCTCCCGGAAAGTACTTATCACGGAAAAAGTCACTGAGAGCCGCTTAATCCCGTTAGCGAAAAGCCGATCCCCGGCCCGAGCCCGGCTGTTCGCGCCGCCCAGGTGCGCGGAGGACCCGGGACCGGACTGGGGGGGGCCCGGTGGCGCGGCGGGTCCGGCAGTCGTGGACAAAGGCGGCAAAGCGCGGCCGGGGAGAGCAGCTGAGGGGGCGATAAAACCCAAAGCACACAAAGGAGCGAGGAGGAGAATCCGCACAGCTCGTGGCGGCAGCGCGGCCCCCGGGGCGGGGAGCGGTGGCAGCGGCCGCGGGGGACAGGGGGTTCCGGGGGGCACCGCACCTGCTCGGGCGGAGGGGAGCGGCGGAGAGCGCGGGTTCGGGGCGGGGATATCCCACGGGATACTCGCCTGCTCGCGGAGAGAGTCCGGCA
>VZRZ01001141.1:206370-221287 GCA_013398175.1 Climacteris rufus
GGTGCGGCCACGCCGGGGCGGGCTCCCGCCGCAGGTGCCGGCCTCGCCCCCAGGTGGGGCGGAGAGGGGAGGGACGGGGAGGGCAGGGGACAAGAGGGAAGGGGCGGTGACGGCCGGACGGGCGCGCAGGGCGCCCCTTCCTTAGGCGTGCCCCACCTGCGGCCGCCGCCCCCCAGTGCAGGGGTGCCTTCGCCCGGCTCTCCCCGGCCCACGCCCGCACACACTAACACCCGCGGCGGCGGCAGAGGAACAGGAAATACCGGTCGCAGCCCGGTGCTCCGCGCCGCTGAGTCACCGCGGCGAGGCCGCCCCGCCCCCCGGTTTTTCCCTGCCCGTCCCCTGTCCCGGCAGGGGACCCCGGGTCTGGTCACCCCCGCTCCGGGCCCGGGCCGCAGAACCTGCGGGCGGGCACGGCCGAGCTCTGTCCCCGCTGGCGGGGTGCACCGTCACCCAGCCCGGCGCTTGGGTGTGTTTTCCGTTTACATCAGTGTTTTGTTTAGAACTTGGGATCATTGCCCATCTGAACCTTGCTAACGGGAAGACCGCTAAGACGGCATTTAACACCACGGCGCCGTGTTCCACGTACGCCTCTCTGCTTTTCCCTGCCCTTTATTACAGAAGAGCTGCGGCCGCTTTACTGACAGCTGAGGAGGGCTCTGTTCACACAATCGCTCAGCTGAAACACACAAGAGAAGCAGGAGGTAGAGCAGCTCCATTTCCAGGCCGGCACATCCCACCTCACTCCCCCTAGGCCACCAATACTGCTCCTGAAACTGTAACATACTATGAGGGAAATACACTTCAAGCTAGCATTCCACAGGTATCAGCTTTCGGCATCACTGCTGTGCTGAAGCCGAAATGAGAAATGCAAGGCCAAACAGCCCTGGCAAGATTCTTTGGAGTCGTATTTCTTCCGCATTGTAAAGCACTAAATGTCACCAGGAATTCCTTATCTGCTGCCTTATCTGGCGGACAGTTAAACCCTTTGCAAGCCCCTCTAAAATTAAACAGCACACTCCCGCACCTATCTGGCCTGCAGAACAAAATCTACTTACAAGTTTTCTGGTTTGTTGCTAGTTGCAGGTGAGAAATGTTCTAGATTTCTACAGCATTTCTACTGCAGATAAATTTCTTCCTCAACAGGTACAGTTCATGCAGTATGTCTCACGCAGAAAGTAAGACGAAGGCGGCAAACAGTATTCTTCATGAAGGGACTGG
This sequence comes from Climacteris rufus, assembly GCA_013398175.1. Taxonomy (NCBI): domain Eukaryota; kingdom Metazoa; phylum Chordata; class Aves; order Passeriformes; family Climacteridae; genus Climacteris; species Climacteris rufus. The sequence continues at coordinate 207,589 of VZRZ01001141.1, forward strand.
ACTTTGGAAGGAGGCCCTGAAAGCGCCTATTTTATTACAGCAAATACAAAACCGCATTCAGATATTGTATCGAAAAAGCCTGCTTGTAGCCATAGTTAATAATTAACATACATCCACTAGCCTTCACGTGACAATTTCAGGCTAAAAGCCCCAACAGCAAAAATCAGAGGGAAAAATAAAAAAAAGACTAATTCCCAGCTAATTCATCAACTTGATGTTTTCAGTCAATTACAGACTAACTCCGTGATCAGCACGTACTAAATATTGCATTCAGGCAGAAGCAAGGCGCGAGGAGTGGAAATTTAGTCTCACTTCCACGTATGTGTCAGATCACTTGGTTTACACTGTGCCGGGTGTCTGTTTTCTTAATGAATGTTTAAAAACTCAATCTGTTAGTTCTTTAAATGTTTTCCCTTTTTTTTGAAGCTTCTTCTATAACAGTGGCCTTAGGATGCTTGGTTAATGGTTCTAAAATGCTGTTAAGAGGAGTAAGACTATGGACACATTAAAAGTATCACTATTTTTTTTTTTTTAGTGTAACAGTAAGGAACATTGATGGCTAGCAGAAGAGTCTACATCTGAAAATTAACAATGCTTACAAAATTACTCACTGTGTTACTGATCACTTTGCATAATTACCTTGATACAAACAGTTTTTAAATCAATTCAGCAAACTGGAGAGGGCAGAAACATTATATGCCTTGTTTTATACAGCTATTGTTTCCTTATCTAAACCTGTCTTTCCTTTACCTGAATTCCAAAAAAAGTTTGTAATCAGTAACAGTTTAAAATACTTCCATTGTTCGTGGCTCTGTTTATTCTATCCCCAGTAAAAAAGCAGTCTCCATTGACCATCTCCCTTAGTAAAGCGCATGAATCTTGTCTTTGTTCTACAACTGCCAACATACAATTTATATAAAAGACGATTCGGGATAGGGATGGATGTAACTCCACACCAATTTTTCTTATCTTTAAACAAGAATAAAAAAAAAAATCTCAAAAGCAGAATGGACTGTAACATGTTTGATGGGCTACAATGATAAACAGTGGTGTGAAGTAAATTTAAAACACCATTCCCTGAAGTGCCACAACATGAAGCAGTCCGGCCCATGTCTCTCCTTGCCCTGCCAATGACATCAGCTGTTGGGCAAAGTGAATCTCTTCCCTACAGCCTTTGCTTCTGCTCCTCCCCTGCTTCCTTTACTATTTTGAATGTTCTTTCAGGTATTTTGGCAAGCCTCCACCTTCCTTCCCAGGACTCCTACATGTTACAGAACTGGTTAGCACAATCTCAGAGTTCAACCATCAACCAGAAACTAAAAGTAATCAAACACAAACCTTCCTGTTTCTCCCCCTTTCTCTTATTCTACTACCTCCTCCTCAGGACAAACCTTTATCCCATTTATTGGAACTGTCAATAGACACTGGGAATTTTAAGAAAGTAAGATGTTATGATTTTATCACATGGAACAGTCTTGCAAAGAAAAGGTAATGTCTTCATACAAATTGCCACAAGTGGAAAGGAAAATGAATCAACATACACCAGAAAAGCATTTAGACACATAACTCCTGGCAAACAAAAGTGGTACTTTTTGACCACTACAGACTGTATGCAATTGCTGTAGGCTTGACTACATGAATTAATCAAGAATTCCAAAGAACTCCTGGGCACAGAGGAAACATTAAATTTCAGCAAGGGTGGACATGCCAGTCTTTCAGACTATAAGCCAAAAATAAAAAACCTAGGGTCACATTAGCAGTTGGTGGAAACTGATACACCTAAAAAAACTCCAACACGCCCCAGTTCAAGTGCTAAACTTGAGCAGCTAGTAAAGCTACAAATGGCAACACTCATCCTTACAAAGTATGCTGCATGTTCTCTGTCACCAACAATGGAGCAACTGTTTTGTGGGAAAAAGTAATCCCCGTAACACAATGGTTCTTACTGATACTGTTTGTCTGTAGTCCATATCCAAGGATTGTCCTTCGGCTACCTCTTTTGGGAGAGGTGAAGCAAGAAACCGTCGACGTGATGTCAGGTGGGGAGCTATACCACAATCTACTTATTCCAGTAAATTACAAAAGTAGAATATAATCGAGAAGTGTTACTTGCCTCAGGGCAATAGGCAGTCTGACATTAGAATCAGAGCTCGTTCTGTGCCTTCACTCTATGAGTGTGACGGCTCATGGGAGTCCTTGCCCTTACTTACAATTTGATGCAAGTATTAAAGCAAAAAATGAGTCATGTCCTATGATTCATTTTGTACACCAAGATAAAACTCACTCTAACTTGCTAACACTATTTATCTTCACCAGTTAAGATTAAATCCATTTGCTACTCAGATACCTTAAACCAGGAAATTGTTTGTGTAAATAGCAGTAGCATTATGGATGAAGGGCAAGGCATGACAACTGTGAAAGCTGACGTGCTCCTACAAAATCCACCCTAACTGGATAAATTTGGACAGAATCTTTCCAGTCCCACTTTTAAGAAAGAATTCAAAACCACATGCAAGTCTGTGCCTTCAGCCTTTTCCTCGTACCCTTGAATCACACCTTTACAAAATGAATTAAGAATTCTACATGCAACTTTATTGAGGTATAAACATTTCCACGAGATGTAAGCAAATGAACAATGAACCTCCCAATATGAATCAGATGTGTGTTAGTGACCACGTTGCAAGCAAATTACTTAAGAAAATAATTTTTCAAAAAATCGATTGGAAAAAATAATTACACATAATCAGGTAAAGGAATAGCCAGGACAAAGTATGCTCAAATATCAAGTCATTAACTTCTACACAAACATGGTTAAATGACTATCTCAAATTCTAGGAGATTGAGCTGAATATTATAAAAGTAAATATGTAACATTACATACTTCAACAGGCTACAAATTATTTTCAGTGTTCTAAATTCAGAACAGCAAAAACGTGTTCTATTTTTACCTCCCTCTAGCTTGTTTTAAAAACCTTGTTTTTACTCTTATATTAATGAGATTTAGGACTCACTGTATTCACCTCATCCAGTAGAGCTGAAATTTATATTGATTTAAAAACATGTAAACAGCATGCACCATTAACCAAGAGCTACTTCCGGTGAGATCTCTCTCTATTAAGTAGTGTAAAATAGCAGGTAACAATGCTTACGCTCTAAATTCAAATACTGGGCAAGAACACTTGTTACTTACTGTTTTTCAATGACAGAATCAATCACACCTGACAAGCTGGCTAGAGAATCATGCCAATCATGGTGTCAGAGAAATCAAGAAGAAAAATACTTTGCATTTAACATCTTTTCATACAATTTGCAAGAGTATGGTATAATTGTTTCCTCATGCATTAGTCAGCAACTTTTTCCTCCCATTTTACAAGTAATTAAAAACTGCAAGTGGTGATAATACAACAGTGCAAATGTTGAAGTGTTGCAGTTCATTATTTCTTTTAAATGCTTTTGTTTTAAGAGTATATAATTTATTTCATTTACATTTTTAACAGCCTCATGAAGACAGCTTAATTAGTCTAAGAACCATACTTGATTCTAGGAAATTTCTGCATCAGCACAGTGCCAGGGAGAGCCTTGTTATATCATGGTAACAAAAGGATTATCTAAAACCTCTTAAGAAATGCAGCAGAATAAAATTAGTGCAAATTTTTGTTACCATGAACTTAATTTTAGTCAGCTCAAAATAAAAAAAACATGTATTTCTGCTCTTTGAAGAAAAGGATAGAGAAAAAGAAATGCACAGTAACAATGAAATGTTTGCAGAGCTATTGCTGTACAGCTTAAACTTCACATACTAGCCTTTCCACTTTCTTAGAGCCACATAGATCTCTACATAATTTAAAATTTACCTAAAAAAAAAATCCTAATGTGAAACAAACTAGACTTCAGAATTTGAAGAAAATAGCAAGTTCTGCAATACTAAGAGAAAAAACTGTCATTACATGCATTATGACGTCCAATTTGACAGTGATGTGTTACAACAGCCACAAATTTTGAGGCAATACATTCACAGTACCATAATTTATGCCAATGCAACTCACAGGCATTTCTTGTTTGGGATGAATGTCTCACCAACAAAAGTTCAGTGTTTGTGTGCTTGTCAGAAGTCACCAGCTGGGTCAGTACTTACATGCAAACAAGTCTACAGACACTAAGAATTCATGACACTTCTGCAGAACGCAAGCAAGGAAGGAAGGGCAACCTTAACCACCTGTACTACACAGACGCAGATTTAAACAGCAACACAGAAATCCAAAGACTGAGCACTAGAGGAAAAATATATTATTTTCATTTTTTTTGCATAACATATTGATGCCAAGAAAAACAACAGAATTAAGCTCAGGTATTTCAGCCCAAGAAAGGGCTTGGGTTGAGGTTGAAGTCTCTAAACCTCCACGAGGTAGAATATAATCAAGTATCTTCTTTCCCAGAATATATTAAGCAGGATAAATCCAATTTAGTTTTTAAAGCTGTTGAAAATTCTTTTGATAGTAGTTCATGAAGAGATACTCTGTCATGAGAATACACCCAATTCCGTCCAGTCCAGTCATAGCGCTTGGGCCCACTAGGGAAAAAAACAAAAGAAAACAAAACATCACACACTGTGTAAGTACAGATTACTGCAGGAGACCTGCTGGAAGACTGCATGTGTAATGTATGCCAGAGAGTGCCCAGGAGAAGGAACAGATAGCACGGGGACTGACTGGTGGGTAGTCTGAGGAAGTGGAGCAGAAAAGGCCAGATATGTCAGGAACTACTGAGCCATCAAACAGATATATCTGAAGGGTGACAAGATACATCAGTCACTCCTAGGGGAGACAAGCACTTTCCCTTCCTGCTTTTGACACTGATTTCCCCACAATTTCTTCCTTTATCCCCTTCTTTCTTCACCCATATAATTTTCTTGCACACAAATATCACAGGAGTTATTTGTATAATGCTGAATTAATGCCACTGATTAGTTCTTGCGGCAGTCACATGCAAATATTCTAGGCACAGCTGAACACAAATGACCATTTTCACTTTCTTTTTAGATGCAACAAAATAATTTGACATCTGAAAGCAAATATATTGGCACGTGGGAGATTTATACCTAACATACTATTTTCCTCTGTGCTATCATATTGTGGCTAGCTTGATTTTTCCAGGCCTACATTAAGTATCAAGACAGAAACTTGGACACCTGGGTTCCATTCCACAACTTGCTATCTACCTTATTTTCCACATGTGAAATAGAAGAATGACTGAAAGGTACTCACTACCTTTAACATTAATTAAGCTAAGAAAATAAGAAAGAATGAAATGGTCATCGGGGATAAACAGAGAAACCCTTGATCTTGTAGGACATATGCCTTGGAACTCAGACAAAGACAACTCAACATGCAAAGTCTGCTAGAAGACAGACTATCCTATACATACATGAGAACAATCTGTAGGTTCTCTTTCTACAAACACTAATCTGAACCTGAAAAATCCTGAGTTACTCAAAATAGTCAAATGAAGAACTTTCCAACCGCTAGCCAAATATGAGAGGTTACAACAGCAAGCACAAATCCAAGTCACTTTCACTGAAATCTCTCTGGTTGTATCAAAAGTGGTAACTATTTGGAATCAGTTACTTTATTAAGTATTATGTATTTCTCAGTTTGCCTTTGCAGCACAAGTGCATGTTTATACTGCCCTGCACCTAGAGAATTAAGCAGTGGGATCCAGTCATTCATGAAAATCAGGCTAAGACTGACCACTCAATCAATGACAAAGAAATGGGTAAATTATCTAAGCTGGTTTTAAATGTTATGCAGTAAATATCAGCAATAAGGTTAGCATATCAAACACCTTCATAGTTTTATGAATCTCCAAAATGCTGTACAAATGTGACTTTTAAATTAATAATTTAAGCAAAGATCTATTGAATTCTATAAAATGCCTGCAAAGATAAATATAGACTAAATTTATTTCATATTGAAACTCTGCATACATTTTTCAAGCACAAGAGAGAAGAATTAAAATATTATATTAAAATATTGCTAAGAAATACTGTATAAGGTTTAAAAGTCTTTTCAGAAGAGCTACATGAAATTATTGCACAATGCTGGCAGGTTGCACACATCCACTCATGCTCTTCTTTTGCAACTCATCTAATAAAATTTTCACTTAGGTGTATAGACACTCAATAGCAAACAGAAGGTAAAAGAATTCCAAGAAAATGTTTCTGTCACATCTTAAGAAATTTGTCTCTCTTGGTATACGTTCTTAAAGCCTCAAGATCAAGATTTACTGTACAAATGCCCCAAAACATTCAAAGCAAGTGGTTACTGGCAGCACCATTTGCTTCTTTCACTTCCCAGCATACTGCAGTTAAGAAAATGTCAGTCCAGATAATACAGTATTTGCTGGAGTTGCCTTTCAGAAGTTAGGAAGTGAACACATAGAATGATACTCCAGGAAATACCACTGTTTATCATAATACCAGTTAAGGGAGTATAGAAAGGAAAAATGTCACATATTTTCACAAACTCCATACTCCATATTCTGGAGCATGTATGTCTTATCTCAAACAGAGCTCAACACACAGAAATTATCTGAATTTTTGTTTTCACAAATGGATGAAACCTGCGTGACACAAAAATCTTGCAAGCTGGTTCCTTCACCAGAAACACTGACCAACTCCCTGGGCTCTTTTTCAGGAATAGTGACAAAGAATACAAATTTGGGGGGGAGACACCAACAACAATTTTCCCACTTAACTAGCTGTTCTCACTGCTAAAACCAATAAGAAAACCTGGAATGGATGAGAACACAGCATTAGAAAAGACAGAGGAAGCAGCTAGCTAAGATTCCTGTGAAGTGCAGATGCTTGACAAAAACAAGCAGTGTGGGCACATAAACACATAAAGCAGGAAATCCCACAAGTTTAAAAGGGAAGGAGACACCCTGTTTAAATACAAAGAAAGGTTTAGATCATGACATCATCATCCCTCTTTTTCCAACACAAGCATTGTTTGTTTCTTTTTAATCATCACTGGTTATTTTTCCTATGAGTAGGCTATATTCCTGTAGACAGTGGTTTTGGACTAGAATAGTGTATGAAAATTCTGTTACAGATTTCCTGTACTAATTTAGGTATGTCACTTTACTGCAGTGTGCCCCAAACCTCTACACCAAATCACTATTGGACATTCAGGTTCTCATGTTTTGAGAATACACAGAGTAGAAGGATACTACATGATCCGTGCCATGCTATAAAAAGGGGGAAGTACATTTCCCCCCAGTCTGCAGACATTACGTAACTACACATAACTTACCTAGTGGGTGAGGACAGCCAAATCTGCCGGTTTGGTGTTTGCTTATTGATTACATATGTTCCCATGTCTCCACCTAATTTAACTGTTAGTACTCCACTCTTAAAAGACAAACAAAGTGAGAAATAAAAAATTTGCATCCTGTTACTTTGACTATTACTTCATCTGTAATAGCAAAAATTTATGTATCTGTATCACATTCTCAACTGTTTCCCAAACAGTAACAGCTTGGAAGAATTATCACTACATATTTAAAACTTGTGTTAATACCTAGCACAACCTGTGCATCTTTGAGTCCGATTTAGACTTCAAACCTTCTGGTCAGAGTTCAATTTTAGTGTATTTGTACCATTCACAATGGCATTACTTAAATAATAATCTTGAGCTTGGATCTGGCATCTTGAAAGGACTGCTAATTTGTTTTGCAATTATTAAAACATCATCCAATAACTTTTTTCTGTTGAAGAACAATGCACACTTGGTGTGGTTCAAAGTCAAGAAGCTTTATGTGTCATTGCTAGATTTCTGAGCCTACAATTTTACTTTACTTTTCTTAAGTAATTGTAACAGTTTCACAGGTAATGAACACAATTTTTTCTCAATAATTCTGATTCATACCTCAAAAATGTACTAGTTCTAAACTCCATGAGGTCTTGTTTAGCTTTAGTTATGCCATCTTTACTCCATTATTTTATTTTCTCTTTCATTTCTTACTGACAATGTAATTCCCATTTCTTGTAACTGACAAAAATATTTTCTGTTCTAATTTCAAGACAAGAAAACAACAGTACTTGGACTGGAGCTAATCTAAAGATGATCTGAATTATACTAATTAAAAAGGGAAACATTTCTACAGAATGGAATGTGATGATTCAGATTATTTATTTAGTTTGCAGTATCTCAAATACGTCAGGCCCTACAGCACCATCAAGCTTCTTTAAGGGTATCATACTTTTCATGCTTTAGTCAGAAGATAGTACTAGAGCTACCTATCATTGCTAGGACTATTTCCTATGTATAAACACTCCCTAAGGGGGAAAAATACTTCCATGTAGGAATTCCTACTGCCTGCAAACATACTCTGTAGCTTAAGCAGCAGCTCATAGATTCCTTTTTTTTTTCAAAGTAACTCAGTGTTACTGGTTTCTGACCTATCTCAAGTATCACCAGGCATAAAATAATACTCTCAGGATCTCATTTTTTTACCTTAGTTTCCATGCTGTTTCTGTGCTTGTTAAGGGATTTATATGTGTGATCAATAGAACACAAAACAAAGAGTCTCCTGGTCAAAAGTTCCATCAGGTTGTCCTGTTGGTTGTCTACTGAATATCAGTATAGTGCCAGAGAAAGCCAAGAAAAAGATACTTCTCCGTTTGTCATAATGTCAAGTTTTCCATACCTCAGTGGTCTTAGAATTGTAGAGATACAGAGTAAGAGCAGGATGGGGGATTAAGCCTGCATAGCAATATACAGGTTTCATCACTTTTCTATGTGCTTTTTTGTGTCATATTAAGTATTCAGCACGATGTGACGCTGTATGCTACAGAAACGCTCTAAGCAGTCTCCAAAGGGTTGACAAAAATTTATACTGTTATTCGCATCACGTGTCAGCTGTTAAGAGTACTGTTGCTCTATCATTGCAACATAAATAAAGGTTAATTTCTACTGCTGTACTGAAAACACTTCCTCATACATTTTGCAGTACTTCTGAAATACCAGAAAATACAATTTTAATTTTTAAGAACTTAAATTGCAAGACAGTTTTACCATATTTTAAGAAATACTGCTGTATGTATTTTGTACTACTGGATTAATGTTTGCTAGTTCCTGGTAACAACAATATTCTTCAAAAGATTTTTTTCCCTGAATACAAGGATATAAAATGGCACAAAGTAATCAAGTTTACAACAGGCACAACAGACGGTTAACACATTCGCCATCTTGTGGCTTCCTGCAGCACTGACCCTGTTTGTTTGGAATTAAAACTCGGGCTATTTAACCTTCTGCTTGTAACACAAATGACAACATATTATTAATTGTCATCACACGGTCTATATAACAAAGGACCACTAGTAAAAATTCAGATGTAAAAATAATACATTTTGAGCCTTACAAAAAGTAAACGTCAAACATAATCCACTGTACTGTGGATGGAGAAAAAAATATGGCATAAGATCATCAGCTTAACATAATGAAGTGTCTAAGAATAATAAAGAGGTTAATTTTAACCATTTTGCTAATTTTTGTCCTAAGCTAGTTACCTAAGGCATAAGGATATTCTAAAACATACTGAAGACTAATGGTCAAACAATGCTTTTCAGCAGAAAAGCAATTACCTGTAACATTATCTAAATACTTAATTAAAGTAGCAAATAGTATTTGCTGAACAGAAAGCTACTTGCAATGTGTTATTTTATGTCCTAGCTATCAGAAATGAACAATGATGACAGCTACACAGAAGGAAGTCCAAAACTATAGGGTTTTGTTTTGGTTTCATATTTTGCACAGTGCAACCCAAACCATCCAATTCAACATCCTTGAGCATAAAACTTTAACTGACAGTGCCAGTGGGAAGCAATCTCTTTATGGTAAAACATGAAAAGGGAGTAGTAATTGTGTGACTTCAAAAAAATGCAGTAATGAACAACCTGTGTTGCAGACAGTAGTGTAAAGAGAAACAGCACTCCAAATCATGCTGAGGTCTGTAACTCATCAATCACTTCAGGAACTGAACTTACATAAAAGCTAGTAATTTGCTCACACAAATAAAATGGACATTTTTAATCTGAGTCTGTCACTCCTGTAAAAGAATTCGAGTTGCTGAACACTGAAGAACAGGCCACCAGTCACGCAGTGTCTCTCGTGACAGCAGCTTTTCTCCTCATATATGCTTTGATCTCATTTCTGCAATGATCTATCCAAACACTGCATCCTCTTGTTGGTTCTCTCCACCACAAGCTGTCATCAGTAAAGCCAGGACAAACATACTTTACCTGGTCAAGACAAATGATGCTTCTCTGTATTCAGAAACTGCTCTAACAATTACACACGATGCACATGTATTATGCCATGTAGGCCTGTCCTAGTTCCAGTAGGCCACGTAGGTCTACTTTTCTAGTATTCACCGGAAGGAAACTGATTGCTATGTCAGATGTCTATGCCTGTTCACAAAAACTTACAGACCAATGCGAAATTAGAAAATGGTTCTGTCTAGTTTTGTGCTCATCTATTACTCCAGATTACATATTTCTCTATACATGAAACATTTTAAACCTCCAAATCATCCTACAGTATGTGTTACTTTTTACCAGAATTGTCCCAGTTGGTACGAACAGCAATACTTTAACAATAAAGCTGTAAAAACTCATTGTATTTTAAGTATCAGCACTAAGGTGACTAATTTAAAATTATCTTTCAAATAACAGGAAAAAACCCTACAATAAATATAGTGGTAACATAATGTTTAAAACATACCCCTAAAGAGACATCATAATCTTCTGGGGTAAAAGGCTTATCTGTTAGGTCTTCAAAGAAATCTGCTAAGGAGTCCAGTGTTTCTTCAGCCAGTTTTTCGTAAGTGGTCTCATCTAAAGAGCTACAAATGACACAGAAGCCCAGAATTAGGAGGAAAAGCATGGAAAGCATTTTCCCTATAATAAAAATATGCCAAGACCATGACCTTGGATGACACAAGAACTATGAAAGGATCATATAAAAAAAGTAGTAATTTTCCTTACGGTGATGTAGGTAACAATCCACCTTATAAATGGAAGTGGAATTCTGAAATTTTGGTATTAGAGACCTCTTAACTGACTAAAATGTACTTATTTCCTTAGATATACTAACTTCCATTTTAGTAAACAGAGTCAGATTTCAAAGTAAAGCATTATCATAACAGGACTTTGTGCAAGAATAACTTAGTTTTGAACTCTACAAATAGAGACAAAAGCATCTCCTGTTTAAAAATATGTCATTCAACTCTACAAAACTTGCTGTAGCCATAACCAGTTTAGGAACATCAGAATCACACGACATGTTTGTACAGCACTTGCCTTCTCAACCAGAATTACCAACACAGCTTGGTAACTGGATGTTATTTAAAGTGTGCGTATGAACTACAACTTATGAATCACAGTGTTCACCAGAGAGTCTCGAAGCACCCTTGTAGCCATTATGTAAGGCTTACAGCACCTATGAAACTGCTTCTGTCTTCCTCTTTAGTGGAACAAAGTCTAGATCAGTTTAATTAACCAAATGTAATTGAATCACGTAAGTTTTTCCACCTGTACCAGTGTCAGCTTTTAACTGGCTGTATAGATGCATATCTCTACCAACAGACAATTCAGTAAAATAATCTCAGTTTCTGCTAACATTTACAGTGATAAAACAGTTACTATGGGCTGAGTATCTAATATATACCAGTTGATAATATAGAACATTCTTTAAAAATGTTTCTCATTATCCAGTTATTGAATTATTCTCTATGCCACTTATGTGAGGGACACCACAAAAATGCATCAGGGCATGGAGAACAGAAAGCGTCTGTATCGGGCTTTGGATCTACTGCTTCAGGGTACCCTTTAGCCACTGAAAGACAAGAGACATGTCAGACATGCACAGTCCTTCACTGTGTCTCCAACTGCTGCATTAGGAGAGAAGTCTGCAGAAACTGCAGTTATCCTTTACATCACATCAACACTACATTAGTTTGACAGTCTTAACATGTATGTGAGTTATTTTAAAATACATAACCAATGTTTTCATATGAACATATCAAAATACATTTTACCTTGCGTCACTAAGAGTTCCTGCATTTCTGAAATTCATGAACCAAACAGTCCTGCTCTTCACGTCTGAAGAATATTGTACTTGCTGTTTAAAATAAGCATAAGTAAAATGGCATTTATGTTACAATGTAAAGTGTCAGAAACTACGTATTTACCACATAAATTAAACAGACCCTTGAAGTCCTTTTCATCCTCAAGTAAAATATTCATATTCTGTATCACAGAACTAATATGGAAAGTATTATGCAGCTTTAATCCTTAGATGATTGAAGCAATCAAGAATATCCCTGTCTTCCTCATACAAACTAATGGAAGACAAACCACACCCTTTTATTTATAGAAGAGTGAACTAGGAAAAGAGAACTATTCTAACTTTTCTATTGCTCTACCAGAGAATTACTGAGCAACTTCAGACAACTAAATGACTTAGGGCCAGATTCTCAGAAGTATCCACTACTCAAATGCTGCACTATCAACGTGTGTCCCTCTACTGGAAGTCATGAACGTATAAACTGAAATAGACATAGGCCCTGAATCCTCCTTACATACAAAGGAGCCAAAATCACACTCTAGATTTCTCTGTACAACAAGTTGTTTCACTTGTAATTTCTCTTAGTAGGGAAAAAAAAAGCTTTAAAAAAACCCACAAAATTATGGAAAAGCTGTATCATCATACTAGCAATATCAGACAATGGAAAAAAAAAACGGAAAAAATCAGGCAACCCCTTTGGGAGAAAGTAATACAAGGATAAAAATAAAGCTAATCCCCCGGTTAGACACACTAGTAGAAGTACTTATACTATCCATCAAGAAAGGAAGATAGCACGCTTTCCATTTTCTTCTTAACCGGAGCTGACCAGTTGAATTACGGGTAAAACAGAATCCTTGACTGTTTTTTGTGTGCTCGTTCAAGGTTCTGAAAACTTCAGACTGGGTTGAAAAGCAAGTGACATTTGCAAAGGAACTATGACAGCCCCTCTTCAAGCATAGGGGCAAAAACACAGGCCGATGTCTCTCCATGTGGTGTGACATCTATCCACCGGCACTACCGAGGAACAGCTCGTTAGTCTAAAAACACGACACAGGCAGAAACGACAGAGAACAGCGACACAACGGTGCAGGCTGACAAAATACACCACGATACCTACAGGTTTCTGACTGTACCCTGTAGTATTTCTTTCACACAGACTTAGGAGCAAAAACTACAAGACCACGAACACGTTCAAGCTTTGTCCAGGCTGAAAGGCTCTAACTTCACCAGTGCGTGCCCACCTTCGGTTTGTGACTGGAGGCTGCCAGCAGCGGTGCCAGCACACGGCAGGCAGCTGCCCCTGCGTACCACACCCGGCCGAGGGCGGCCAGCACCGCCTTCTGCGGCTGCACAGCGGTATCAGACGAGCGAACCAGCTCCCGTATGCGACCGCTCCCGGGGCAGGGAGGGAAGCGGAAAGCGAGAAGGAAGGCGGGAAAGAGGGAAGGAAGGAGGACGCGCCCCGCTGCCGGCCGGCCTGCGGGGACGCCCGGTCGGCGGCGCCGGCTGGCCTGGCGGCCGCAGGCTAACACAACCTGCGCGGAGCCGGCGGCCAGCTCCCGCTCGAGAATCCC
>VZRZ01001141.1:221531-330266 GCA_013398175.1 Climacteris rufus
AAAGGTGGCGGTTTTATCCTTCTTCCCAGCCGCTGCTAGCGCCAGCCTCAGTAGCGCCAGCATAAGTTAAATCCAAGTGTTTTGCCACCGAGACAGCACGGCTGTATCGGAGCCGAGTACGATGCGTCCGCCAGGCGAGGCGGTGGCACGTTCCCCGCCGGCCTTCCCGCTGTCCTTCCCCCGGGCACTGGCTCGGCGCGGCCGCCCCTTGGAAACAGGTGCTGGGCCCGGGTGCTGCTCAGACTTCCCTGCCTACCACAGGGAACTTGGGCTCTCGAACCCGGCGTGTCATGGACACTCGGAGCTGCGGCGGCCATTTAACACGGGTGTACCCGCTGTGCGCCTTCAGCTCGCTGCGGTTCTCAGCAGGGAATAATCGCCCGTGGGCCAATCTCTGCAGGCACCTGCTCAGGCAGAGCGATCCCGCTGAGCAGATTTACGAGAAGCTGGAGCCTGGGAAGAGTAACAGTGTGAAGCCACGCTACGCACCAAGCATTCACTGAGGGAGCTGTTAAGGACTGTTTTCTGTGTCAGGAAGTATTCTGATCCATTATGTTCTGCAGGTAAAATGTTACGCTGAGCCAGTAAAGGATAAATAAAGCATATAATTTATCACAGCTGACATTTTCCATTGAGTTACTTAAATGCTGGTGATACCAACTATCAGTGGTATGTGAAGATGTAGAGCGTCTCAGCCAGACATCTCTTAGTGTTACTTAAACTGAAAAAAACAAACTAGGTTTGCCAGGTAGAGGAGAGGTAAGAAATAATTCCTGTAAAAAGCTTTCTTAAAAACCCCCACAGTTTCTGTGGGAACATAGACAAATTTCACTTCAGAACCTTCACAGGACAGGACCAAACGATGCAGCCATTCCAAGTACAATCATAAATATGAAAAGCATACAAGTATTCAAAAACTTAATGCTGGTGCTGTGTGATGCATTTTTATATTTCTAAAATGCTTAATAAAGTAAGCAGCTGGAGGCTCTGAGCCATGTGATCTAGTTGAAGATGTCCCTGCTTGTGGCAGAGGGGTTGGACTAGATGACCTTGAAAGGTCCCTTCCGACACAAACTATTCTAGGATCTTGCAGTGCATTAGGGAATAAGTTATCAAGTCTCTCACCAAGATTTATAATTTTGTTATATTTTTCTATAAGCCAAAATTATTTTGTCCTACACAGGGGGCAAAAACTGAAACAAATCAAGACACTTGTGCAAATTTCAACTGAAACAATGAGGTCTCTTTTATCTAAAATGTTCTCTGTAACAAACTGTTATCTAACTTAGCCAGCCTCTTGCCTCTTTTGAACAGAATCTTGTGTGTTTCTTTGTTAGCAGTATCTTCCCTTTTAGGAGTTCGTGTTCTTGTTGTGTTTTGTGGGGAAAGTTTTCATACATCAAGCACATTTAAGATACTCTCTTGACTATCTTAAATATTACTCCCTTTAAGATACTTCTTGAAGAACAACCCATTCTTATCACTGCTGGGAGAAACTACTTACGTTTCTACAGCTATAATGGTTTTCATACTGAGATAAGGCCCATAGGAACAAATGACTTGTATTGCACCACAGAAGACGTTAGTAAAGCCAATGATTGGTTTTTCATACCTGATAGGGAAAGGGAAGAAGAGCTAAAAGAATGGGGGAATACCTGTTCTTTTAGGTAGCATTTAATCTATTTAAAGATGGTGCTTATTTGTCTTTCCTGTAAAAAGAACCTCAGGCTTTTTCTGATATTATCCAACTAGTTTCACAGTGATTTTTGTCTAGTCATCCAGGTCATACACAACTCTCAACAGGAAACGTTCATTTTGTGTTTCTAAGTTAATGACAAATCAATGAATTAGTGTAGATAAAATATTTTTTGTAGTATTAGCAATTTAGTGCACTGAATCTTCTAAAAAGTTAACAACAATTATTTCAAAATTAAAGTTCAAGTTATATGAATTTTACAAGATGCTACTACCAAGCAAGGATCAGTCACACAACTTCAAAAGGGCTCAAATTAGGGATTAACAATTTTAACAATAATTTCTTAATGTTTTTCGTCTTGATCCTTTTCCCTTAGGTTAATGTTGTTCATATGACAAGACTGGTATGAGTATCTTTTTAGGCTGGTGTAAAATACCTGTGAAGGAGTTGCAGATGCAGAAGTGCTCCAGGGTCAGGCCCCACACATTCAGTCTGGAAAAAGCTGATATTTTTCTTGCTTCCAGCAAATGCATGCACCACTGGAAATGGTTCAGCAAATGGCTTCTACGAAGAACAGGTGGAGTGCACTTCTGATTACTCTCTTATCACTGTGTAGTAGTAAGGGTTTGGGAAAATACCACTGAGTTGTATGAAATTAAATTACCTGAAGTAGAA
The DNA here is from genome assembly GCA_013398175.1 of Climacteris rufus. Lineage (NCBI taxonomy): Eukaryota > Metazoa > Chordata > Aves > Passeriformes > Climacteridae > Climacteris > Climacteris rufus. The sequence continues at coordinate 223,903 of VZRZ01001141.1, forward strand.
GCAGAGTCAACAAGAAAACAAATGCTGGGATATGTGTTTTTTCAAACTATTGAATTATAGTAGAAGGACATAAAGTGGAGGTTTTTTATGTGGATGGTTTGTTTGTTTGGCTTTTTTTTGTTTTAGTTTTTATTAACGTGCTACCATGTTAGGCAAAACTTCTGCTCGGAATGCCATATGGTTAAGTCACAAGGTCAGATAACACAATTTGGAATTATTCCCTACCTTTCTCTAAGCTGGCATCACCTTATGCTTTTTCATTCTGGGCAGCTTGGAGGGCCAGAGGATTCAGATACCACTGCCCACAGATAGCCCATGTCTATGACCTAATTCTTTTTTACCCGCTGAGGTAAATTCCATCTGTTTATGGGTAGAGAAACAGACCAGTGCATTACTTTAATACCCCAGGGAGTTGACTATGGCTTCTGTATATACTTTATTTTTACTTGACATGCCCTGCCTCATATCAGCTTTACAGGTATGTTTAAGTCTTTAAATTTTCAGGTGGCACCAATACGAAACGCCAGTGCAAGATGAAGAGAACCAAAAGACTTAAACATAAAACTTGCACATCCCTACAAACTCCTGTGCTCTTTGATGTTTGAAGATTTATACCATTTCATGCACTAGAGAAAGAAATGGGTTCCAAGTTGTTGATCATTAACCTTGCTTAGCTGTAATCCCTATTTCCCCTCAGTAGAAACATGTAGTCACACACACAGAGACACACGATTCTTAAGTGCACAAGCTTTGGAGAAGGTTTCCCCAGTGGGCTCCATAGTTATACAGGATTTCCTTTTTCAAGTGTTAAATGACTGTACTGATTTATAAATTCCTGTGTTCAAGGGATCATACACAAAGGATATCTCAGTCTCTGAACTGTTTGTTATAGACATTCTGGTTTTGGACAGACTTGTTGCAGTTAAGTTGTGTATCCTCTGGGGTCTTCCTAAGAACAAATGATTCAGATACTACATTTACTAGGTAATTGGGGAAAAATTGCTGTGTGTGCTTTATGAAGGTCAATCTGCTGCTTAAATGTTTTTCCCCAAATAAGACTAATGACAAGTATCTACTTTGCATAGAGAAACAGTCCAAGTATCCTCTACACTGTGTGTGAAGGAGCAGACACTTGACACAGATGTACGAAATGTTTTTGCTCACAGGACATGCGGATCGGTTTTGCTTTTCTCAGAGGAGTGCTGCAGAAAAATTATCTTGCTGAGATTAAGCAGTCTAATTTTAAAACCTGCAGAAGTGGTAATCATGAGACACAGGGTCTAAATTAAGCTATAGACTCTGAATACTTAAAAGCAAAAAACCCCTTATAATCTGTTAAATTTCTCTATTCTGTGCATAATTAAGGAATAATACCTTCTTGCTTATCAGGATTAAGGGATTACATCAAAGTAAAACAAAACAACCGCATCCCACTCCACCCCCTCCCCAAAGCCAAAACAAAAATACCCACCACACTAAATCCTTAAATGAAAAATTATTTACAGGTACAAATTATAATTCTAGGACTTAAAATGCAAAATTCTGGTTTTGTCAATGCAGCAGGTTTGTTACGGTTACTCCTAGAAGAAATGTTATTACCAATAACTTTGGCAGCTTTCAAAGTGACACCTGTGCAAATTTTTAAATATACCACTGCACAGGACCATGAAATCTTGGACTGATGGTCACTGGTATTTGTCATTATCTCTCTGCTGCTTGGGAAATTAAGGATCCAAAACAGTTTCTATACTTATCTTGAAACGATTCCCCATGTTGAAAAACCTGAAATGGTTTTATAAAGCAGTGCCTGTTGAATACGTTCCTTTGCCTTTTCTGCTCTAATTTCAAGATTCCCCTTTTTATTACAGAACTGGTAAAGACAGATGCCATGTTTGTCATATCACAAGATGCCTCTCCAGACCATCTCAGGAAGGTAGAGAGATGCAAGAACTGTTAAGTCCAGTATAGATCAATAGCAGGATGACAGCTGTGATAGTCTTCAGAAGAAAATACTTTATTCATCAATAAAACTATAGTTTACAGTAGTATTTACTAAATAAATTACAGAATTTATCTTTTACAAGAAACAAAACTAAAGTATTTCAAGGACAATATATGTACACAACATAAGGCCTTATTATAAATAGCATTTTTAATCTCCTTTTTACCAACAGTGAAAGTATCTTTAGAGGCTCATTTTCATATGGTATGTGCAGATATTTGCCCTAACCCTCATACAAGGGTTCCGATTTCCACTGATGTGGACCTAAGCGATTAGAACTGAGGGGGTAAAAAAAAAATGAAATTGATTTTATTCACCACTGTGCTTATTTTTAAATAGGTAAAGCAAATAACAGATTTTGCTTGTGCATAGTTACAGAATGCATGCAAATGAAATCACTAGAGAACTGATAAGAAAATACACTCCCAAGTCCAAAAAAAATGATTTGCAATATTATAGAAAGCAGCCTGAATACACAGTTCTTCACAGTTGAGCAAGCAACAGCAAATGACAGCAGAGTGTGGAATATTCCATGTCATTTTTGTAAACTCCATCAATCCTTTCTGTGGTTCAAAGATCCTGACACTTCTTCTGGTATATGCCATTGATTATTACTCTTTGTCTATTAGGCTCAGCAAATTCCTCCTTCTTGAATGAGGAGTGCAGAAAGTGCTCTTCATTATCCGTGGTCACTTCTATTAGTTTTACTCTTTATGTATTCTTTGTTACTGGAAATAGAGAAATTGCAAGTAAAGTTAAGAGTTGTGTGTACTTGTTTCCTTACAGAATTATAGGCAAGTAGGATCTGTCTTTCCCTGAACAGGCTGCAGCACAATTTGGCAGTGATTTCTCTTATGACCTTGACCCCTATTCAAAAGCATTGGGTCTCTTTTCTTGTACAACAGCTAACTGCTATGGGTTTTGCAGATGTTGCAGTACACTTGTATTACATGAACTACATGAATACACATGTATTACTAGAACTACTTGCTGCTGTAAAATACAGAACGCTCTGGACATTAGAGAAGACAGAACAATCTGAGAGCACTCAGCAATTCACAACAGCTTTTTTTTATCTTGCAGAACTGACTGTGGCATTTATTGTTTAAAAGTGGCAGTCCTCATACGTCACGAATAAAAGTCCTGTCAGTTTCTGCATGACAATTTTTTCCACAGCTGAAAAATCATACCTATCAAAAAACTTTTAGGTACAACTAATGTTCTAGTCAATGTTGTAGCAATAATTCTATTTCACAAAAAACCCCCAAACAAGGAAACAAAAACTCAATAATGTTAATGGATTTGAGTTTTCTACACTACCTACATGTAATAGAAATAGTTGATATCTTCTTGGCATCCCTGTAGAGGAAGAGATTAATTGAAGAGAAACTGTTCTTTGCTGAACATTTTATTACTACAACTCAAACTAAGGATAAACTGACAGCTGAAAAATATATTTCAGTAAAGTGAATGCATCTCAGCTAAGATATCCAACATAGAGCAAGACATAAAATCAAAACAAAGGGCTCTGTAATGACCCTGCTCTAAAAACTTATTGACCCTGCTCTAAAAACTTACAAACAGCAGTCTAATCTTGATTATGACCAAAAAAATATCTGAAGGTGTTTCTTAAGCTTATCTTAAGAGAAAGGTAACCACTAGATTTAAATCAATATTTTAGTTGTGACTTCTAGCCCTAGCACCTTGAGGATTGTTCAATATTGTTCTATGACAACCTTTAATCTTCCTACTGCCTTGTGCACCAGTGTTAGGGTGTTCATAATCACTGATGCCTGTGAGCATAGTGCCAATTTCTCAGGGTCTCTCCTACCTCTCGGTAACTGTGGCCTGGCAAGTAAAGTCTGTCTACTGCTGTTTTAGTTCCTGACTGTGCTAAGGGAGTAAAGTACTTATAAAATGAACAATTTAATATGCAAAGTGAAAGTGAGTAGAATTAAAGTGGTATATAAAGTCAATATGGTGTGAAGATAATAAAGACTTTTAATTTTATTTTTTTTTAATCAGTTTGGCAAAACAGGTTGAAAAACACTAAACACTAAACAGTAAACAGTAAACAAAGTAATGTTTATGAAGCCAAGACAAATTAATCAATCAGACTGGAATTACTGCAGATCCATTTCTGACAAATACAGTGATCACTCAGCACAACTTCTAACTCTCTGGATTTATTACTGCCTTTCACTAAGGAGACTACCTGTATTGCTGGTGCTGGTTTTGTGCTATTCCACTAATTATGCAATGGAATTATGACTAGCTTATTCTTCATCTTCCCTTTCCTCTGACCCTTCCAAAGCATTTCAGTGATCAATGATGGAAAAAATTCCAATGAAATTTGCGTAACAGAGTTGGAGAAAAGGGACCTGACAGTCACTTCTAGCAACTGCTAACTGTATGCGTCAGTCACAGAAATACTGTGGGGATGGTACTGATGCCATTTTAAGGAGAGGGGATTTTCAGATATTCCTATTTATGTCAGGTACAGTCTAGTACTGCATTATTCTGGGAAGAAATCCATCTATTTCAAGGCACAGGGCACAATTCTATAAGCAACACTATATCCACTGCACAATTTCTGGGGTTACACTGATTACAGATTAAAGAATTTTTTTTTCAATAAAGATGGAGTTTGGCTGTGGCAATTTGTTTCACAGTGATAATGCACAAATGACACTACAGGATGCATTCCTGTAATAATTGCCTGAGATGTCTCACGCTGTGTATATAATGGATTTACAATGTTTGAATCTACTTGAGGCTTTTTGTCTTGGAGCATTTTTGTGCTCTCTTTGCATGGATATGTTTTTGAGCTGATTGATTTCCTCATATGGTGCTTTAAAAGCCCCAGGCATGAGAACATGCAGTTTGGTGAGAATATGTGCTGGCATTTTAGCACTTGACTTACTCAGGTGACGTATTGCTTGTAATCTGAATTGGTACCTTTTTAATCTAATCAAGCACCTAATTCCCATGTCTGATTTTCATGCAAGGGTGATTGAAATGTTCCTTCTTATATAATGTTGCTTCTGCAAGCACACCTCTGCCAAACTGCATTCAAGTGCTCATTTGTTTTTCAGCTCACACCAGGTTTCAGTTTTCTGAGACACACAGGCCTCTTTTTTCCTCTCCTTTTTAGGATCATGCATGGATGGATACAGGGATAACATAGATAATAGCAGAGTAAAGGAGCAATTAACCCTACTGCATCAAACAAGTTGGTTTGCCCCTTTCAGCCTTAAACAAGATTCTGCTTTGAGGAGAGTGCTTCACTGGTTCCACTATGTGCACATAACATTTTAAGGATTATGATGTTCTCAGGGGAAAGAAAGGATGTCTGTAAGCAAGGAGGTCCTAAGTCCTTTCTCATAGTCCCAGATTTAGGTTCAGTCTACTGTGTTTTTTCATCAGTATCTTCAGAGGAAATGGTGAGGCAGAGAAACTGAAGCTTCCATAAAAAGAGCAACATATCAAAATCTGAGGTAAGCTGTGGAGTGTGACTACAACTTTTAGCTTGTTTTTACATGTATTCTGCCTGGGAACTGCTTTGATTTCAGACGCACTTGTTATTATTCCAAAACAGCATCATGAAGAAAACTACACCATGATTATAATTTCACTGAAACTATGGAGTGAGTACAGAAGGAGTACTGAAGAGTAAGAAAAGTCAGACAGCTTTGACGGTTTCTAAACAGGCATTTTCTAGACCATATTTGTAAATCTGCTAATGTATGCATCTACAGTAGCTTTGAAATACAAAATTAATTTTCAACATTATTCTAAGACCTCAAAATCCTATAATAAAATTGGCACTTGGAAATAAACCACACCGTAAGTAATTTAAAATATAATAGTATAATTTGTGCAATTCATGTGACACAAATCATAGCTATACTAACCAGGCTCTAAATACACCGGACTTGCTCATCACTACAGTTATTCCATTATTTTATTTTACTGAAGTGCTTATCACTCCGTATCTTCAGTAGCAGTGATTTTTAAATTATATATAAATTTTGCGAACCTTTCCTGGAACAACAGGAGGCAGCGCTGTATTTCCATGAGAAAATTTCTGTACTACCCAAGACTCTTGCATTGTAGTTAAATATACAGAAGTATTTTGTAAGCAAAATTAATTCATTCATTAAATCCTACACACAGGACATATTTATTTATTTAAATCCTATATTTAGTACCAGATGACTTAAGATGTGCAGCATCATAATGGAACAAACTGCAAAGTTTGTCACTGCTATTTACATGCATGTCCTTGTTCTGTTGGAAATCAAGCCTGCTTGAAGTAAATCAATAGAAGAAATGCCTAAGCCTGATAAGCCTTACTACTCTGATTTTACTGTTATTGTAGTATAGTATATCAGCCATCTTCATAAATAGTGTCATGGGAAGGCTAAAAAAACGCAGTAGCATAGTTTATAATTGCACATGTTGCTTCTTCAGGAACAGAAAGCTCAAAGAATTTGAGACTCTGCAGAAGGAATAAGGTGACTTTTAAGTTACTCCTTTCTTTCTAAGTAGAATTATCACTTTTAAGGCACTCTGTAGTAATGCTGAACTAAAGCCTTCAGGATTAGTTGCACTTGCTAATCATAGATCACTGTAAGGAAACTTTTGCAAGATTGGACTTACATTTTTTACTAATCAAATTCCATATAACACTGAGATACTGTTGTGTTCAACAGCATTTGCTGACATTTAACACTTTTCTGCTCATAAAATAGCTGACAATGCATGAACTGACACCAATAAATAGGGCTTCAGGGGAATTTTAAAAAGAAATGAAATTTATTTCCAGAGAAAGAGGGAAACAGTGTTCTGTGAGTTTCTACGTCAAAGTGCTAAATAGAAGAGCATTACCTTCTCTGTTTCTGGCTTTTATACAGGAAACCTGTTTATCTCAGACAGCATCTTTGTTTTACAGTGCCTGATGTGTCACTGTGTTATATATTCATAAAAACAAGAAGCCTTTAATGTTTTAAAGTTATGCAGAGAAACACTTCAAATTTGCAAGTTTGTCTATATCTCCTCCTATCTTTCTGCACTATTTAATTGATAATTAAAATTATTTGTTTGAATTAATCAGTATTGTAATGATGCCAAGGGATGTTTTGCTTTTTTCTACTTTTCTATATATGAACTCCTGTAATTTTCCACTGTAGTTGTTTAGTAACTCATAGCCAGTAGAATCCTATACCCTAGACGAAACAGAACCCTTATCACCCCAGTATCCCTGAGTAAAGAACATACCATTGTCCTATGATGATTGAAATACAAAAGTTATAGAAGGATAGTAATAATCCAATGGGAATTTACCTCGATGAAGGCATTCCATTAACTCTGTTTCTAATTGGGAGATTTTTGTCAACTATGTTGATTTGCAAAACCTATGATATATACCAGACAGACTGCTGCACAGCCAGAGTTTTCATCTTTGTTGTTGCCTTCTTGGCTCTGGGCCCTCATATCGGTCTGGGGCCCTTGTATCCTCCTATAAAAGCAAAATTGCCTTCTGCTCAGCCCTTATACTTTAGTATCGTCCCTCCCCCCACCTTTGCAGTATGTTCTCAGACATCCTCTGAAATAAAGGTATTTGCCTTCCCTCCTAACTTGGCTTCAGCTTCTGTTTTTTAGCCTGCTTTAGGCTATTTTATTTTATTAGAATAATTGGAAGTAATTTAGACTGGCTTGTACCTACTACTTACTGCAAATGATGCTTAGTCATATTCTAGGCATAAAAACTAGGTTTTTTAACCTATTATCTGGGTTAAAAGATTTATGAGAAAATAAACAAATGTAATTTCAAAGTAAACTTGGGTTTCAGAATGTGCCTAACAGTATTGCTTAAAGTGGCAGGTGCACAAAAGGCTGGTTTGAACTTGTTCTTTTTTCAAAATTAAGGAATTCTGGGTCCAGACCAGCAATCAGTTGTGAACCCCATATGTCTCTGTACTTGTGTCCTGGAACAAAAATTCTTGTGTTACCAGGTACACTCTCAATTTTGACATCACAGTATGAGTTTTCATGGAGTTCCCTTAATGTAATATCCCAAACCAATACTCTTACCTGTAAGAGAAATTTATTTTACTTTTTTTTTTTAGAACTTCTGTTCCACCTCACCTTACTTGACTATCTGAATTTCCACACAACACTGTTCAGAAAATGCCATTTTTAAGCTGCTCTTTGTAGTAAATTAACAGTGTCATTTTACAACAACATATTTGACAATATTTTTTTTTCTTTTCATGGGACCAAAAATTCATAGCTCTTAATTTACTAGACACTCAAATTTGTCCAAGAAGTTTAGCATTTCAAAGCAGGAGCCAAAGATACCAAAGATTAGTGGTGACTGAAATTAAGCAAGTTGAGGTATTTTTCATTATAATTTACAGTGGGTAAGAATACAGCAGCTTGCCTTGCAGCAGAAGCACAGACAAGGATTATTAATCACACGGTTAAAGGAAAATTTGAGAATGCCATTTAAACCTACATTTTTCTCCTCGTATAGGCAAAGTATATCTTGTAACCTTTCCAACTGAGGTTTATATAAGCTAATGCAGACATCATTGATTTGCTTTGTTTTTGAGACATACATTAGCAATGACTGGCCTGTTCCTAGTGTTCTCAAAAACATGCATCTTTTCCTTCTAATATGCATTTAATCATCCTATAAAAGCAAAATTGCCTTCTGCTCAGCCCTTATACTTTAGTATCATCAGGTTTGCCTAGCCAGAGGCCAATTGTTGTTTCTGGTTCACTGACAGGTATTGGGGGCCATTAAGAAGTAACAGATTAGTAGACATAACAGCATCCTATTTCCATTTCTTCCACAAGCACCTCAAGATACATACAGAGTACATGTGATTAAGTTACAGCTCACTTCCAAAGTAATCTCAAAACATTTAAGTAGGCATCAGTACAGGGGGTGGGACATGAGAGAGAAGACGAGGTAAGTAATTTCTCAAGATGAGTTTGCCACTTGAGAAGTAACATGTGCTTAGCTGTGGTATCCAGTTTCCTTGAAGCTGTCAGCTGTTGCATACCTAGACAGTTCAGATATGTGCCAGTAGTTTGATTGTTGACTTTTGATTTTTTTTTCAAGGTGCAGGGAAAGGGTGCTGCTAGGTCAAAAAAGCATCTATGATTCTCTCCACTTAAGACCTATATATTCTTCCAGATCTTTGCTCAGGGGAATAAACACTGGGTATTTGTATAACCTTCAGAATTTATTTATGTGTTTTATTTATTTTTCTCTTTATACTCATCAGTGAAATACACATATACTTACTGCAGTCTCCCAGACATAGTCACTAATGTTCTACAAACTGAAAACTAAAGAGATCACCATCACACCAGAAACTCATACAGACAGCTTTGCAAAAGATATTACCTGTGCCTGTCAGTGGATTTTCAGAGCATTACACCATCCACCCTACAGACTTCAAACCTAAAGTACTTTACAGTGCTAAGCAGTGTTATTGATAAATAGGATTGTTGTTTTATAAACTAAATTAAAAAGCTATCAACAAGAAATGGTTTCACTGTTGAAATGAGGCCAAGAGAATCATAGAACAACCCAGGTTGAAGGGACTGTAAGAGACCATCTAATCCAACCTTTTGCAGGAAAGGAAGCCTGCATGAGATTATCAAGCATCACTGTCTAGTTGCATCTTGAAAACCTCCTGTGACAGAGACTTCACCACATCCCTTGGGAGGTTGTTCCAGTGAACTATTCAGCATTATTAAATCATGCTCATTGTAAATCACTCCTTGAATAATTCTCATTGTAAAAGGAGTTATTTCTCACATAGAGAGGAAACCTCACTCACTACAACTTGTATCCATTACCCCTAGAAAAAAGGAGGGTCCCAATCTTCTTTGTAGTTACACTTTAATTCTGGAAAACTGTGATGGGGTCCCTCCTGAAAATTCTATGGGCTGAAAAGACCTAATGTCCTGGTTTGACAGAGCCCGGTTTTTTGGGGGTGGGGGAAGCCACAAAGATGGCTCCTGTGAAAAGCTGCTCGAACCTTGCACAGCCATTCAGCAGAGCCAATCTTTGATGGCTTTGAAGATGGATGTGCTACTAGCCATGGCTGGGCCAATTAGAGATGGAGGTAACACCTCTGTGACAACAGATTTAAGAAGAAATCACAACAAAGTAGGTGCGCGTAGCTGTAGTTTGTAGCTAGACGAAGAGGAGGAGTGAGAACACATAGGAGAAACAGCAAATATGGACACCATCAACGTTGGCCAAGAAGGAAAAGGAGGGGGGACCTTCAAACACCAAAGCTAAGAGACATATTCACAGCCTGTGATCTGTGGTAAGGACTATGTTGGCGTGGTGTTCCCTGCACTCCTCCCAGTGGAGATACAGAGATCCACCCCAGCCATGGGGAAGGAGCTCCTGCTGGAGCAGGAGAGGTGGATGCCTAGGGGACAGCATTCTGTGGGGGTCAATAGATAAAGAAGCTTCTGCTCTCTTCTTGCTGGTGAGAGTCATTATTGATAAAAGAGCTTTGCCCTCAGGATCAAACCCGCCTCTGGAAGGACTGTATCTCCTTGGCAGTCACCCAGTGTGTTGGATAAACTTCGTTATCTGATGGAAGGTGGTATGCAAAAAGGGACTTAATACCACAGAGGCTACAGGATACTGAGCCTCCCCCCACTAAGCAGTTGCAGTGGAAGGAAAACATCTCGGGAACAAACTGACCAAAGGAACCCTCACCCCTCGCGCTGTTAATGGGAAGGAGGGAGTAGCTGAGGGGGGAAGAAAGTGTTTTAGGATCTTGTTTTGTTTCTCAATATAGTCCTCTGATTTTGTAAGCAATAAATTCACCTAATTTCTTTAAGTCTGAACCTGCTATGTCTAGATAGTAGCCTAATTAAAATTCTTTTCTCTCAGTCCTTACCCCAACTCAGTAAAATACATCATTAAAATTTTCCCTCCTCTGTCCAGCTGCAGAGGGGTTTGAGCAGCTTTTTGTGGGGCATTGGCAGCTTAAACCATGACACCTAATTTTTACAGTCTTTCCTCAAATGACAGGTTCTCCACATCTTTGAGCATCTTCTGTAACACTCCTTTGACCCCTCTTCAGTCTGTCCACATCTGTTTTGGAACTGTGGGGGCCAGAGCTGGACACACTACTCCATGTGCAGTCTGACAAGCACTGAAGTGGGATGACCACATCTCTCTGTGCTAGCAAAGCCCCCATGGATGCAGCCCAGGACCCACTTTGCCTCAGGAGCTGCAGCCTCAGCACTTTGCCTCAGTGCACTGCTGACCTGTTGTCTGTGTGGTGTCCGCCAGGACCCCCAGGCTCCTCTTAGCAAGGCTGTTCCACAGCCAGGTTGTAGCCAGGCTGGACTCTGGTTATGTCATCACAGGGGCAGGGCTCTGCGCTTCCCTTTGTTGAACTTTACATAGTTCTTGTGGCCCACTCTTCCAGCCTGTGCAGGTCTCTGAAAGGTGGCTCTCTCTCCCTGCTGACATGTCCACTTCGACACCCGGTTCAGTGACACAGCAAACGTGGTGAGGGTGCTTTCAGTGCCATTGCCCAGATCATTTATGGAGCTGTTACAACATGGAGCCCAGTACTGGTGCCCCACTTGTGACAGGCTGCCAGCTTCACCAAAACACACTGATTACCTCTGAGATGATTTCTGCCCGTCTCAGACCACCCATCCAATCTGTATTTGACATTTGTGTGGGAGGAGGCTGTGGGAGACGGTGTCAAATGCTTTACTGAATTCTAGGCAAGCAACATCCGCTGCTTTCTCCATTTTGACAGATGGTACTTTGTTTTAGAAAGGGGATGAGGTTAGGCTGGCGTGATTTGCCTTTGGTAAATCTCTGCTGGATTTTCCCAGTCACTTGCTTTATTTGATTGGTAATAGTTCCTAGGAGGTTTGTTCCACCACTTTCCCAGGGATTGAAGTAAGACTACTGGGTCTCAAGTTCCTTGGGTTCTCTTTTGGGCCACTCTTATAGACAGGTATGAGATCTGTCCTCTTCCACTCACCAGGGATGCCCCCTGATCTCCATGACTTTTCAAAAATAATAAGACAGTGGCCCTGCACCCTGGGGTATATTCCCTCCTGGACCATGGGTTTGTGTGGTCTGAGTACTTGCAGACAGCTACTATTGATGGGTCAACATGTGTGTTGTTGTAGCTGCTTGTTCCTGGGAGCTGTGGTCCAGCCACACTGGTGAAGAGGAAGGAAAGGAGGTACTGAGAACCTCTGTCTTGTCAATGTTATCAGGAACTTGTTTCCCTGCCCTGTCTAGCAATGGGCCTGTGCCTTCCCTGGGTTTCTGCTTAATTGCTTGTGTGTCTGAAGAACCCATTCTTCTTGGTATCACTGGTCATTCCATACCTAGCCGAGTCTTGACCTTCGTGTGCGCAACCTTACATGCCCTAGCAAGGATCTTGTAGTCACCAGTGGGTATTTGACCGCCTTTCCATAGAGGATGTGCTTATTTTTTGCATTTAACAACACTCCAAAGTTCATTGTTAAGCCTAGGTGGTCACCTTTTCTGCCTTCCTTTCATTTTGTAGACAATGGACTGTTATTGTACTTCCAGTAGGATGTTATTTAAAAACTCCTAGCACTTATATGCTGCTTTGCTCTCCATGCATGCTTCCCATTAAATCCCTTGCATCTAGACTCCGGGTATACCAAAGCTGGCTTGTCTAAAATCCAGGGCCTTTGTCCTACTGCCGGTCTTCAGTATGCTCAGCAGGATCTTAAACCCATAATGTTGTTGCGATTGCTGCATCCAAGGCTATAATTTGAAGTTACATTGTCTTTTCAGTTTGGGAGCAGTAAATCTAGTCAACATGACCAGCGCCTTTAGCAGGGTGCAGTCCTCATGTATTCCAAGAATCTCATTAACAACTTGTGCATTGCTGTACTGTTCTCCCAACAAATGCCTGGGTAATTGAAGTCACCCATGACCATCAGGTTCTCTTGCTCAATATTTGTTTGAAGAGCCAAAGTAAGGGTTCATCAGCCTCATCATCCTCATTTGAAGATCCTCCTTGGTGATGAACCATATAATCTTGATCCTAAGACATTTGATAGATACTTTGTGACCTTACCTTCACACACTCAGATTTCTCTTTTTTTATGAAGTGCAACTCCACCTCCTCTTCTTATCTTTGCAAAAGACTTTGTAGACATTCATTGTGATCTTCCTGTCATGTAAGTCTCCCCACCAAGCTTCTGTGATTCCTATCACATCATAACTCTCAGACTGGGCATGGAGCTGCAGTTCCTCTTCTTGTTGTCCAGACTTCATGGTTTGGTATACATGTACTTGAGCTGGTTGGACTTAGTATTCTTGCCTTTGCAAAGTGAGAAGCTTTTAGAAGCATTTCCCCACTGCTCTAATACATCTATGTGCTCATGCATGATCTGCTTATGAGCATGTAGGTATCACAGCTCTGGATCATACCCCCAATTTAGTTAAAAGAACAATTCATGAAGTCAGCCAATCTGCTAGCAAGGTTAAATTGTGTGTGATTAATAATTTCTCCACTTCCCATAACATTTCAGGATTTCCGAGTCCCTCTTTGTTGAAGTTTATGATGTCGAACAGATGATTCAGGTCAATGTTAGATCGGCAATGAGCCCAATTAACACTTACAGGGAATAGTTTAACTGTGACCTTAATAGTGGTCACAGTTACTTACTAAGTCACTCACTAAGTCAGTTCTACATCTAGTTGGCCACTGGCACTTCTAGTCTTTCGTTTCAGTAGAGGCAGGACAGACAACAACTCCCCTAAGTGTGCTGGACTATTGAATTAGTAGCTATTAACTGGGTACTACACATACTCAAGTGTTGCTGGCTAATAAGAAGGAAAAAACCATGAAAGGCACAGCCTACAGAAAAACAGAATGTGACAAACACGTTTCATCTCAATGTAAGATCAAACACGCAAACATGTTTTATCTCAACACAAGAAAATGTTTTCCTGAACAAATAATCACTGGAACAATGCAGGATGTGGCAAAGTTCCCATTGCTGGAGGTTTTTAAGCTGCAATAAAAAAGGGTGCTAGATAATCTTATCTAGGCTTGCTTTTCCGTGAAAGGTTGGACTGGATGATCTCTTGAGCCCCCATCAACCTGAGCTGTTTAATGAGTCTAAGATATTATTGATTTCTTAAGACAAGAATCAGGTAACCCTAGGGATAACAAAAAGAATGCAATTAACTTTATCTAGAAAGGAAACAAACATGTCTCTGTGAAACATTTATAAGAAACATGAACAGATTTCCATTTTTTGATTCTTCATCTCAGGTACATTTGTTGCCATGAGAGTCAAGGGGAAATATTACTAAGATAGATAGAATATCTAAATTGTTTATGATTTACAAAAATAAGCCTTTGGGTAAAAATGCCAAGTTTAACATACCTCCCTCCTGTATTTATACTGACAATTTCAAAACATCCTAAAAAGATTAGATGCACAAAATTTCACTCAACTGGAACTGGAATTGAGTGCCTACTGCCTTTACATCTGTGGAATATGAGGTCTGTAGGTACCAAGAGAACTTTTGAAACACAGGTAATATGAAGACAACATAAGAGTTTCAGCAGTCGGATAAATTGCTCAGTAGGAACCAAAATTATAAAGAAAAAATACATTTTTAATGTATCCAGCCACCACAATTGGACTACCCTTTAAAGCAGAAAGGGGGGCCATTTAATGTACTTCCCTGGCTTTAAAAATCACTGCTGTAAACACAAAACCTTTCTCTCAGAGAAAATTTAATTTCTACATTGTGGAGTATTCAACATGAAGAAGAAAGATTTTGTTGTTCTTGGTTTTGGTTTATTAGGTTTTTTTCCCTCCAATGGAAAACAAATAACAAAAAAACCTCCTACCATTAGAGAAAAACTGGAAGGTTGCATTACTAATGCAACACTGAATAGGCATATAGATTCTTTAGGGAATTGCTTTGGCAAATCATACTTATGCAAAGTTATGCATATGTTTCATATGAAAAATACTTCAATAAACCTCTGGATCTTGAAGTTAAGTAGACATTTTAGGCAATTACTGAGCCTCAGTCAAAGGAATTACAGGTGAAAAAGCCCATCAGAAACAATTTGACAACTTACTAAGTAGACATCCAAAACTGAAGCATTATCATTTTCCATTTCCAGTGTGCTCTGTTCTGAGGTTAAATAGATGGCACTGTCTCCCAAAGTAAATGTTGAACTTGAAGGTAACCCTTTACTGCAAAGAGAAGGGAGACTACAATCAATCAAAAATCCAAGTTACAAATTTTCAGTCACAGCTAAAAAATTAAAAGTAAGTTTCTCTATTAAACATAAAAATTCTCCAATACTTGAAAAAAAAGGAATGTAAATAAAGAAATATAGATGTGTTGACAGTGGCTGGATAACCAGAAGCTCATATTTGATTAATGTACAGAAACCTCAGGTTTAATTTTTGCATTTACTAAAATTTTAACAGAAAGTAATACTGTACCTGAATTTCAAAATTTGTTTAAGGAAAGAAACTATGTCACAGTAAATGTCACATAATTTCATTAATCTCAAAATACATTACTTCCACATTACACGTGGAATAAATTTTGGCAGCGTTTTGTAATTCAATATAGGAAAAAAACCCCTCAGCAATTGGACACATTGTAACGTTAGACTTTTCCCTGCAGACAGAGATCACTCGAAGCCAAATGTTCAGAAAGAAAAGTGGGAGAACAAGAGTACCCCTATGCAAGTAAGTGATGTTTACAGAGCAGGTGCGCTCTATTCCTTCATTTATAGATGGATTTTTTTGTTCTCTGCTACTCAGAAATAATGTGAAACTGCAAATACATCTACATAGAAATCTTATTTTGCAACACACTTGGTCCACAAAACTGAAACTCTGAAAAGGTGTTTTAATGGAGTCATATATCCATTATCTCATGTCATCACTAGCTGCCAGAAATTAGGCTCCAGACTCCCTTGAAAACTCAACTGTAAGTTGTGCAAAGACATATTTTAAAAGGTCTTACCTATTTACATACAAGGTGAAAAACAAAAATTCTGCATTAGAATTTGGTATGAAAACACGGTTACAGCCATGTCCAGATATGACTGATTTCCCCCTCCCTTTGCACTACTTTATGTTTCAGATGAGATATAACTTCAGAAACGGCAAAACTAGCATGCAAAATAGAAAACAGATTCAAATGCTCAAGGAAATAATGAGTCAATGTCATACTGGAGCAGAGCATTACATTCACCACATTACAGTGTTCCTTTTATTATATAGCATACCAGACATCTTTTCAAAAGCAAGAACATTTCTCTGGCACTAGGATGACCCAGGTCCCACTGACTTGGTAGCACTGTTCTCACACCTGTAACTTGAGTTCCATTGAGCACCATAAAACAGTAAAAACAAAAATCTTGTAATTAATCTCTTAACACCAATGTACATGCTGTCAGCAGTTGGTAACTGCACGTTCAAATTTCTGCAATAGCATCATTGTAGTTGCATTTATTGCCAGTTTTAATGCAGACTGGTTTAATGAGACTGGTAAGGCAAAGAGAAATTGGGGGGGGGGGGGGAACCACAGGAGAGAACAAGCAAAAGCCCCCTACACACAGTGGTTCAGAAAGAATGGTTCAGTAGACCAGAATTTTAATAAAGTTTTAACAGTGCATTGAGTTCTCATCCTTAGTTCTCAAGTTGAAAAAAGGAAGAAAAGCCAAGAAGAAATAAAAAAAAGCACTTTTACAGGTATTTTCTCCCATTCAGTAATGACCAGCCACAATGAGCATGTTCAACTGTGCTGTTGCCTTCCTCTGGATAAAACATTCTGTTTGGTCTTGGTTCTTAATTAAAAAAGGAAAAAAAAGAAGCAAAAGGAATTCTATCACTAGAGAACTGGGAAAGCTTTGTTTTTGTTTAAGCCACAATTATGTGTTGCATCAATCATAGTCAAATTTTCTTTCCCATGGGGATTCCCCCAGTGTCTCAGTGCATCTGTTCGTAGCATTTAAGCATTCAAGTCTTTTTCCTCCACCTAACTGCTTTTTATGATGAAACTTGCATGAATTTAATCCACTTTGAATCGGATTCAAGCAAATTTGTTTTAGCTTCAGAAGCTAAGAGTAGTGGGTGAGCAGACAGAACATTTAAACATAACACACTAAAGTTTGTGTACATAGAACACCAGACTGGCAAAAGGGGCACTTAATATTCCTTACAACAGAAAAACTAATACCTACAAACCCCTATCACTCGAAAAAACAGCAGAATATTTTACTTTTATTTTCTAAGTTCTCTTGGAAAAGGTTGTTTGACAAAATGTCAAGCCACGGGACATTTCAGCTCAAAGTTTGGATGCTTCAGAAGCTTGACTGTATAAGAGAAAAAAAATCCACAACCCCTCAAAGCCTTCCAAAATTTAAAGTGGTCTCCATTGAGAAACAACAATGCAAAGGTAAGGCAAGCAAAAAATTGAAAAATATACGGATAAGAAGGAAGAAGAAGAAAGGGAAGGTAGAAGTCCATACTACATATACATCTTACAGAAATGAGATATAGAATGCATAGAGAAACAAGAATTAGAGTTCATATAGATTTTTTTTCCCTAGGCTCAGATGTATCAGAAGAATTCAGCAGTCCTCCTTATACAGCCCACAATATCTTGGCATTGCTCTAAAGAGAGAGGTGAAGCACCCCTTTATGCATCATGGGATTTGCTTGGGTTTGGAAAGCCATGAGACCTGCTGAAAAATACATTGAAAGGAGACTTTCTGTATTCTTGAAATATTTAAAACCTTTACCGTTTAAAACATAATATTTTTAAACATGTTTCAAACATTTTCAGAAGCACTTGTAAAGGCATTGACCTCCTTCAGCTCTTCACAATTCTAAAAGCAATGTCCAGTGAGACAAGAGTCATACTGTTTAAAACATTCAGATTTGTCATCTTTAATTTAACTCATGAGTACTTATTAGGAAAACTTCTCCTGGATGGGGAAAAAAGTCTGTTATCTCTTCTGCTATTAAAAAAATCCCTAATATACTGCAGAAGTATTACATTTCCAAAGATAAAACAAACAAACTCTTTCAAAGAAGTGGTTTTGGACTGAAAATTAAATTTTCTAGTGGAAAACAGACCTTTTAGATACTAAAATATCTCTGCACCAAATATAAACCTACTTAAGGAGTGGAAAATACTTGAAAAGTTTAATTGAAGCAATAAATTGTCAATTCTGTTCTTTTATTAAAGGAATACTTGACATTGGTTATGACAAAACCACTTGACTGAGAAACAGCTTCATGGAACATAAACCAGCTGTCTTCTGACAAACAAGAAAGCCTACATTTGCTAAATAATGTATGTCATGTTTGTCTTTAATTTTTCTCTTTCCATCCATTTTTTAGGTCCAGTTCTTTTTGTGCTGAAAAATACAATAATTTCCCTCTCTCCACTACTCCTTCATTCATACTGTTACTAATTCCTCTTCAGACTGTCTGAATAGTGCCTCTAGTTTCCTCTAACTTTTCAGCAACTGAGGAATAACTTGGTGTAAGTAATCAGCTTGCAGCCTCAGAAAACACTCTTAATAAGCTGTATGTTTATGACTGCTGCTCAGTTTCTCTTTTTCACTGTAATCATAGGTCCCCAAATGCTGCTCTGCATTATCTACCAATTAGTTATGCTAGTCCTGATCTGTACCAAGCCAGCTTTACAAAAACCCTCCTCACAAGACACAGCCTCAGAGGCTGGCTCCAACTCAGTAAGTCACCTCTGTCTGCTTAACTTCAGCAGTAGCAGTTTCTCCCTTTCTACCACAAGTGCTGAGCACTCTTAAGGAGAGATGGTGCTGATTGCCTTTCTTACGTTAAAGGCCATTTGCCTCTCCCTGGGGAAGGATGACATTAATGGATAACAAAAACAAAGGCTAATTCTAAGAAATAAAACCCAGCCCAAATAGAAAATACGGTGTCTGCTTCAAGGTATCCAGAAGTATTGCTGCTCTCTTTTTAAGGAGGCAAATAACAGCCTCTGTTTTCTAACCAGTAAAGGGATCGCTGGCTCCAGGGGCCTGCTCGAGGCCGCTCAGCAATATTCTGGGAGTGACCCTGGTTTTCCGGGGGCTGCGGCTTGCAGTTTCCCCAGACACAGGGCGTCGTCCGGCAGCTCGGTAGTGCTGGCTCCTCTGTGATAGAGAGAGCCCCGGGCTGATGGTGCAGGCGCAGATAAGGACAAAGACCCGAGAGAAGGGCCTTGGAGTGCTTTCCAGCTCTTTTATTTCCCGGGAGAAGCAGCAGGGAAGGTAGGAGAGGGTCCGGGGTCCAGGAGAGGCGGTGCAGGGGTCCGGGAGAGCTGAAGGTTCAGCTACCAAAGGCCAGGTTTTAGGGACAGCGGGGGATTTATGGGGATACAAGCAGGGGAAAGTAACCAATGGGGGTACAGGGATTAACATATAACCAATAGAGAGCCGAACTGTAATGAAATTTCCAGAACATAACCTTATACAGAACATTAGGTAATGTAGTAATCAACCGAAATATGTAAACTAAGGTACAAGGGACGCTTGGGGTGAACCAAAAACTCTCCCTGAGCAGGGAGTATGCCTCAGACTGGCAACCTCAGGCTGTGCCCACCAGTCTTGAGCCTGTGGGGCTGTGGCTTTTGCCACATACGCCACCACATACAGGCACATACTGCTCCTTAACACTAATAGGAGTCAAGGAGCTGTACAAATATCACATTATTACTATGCACACAGGATTGTCCCCCTTTATTATCTTAAATCAGAAAATTCTGACATGTTATTGCTCTCTATTTTGTGCTGTTACTTTGAAGAACAAGGAGAATGCCTCATGAAGAAGATGCCAAACCGTAATTCTATTAAATAACAAAGCAGAATGTCATAGTCAATTACATATTTGAAGACTGAAAGCCAGCTCACATTTGTAAACAAATCTTTGGTGCAGGCTTTTTTTTCAAAGGCACCTCCAAACTTTCTGTTTCTCAGAGACAAATGGTAAAATGATGAGTCCTGCATCACATAATTTTCAAATATTCAAAAGAAGAATTCCATCAAGAAAAAACTCAGATATGTACACTTCAGTGCATCTTTGTAGCACTGGGTTTTTGGTGGTTTTATTTGCCTTGTAGCTTTTCTAATGAGAAGACTTAAGTTCCTGCAGTGACTAGGAAAATAAAAACGAGACTTCAGATGGATACATTATTTAGTGCCAAGAAGAAGGAATGACCTCCCTGAACTGACACTGGAAGCAGGAGTGGGTAAAAAACTGAAGCTGCCCAGAATCTTATGGAAATTAGTTCAATACTGAGCATGCTTAGCAGCTTTCTTAACTCCTAAGAGAAAGCCACTAGCTATGACAGGGAAGCTAATCCTCATGAATTGTATATACTGAGATTGTGACACACACTGCTACTTAATGAGAATGAAAAACTTCCACTGGGCCCTAGCTGAAGAGGCCACACCTAGACCTGAAAAGATGTTAGTTGGAAAGCCCCCATGGTAGATCTCTTGGCTACAGTGTAAGATGTTTTGACAGAAGACATGGAGAGAACCACACATCTGTGAATGGTGGTTGGTACAAGGTCTGTTGTGTCCCAGAACATGCGCTCTTTTATTGATAAAGTTACAGCATGCATACCTGGACTGCAGACACTAACAATCTGATTTTGTAAGATAAGGATGTGCACTCTAATCATCATCTAGTTCCAATCTACATTAGAGATTATTTCACTGACTGAATCACAACTGGGAAGTACACAAGTCTAGATATACAATCAAAGTGTAGACCTGCTAAAAACTTTATTTATTTTAGAATTATTTTTGACTGTATTTACAGGAAAATGGACTTAGTCATAGGTTTTCTCCACAATTAATTTATAGGGAGTAAAGAATATTTGAAATGTTTTAAATCTAAACTCTATTCAGACAAGTCCACAGTTCTCCTTTCCTGACTGATGCTGATACAAAGCAGTTCTGTAGTTTTATTTGATTCTTAAAGCAAATAAAACCCTACAGTACTCTGTAACTTTATTTCTATCAAGGAAAACACGTGGTGAAAGATCATGGAATACTGAAGTTCCTACAGCTAACTTTTGACAGAAGTTGAACTGAACAAGCTCTATTTCTGCTAATACTTATTCATCAGTAGTTTTGTTTCCTAAAACTTGTGCAAAACCATTTTTATTCTGTAATTAAAACTTCATCTTTGTTACACCCCAAAATATAGCTCATTCCAAATTTTTATAGCTAACCACCAGACACATGCAAGATGCCACATCAGTGAGATTTATTTAAACTTAATTGACATGGAAGCTGTAAATATCACTTTCATCAAGTAGAGCTGCAACTCATTTTACTTTTTCTGTAAATGCATTTGGCAAATACTTAACAGAAATTAAAATTCTACTGCCCCAAAATTGCTTTTAAAATAACTTGATCTTTTTTGGGCAACATGCAGTTTATAGTAAAGAACTACATCTCAGCACATCAGCATGTTTGTCAAATTTATACACTGAGTAGTTCAGGATTCCAAATTATTCCAAATAAAATTCAAGATGGTTGGGTGGCTACCATTTTTGATGAGAACACGCAAAGAAATGGGTCAATACGACAGACAGTAAAGAGATCCGCAAGCAGGCAAGGTGATACAGCACAGCACGTCAGGTGCACAAGGGAGCGTACAGGCACACATGGAGATGACCTCCGAGAAAGACTTACTGGCTTAAGCATGGTATTGGACAGACATGGCTGAAGTATATTCAGACACAGCTCAAATCACACTCAGCCTAGCTCGCTAGCATCTGCACAACTTTTCTTAAGACTTCCCAGTTTTTATCTTTTCTGGATTAAGATGAGACAGACTCTAATCACACCCATGGATGAAGTTTCATAGAAATTCACTTCAGAAGATGGTTGTTACCAAAGAATGTAAAGCAGACCATTCAGCACTGTACATTCAGAATAAAGAACAACTTTTCCTAGCACATCATCATTTTCTGCAGCTGTTTTAGGCTACAGCCAAGTTATGAGAAGTACTTCCTTCCCTGACTTTAATATAGTTTGGTTTATGGTACAAACTAAGCAAAGTTTAGATATCCAGTTTAGTTTGGGGACATGAAAAAAGTCTTATAATATTTTTTGCAATGTTGATGCTTTCTATTTCATGATCCCCCAATTACAATATGTATAATAACAAAGAAGTAAACACATGATAAATGCTATGGGCTTTTGGCACCCCTCCTTCACTGGAAGGTTTGAAGACTGAGTTACAGAGACACTTGCCCCTTCTGCTTCTTCTTTCACAGGGCCCCCTTCTATTGAACACATTGTCAGACCTTCAGCAGAACAGTGGGGAATCCTCTAACACATACAGAGCCTTTACCTGCTAGAATAGAGAGTAGGTCGATCACGTTGACAATGCTCATCCACATTCAAGGAAGAAGAAGAAATTGTGGTTGCCAAGGATGCTGCTTCAAACAGAGATGGAGTGCTTGGCACTAGATCTGGCCGGTGGTGTGAACCTAGTACTGCATATGCAGAAATAAAGAACAACATTAGCAAATTTCATTTGAAATTGAATCCAAGAATCTTTGTGTAAGTATATGGAGTCCCACAGTGCCCTCATCAACTTCTTGAAGTTTCTTAATGCTTGAATTCATCCATTCAAGGAGAAGATAACATTCATATGGCCATACCCATGCTCTTTTGTGTTACAGACTGAGTTTCAGCTGCTAACCAGTGAATTCAGCAGAATACAGAGCAACTCCAAGGTCAAATATTAAGCAGAGGTATGAGCAATGAATTCTCAGTTCTGGGACTATTCTCATGCTACCAGGGCTCATTTATCAGATGGGATTAGGTCGCTGGTTCTGCTTACAGCATGGCTGCAGGCAAGTTCTAAAAGGGACAAAGTTGGTATCTCTTTCTCTGGGAGCAATAAACCAAGCTTCAAAACACTTCATGTGACATGCTTGTTCAGAGGTCAGTAAAAAGGATAGCATTGGCACTGACCTTAATTCACTACCTGTGCTGAATAAATTTTATTAGGCTGTCCTGAAATCCAAAAGTTTAACATCATATTATAAATTTTGGTTCTGACTTCCTCTTGCTCTTGAAGGTTCATTTTGCCAATCCTACTAACTAGTCTCTCCATGAAAATAACCTGGCTCTGATTTTGAGAGATCAGCCACACTGGGAGCTTTGTAGTTGTAGGACTTCTAGAGCTTGAGCTAAATTCCTTTAAAAACATTGTTTAGACTGTCAGTTTGAAAGACAGTACCTTCTTCATCAAGGCTGGCATAGCTTTGTCCTTCAGCAAGAATGCCATGCTTTTCCTCCTTCCACTCCTGGCTAACTGCACACACGATTTCTTGTGATGCTGCCTTTAGGGCTGTGATGGAATTGCACCGTTTCTTTGAAGGTGAAGACTTTAAAGCTGCATTACCAAATGAACATAGATGTTGAATGATGTCATCTTATCTCCCTGCACATCTTTAACTGCATATAGAAAAGTAAATTATATAGAAAAACTAGGTTTTGAATACAGATGAAGAACACAGCCAGATACAAACCTACTTAACAAATATTATCTTAAAATTAGAGCCAAAAGTATTGTTGTTTCATCTATGAGAGAAATACTTTTAGGTTTTTGGTTTCTTACTGCTTATTATAGGACAATAAGTCAAGTCAGTGACATCACGAAGTTAAAAACCTCCTATGGAGTATCAATCCATGTAATCAGAGAGAGAATGATACAGAAAAAAAATCCCCAAACCAGGAAAACCGAAAAGATATTTGGAGTATTCTGAGAGGTTTCAATCATTTTTACGAGCTGTGAACTACTGCTATGTAATGATACTGCAGAATTTCCACTTCAGACTCATGTGTCACATATTTTCATTGGGTACAATAAACACTTCCAAATCCTGATGGCCTACACACTCAGGTATGAGCACATCCTTTATAATTCTTACCAGGACCTGCCTGTTGAAAAGCATTTTGAGTGAAACTCTAGGAACTGACCATTGCCACTACTACTGAACCATGATCCCCATTTGTAGTTGTTCTCCAGAAGGATGCCAGGTAATTAATTTAGCGTTTTCCAGCTGCTGCCTGCTGACCTCCATGCGTCAGCTGCAAAGTTAATTCAGATGCACTATGCCACCTCGTTCCTTGCTTTACTATAAAGTTCAAGTTAAAAACATCAAGTCACTTGGCTAAAGACTGAAGAAAAGAAACAGATGCATAGTTCCAGGGTATTTTTTAAGACGACCATAGTACATAGTCGCTGAGCTAGCCTCTGCCCAAGGCTAAATCTGCTTATTAAGTTTTTATTGTTCATTATGCATGGTTGTTCTGTACACTAGGGGAAAAACACAGATTCAGAACACAGCTTAAGTGTTTAAACTGAAATGTCTGACTCAGAGCTTAGAAATAATGTTCCTGAAGGCAGGAACACTCCCAAGTCTTTATTTTATGAAAGAGTGATAATGCATTTGAACCATTAATCTATGTAAAAGCAAGTTAACAGCCATGTATACTGAGGAAATCAGTAAGAGTAGGATAATAAGACAGGTTAATAGCCTGGAAAAATGAGACAGATGAATTAAGATCAGAGAGAAAATTAGGCATGATATTCTTTAATTGTAGGCTTCAAATACAGAACAGGTTGTGTCTTGTCCTGAAATCTAGCAGTCAGAATAAGAAGGAACTTGGAAAAAAAGACTCAGATGTTGAGGAGATATATATGGCATTTATTTTGTCATATAGAAGTATCAAGTAGTAAGGAGCAGACACTCCTAATTCTTTATCAACACAGAGGAGTTCCAATGAGTATTGTCTCAAACAACAGAACTCCCACCAGTTCTCTGGCAAAATTATTCTAAGATTTAAAGAGAACTGAGTCTCAGGAGGCTCCTTTCAGCTCAATTGTGCTTCACATTTTGTGGTATTACGTTAGATCTTTTTATTTTCTTATTAACCACTCTAATCTGAAGGCTTTAACATTTAACATCTTAAATCCTTAATTTATTCTAGCATTTGTAGTCATTCTTGTTTTACTTAAATCTCATGTAGTTCTAGCATTTGTTTGTATTTTGTTCTGCCTCTGTCCACATAGACTTGTTTCTCACGCTGAATAACTAATGAAAACATTAACAGACCAGCATAACCCTGGTCAAAAAGCATTTGCAAAACACCTTCTATCAGTTTAAGACAATGCCATATGCTCAATACTCCTCCTGTAGTATTTAAGCCAACTATCCATTCCATACTTTGACACAAAAACTCCAAAGCAAATACAGTTCCATGAGCAAGATTATGAAACTGCTAACTTGGATCCATTATAAAGCACAAGTTCCTCTATGAACTAGATAGTTCTAGCTCACCAGTTTATACTTATTTGTCAAGAACTCTGCTTCATAAAAAACAACACTCAGAAAACACTCTGTCCTAGAGGGTAAACAAAACCAGCCCTTTTCTTACTAGAAAGAAACAAAAAAAAAAAGGTGCATTTTCAGCATCACCTCTATGGGTTTAAAAAATAAATTGGTAGTAAAGAAGCAAATTAGTATGTATACACAGTATTTAAAATACCTAATCTATATGTCTTACGATAGGTAAGGTTTTATACCACTTGTGATAATTGTTGGAAGAAACCTCACTGCTTACACAATCAGAACAGCTTTTCCCTAAAGAACAGCCTGGGCCACATCAAACCCCAAGCACTCATCTTTGCCTTGCCAGTATATTTATTGGATTTTCCCCATGGCTTTCCTTACTGCACACACACCAAGCATATCTCAGCAGTTGTCATATAATGGCTTGTCTTGGAAGGGATCTTAAAGATCATCTAGTTCCAATCCCCTCTGACCTCAGGGACATCTCCCACTAGACCAGGTTGCTCTGATCCCCATCCAAATTGGCCTTGAAGAATCCCAGGAGAGGGCATCTACAACTTGTCTGGGCAATGGTTTCCAGTGCCTGATCACCCTCACTATAAAGAGCTTCTTCCTCACATTTAACCGAAATCTACCCTTCTTCAGCTTAAAGCCATTCCCTCTTGTCCTACCACTATATGCCCTTTTAAAAAGTCCCTCTCCAGCCTGCTTGTAAGCCCCCTTTAGGTACTGGAAGGCTGCTATAAGATTTGCTGGGAGACTTCTCTAGGCTGAACATCCCCAACTCACCTAGTTCCACTTCATAGGAGAGGTGTTCCTTCCGTCTAATCATGTTGGCAGCCCTCCTCTGGACCCTCTCCAACAGGTCCATGTCCTTCCTGTGCTGGGGACCCCAGAGCTGGATGCAGTGTTCCAGGTGGGGTCTCACCAGAGCAGAGGAGAGGCGCAGAATCCCCTCCCTCGCCCTGCTGGCCACACTGCCTTGGATGCAGCCCAGGACACAACTGGCTCTCTGGGCTACCAGTGCACATGGCTGGGTCATGCCCATCCTCTCACCCACCAGCACCCCCAAGTCCCTCTGAGCAGGGCTGCTCTCCATCTGTTCATCCCCCAGCCCGTGTTGACATCAGGAGTTGCCCCAACCCAGATGTAATACTTTGCTCTTGGCTTTGTTGAACCTGATGAGGTTCCCATGGGTCCACCTCTTGAGCTTGTCCAGGTCTCTTTTGTGCCCCATCACCATCCTTCTCTGCACTTGCAATGCTTCAGAATGAATTTCCTTTCAGTAGTATGATCAACTCATAGAGAAATTATCCATCAATTCATAAATATTTATAAGAGTCCTAAAAAGTCTTATTTTTCTGAAAAGCTGTCATAACATATCATGTTTGCAGGGAATCCCTACTTACGGTTAATTTGAATTTTTTCTTCTGAAGATTTTTTCATTCTGCTTTAAATACCTTAATTTTTTGGTACAGCTACTCTCAGCTTTCTCCTTTCATCTGTCTATCCTATTCTTTTGCTCATTTAGTATTTCACAAAATACTAAACACCTACACATCTTCCTTCCTGTTGCATTATCAGGTTTCCCTCTTCTTTCTTGAGCCTTTTTAGACATAATCCTGTGTGTTGTTCTGATCTGCCAGGCCTCTAACTTCTGCCAGGAATCTGCTCCAGCATAGGCTCCTCTCCATGGGGTCACAGCCTCCTTTGGGAGGTTTGTTTTCATGGACAGGCTCAGACTTCACAAGCTCAATTGGCCTTTAGAAAAGTGGAGTTATCTTTAGAGAACATGCAGAACAAAAAAGGCTAGTACAGACTGAAAAATATTGACTTCCAGTGGTAGGAAATGTAGTGAAACTAAAACTTAAACCAAACTTTTGATGGAAGAAGCCTGTATGAAAGTGCCTCTAAACATGGGTTTTGGTTTGTTTTTTTTGCCTGTGCAGTGAGAATACACTTATTCCAGAGGAACTTACAGTTTAAGGTAGATACGAACCATGTGAACTTACATGTAAGATGTGTATTCTTGAATGATAGCTAATATTCCCCTGTTCATTACCAGAAACAGGCAAAATGCAGCAAGCCTCAAAAAATTTTGTTCCTTAGTGCTTGCGGATTCTGTTGGCTTGCGTTGTAGCTGTAACCAGATTATAAAATATCTCTACTGCCCATTCAGCCAAAGCTAAGCCCATCAGTGGTATGGCAGTGTCTTTGGGATAGTGAATTTAAGACGCAGGATGTGTGTGTAACTGTACAACTGCAGATGGGGGAGAGAAGTGAGAATATGGGAGAGGAACAACTCTGCAGACACCAAAGTCAGTGCAGAAGGAGGGGGAAGAAGTGTTCCAGGCACCAGAGTAGAGATTTCTCTGCAGCCTGTGGTGCAGACCATGGTGAGGCAGCTATGCCCCTGCAGCCTGTGGAGGTCAATGGTGAAGCAGAGATCCACCTGCAGTCTGTGAAAGACCTCATGTAGGAGCAGGTGGATGCTCAGAGGAGGCTGTGACCCCATGGAGAGGAGCCTATGCTGGAGCAGACTCCTGGCAGGAGCTGTAGTCCTGTGGAGAGAGGAGCCTAGGCTGGAGCAGGTTTGCTGGCAGGACTTGTGACCTCATGTGGGACCCACACTGGAGCAGTGTGTGAAGAACTACAGCCATGGAAGGACTCACACTGACAACATTTATGAAAGATTGTCTCCCACTGCAGGAAGAGGGCGAGGAAACCAGAGTATAAGGAGGTAGGAACAGAAAAAATGATGGTGAAAAATTGACAACAACCTCTTATTCCCCATCCACCTGTGCAACTTAGAGGGAAGAGGTAGAGAATTCTGGAATTAAGTTGAGCCTGAGAAGAAGTGAGGGGTAGGGGGGAAATTTGTTTTAAGATTTTATTTTATTTCTTTTTACTCTACTCTTAATTTATTGGTAGTAAGTTAAACTAATTTCCCTGAGTTGAGTCAGTTTTGCCTGGGACAGTAATTGGTGAGTGATCTCTCCCTGTGCTTATTTGGACTGATCAGCCTTTTGTTATAACTTTTTGTTTCTGTCTAGTTGATGAGAGGGAGTGATAGAGTGGCTAGGTGTTCACCTGAAGCCAACATTAGCCCACTTCACCTGCTAAGTAGCCAACAGTTATATGTACCTTACCCTTGAGAATTAATTAAAATATTAAGGAAGGAAAAATGGAGAGGAAAACTAGATATCCGCATTCTGTCATTTTTCCTTGATAAAGCACAGAAGAAATCCATATTAAAAGGAAGCATACCTAATGCTGGAGATGGTATATAGACAATCTTTACTTCTGCAAAGTAAAGAAATTAAAGTTGATGGAGGTATTTCTAAAAATGCTAGATACAGGACTGGACATGTCATTATATAATGAAATTTATCTTTATAACAATGCTAGTATATAGGAATCTTTTTTACCTTTAGACAGCCCTGATGTGACAAAAATATATAGCGAATAAGTCTCTGTAATTTTAATATTATAGTATAATTCCAAGTGCCAGAAATTTAGTTTCTTGATTGGAGCTACAAAAGTGCTGCATGATGTTGAAGAAAGGCTTGTTTTATTGCCAAGATTGGAGCATTATAAAGTAATGATTATAAACATATCTGACAGAGTGGAAGTCACTACTTTCTTACCTTGAACTTTTTTGAAAACTCTTGCATTCATAAACTTTAAAAATCTGTCTGCATAAAAACTTGGTCGATGAACTGAAACAGTATCCTACAAGATTGAAAAAGGTCTCAGTCACGTTTTCCGTAAGTAAACCACAAGTAGAGTGTCAAGAAAGAAGCTGGATACCTCAGGTGAACTATATTATACATTTCAGGCATAGTCAAAACTAGTGAATCATTACCAATTTTTTTTCCCTTTTAAAGGTCAATTCTTCAAGAACTTTTTGGGTATTTTGTTTATGGAATTATGAGTTTTGAATTCTACAGCTATATTCTGCAAAATCTTCCAAGCATCTGAAATGAATTTTTTCAAGTGATTTATATTTTTCTGTTACAGATTCATCAATGTCCTGCAAAGTGGCTAGTCTCATGTAAGTTATAAGGACAAGCAGTTTATATTACTTGTTTTCTGAACAAAATTTGTTTTTTCAACAAATAAAATCAGAGCATGTATTGGGAAGATTTCAGCAACAGTTCAAACCACATGGTGATCTTAGACTACAAATATACCAGAACAAGGTTTTTCCTGGTCAACATCAGTCAAAGTTCAGCTAGCTAAAATATCAGCAGTTTAAAAAAATAATAAAATCTACTTACCCCATCATAAACAAGAGCTTTCCAAGAATGTTCCAGCTTCTTCATTAACCTAAGTATGTAAAAAACAAAATCAGAACTGCTTTATAAAATTTCCACTTCTATAAGTAATTTCAGAATATCTTGTTCAATGAAAATTCATTGAAAGTTGAAATTCAGCTTACCTGTAAGACTGGAGAATATCAATAATACCCATAAATAGAAGAAGTTTTTCTCCTTTATGGCTTTTTGCTGGAATACCTCCCATTCTGAGAGAAACAACGTAATTAGAATCTTTTAAGGCATCTCTGATGACCAATTACCAGCTGAACTGTACCCACTTGCAAACCCAAAGGAATAGACACAACATTAAAGCCGGATGCCACAGGGCAAAGTCAGTCAAATGCGAGTCACTTAGCATGCAACTGATTTTGACTAGAAAACCTGGATTATCTGTGATTCAGTGGTAAATATCCATCATAAAAAAGGAGGAGTATTTTAAGATACTTTTTAGATAGAATTGGAAATATTCAGATGATCTGAAAAGTGGAAAAAAAGCATATGTCAGTTTATTGCTAAGGAAAATAAATAACTTTTACTAGATAAGGAAGAATTTTGTCACTTTATTGATCATAGGTAACAAGTTGTAGAGAGTCAGCACATTAATCAAAGTCTTAAAAAGTAATTTAATATATTTTTCACTAAAAATTATGTATTATTGTGTTTTTCCAAAATTTCTTTACAGACAGATCAGTGACAGAAAAAGCAACAGTATCAGGCTGAGAATCCTAACTGCATGGGCTTCCAGTTGGTCCAGGGTCTTTACTCAGCCATAAACTTAAAGAACAAGAACTTTCATTATTAGACCCTTCTTCCTACTCCACCACCTAGAAAAAAGGGTCCATTGATTTTAGAACCTCAGCACTGTTTTTTTCCCCCACTATCATTTATGCCAATATGAGAGAGGAGATACTGCAAGAAGCCAAGGAAGGACTCAACTTCTCAGGATCTGAGTAGCACTCTATTAGCTCAAGCGATGTGGGAGCTCACGGTGGCTGCTAGTGCAACACCTCTGCCATCATACAACAGCATTCACCATCTTCTGTGTGGATGTGAGTGAGCTGTAAAAACTGACTGAAATAATGCTCTGTCTAATTTATATTCTAGAGCTCTCAGCATTTGAAAACTCTCTATGAATGCTAAATATCATAATTCTTCCATTTGTTTGCTGTAGATTTAAACACGTGTTTCTGTATCATTAGTAGTATTTCCCTAGACAGCTCTCTTGACAACCAGGAGAAATGTAGATTCTTAATTTTAAATGAAATCCTCCTTATAATGAAGACTGATAACATACAATGCTGGATGGTGAAGATAGTGCTCTCACTAGCACTTAGTGTATTACGAAGAACACAATGGAATGACCATTGTCTATATCCTCAAGTTTCTATTGCAGTTTCTACTAGACAGGAAAATTAGAAGAAAGCAGCAGTTCTTAATCTCAGGAAATATCATATATGACTGCATTTGTGTTGATTATATAATTCTATGTATTGAGTATACCTCTTCAAGATGAAAACAACTGCTGTAGGAATAGCCATTTCAATATTTATTTATGGTTTTTGCTAAAGTCTCACCAGGCTGCTTCCAGTTAAAATTAGATTATAGTTGGAACTCTTGTAATAGCTGTCTAATAACATCTCTTTTATAGAAGAATGCACTTGTGCATACATAAGTCACTCTGAACTATCATGTATTTAAAGACTATCCATCTACTAATCAACATCTCAATTTCATGCTCTATGGGAAATCTTGATGCAGCTTTTGGGAAGAAAAAAAGGGTCAGTCTTTCAATTCCTGGAATGCAGTGTACTCATTAATGTTTTGCCTGTTAATAGGTTTAATAGTAATCTTAAGAGCAGGTTATGGCACTTACGTGTTTGTTGTCTTTGTGGTGACAGAGTCTCCTGACTTCCCAGGGCCCTGTATAGACTCCATGGCTGTGGAATAGAGAACTTTCTGCCCTCCATGGCGTTTTGCATCTGATGTGCTCTGGGAACACTCTCCTTCTTTTTCCTTCATGTTACAATTCAAGATGTGGATTCCCAGAAGCAGACTGTAATCCATGATCTTAAAACTTTCTAGAACCTACCAGCAAAGAAGAAATGGCTGTATTGAAACAACGAAAGAATTATACAGCAGCATTTTGTAAACCTAAGTGACAATATGCTTTCAAGGCACAAGCTTCTCTTATCAAGAAAATGTGTGAAATTACAGTTTAACAAAACTCTTTTACTATCCCACACAAGTCAAAGTGCTAGTTAGCTAATGGGACTGGAGTACAAAAATCATGCACCTCTCTACTAGGCTAAGTAGGTCCTATCTAAACTCAAAAGACAAGCTTTACTTCTGAAGCATGACTTAATCAATCAGCTTTCTCTTCTAGCTCTACCAACCATTTCTGTCTTTGTCAGCAGTCAAGTTCCTTTCTTCTCCAGTGCACATGTACTTTCATTTGTTTTCAGTCAGCTACACCGTTATGAAGTCTGGCATGCTGACATTGAAAGGCAATACAGTTCAAGTCAATACACAAATATGAACTAAAGCAAGCTGTGATCACATCTAGTAATATAACCAAACTGTTCAAAGACAGCAGCTGTGTTAAACGTCTTACATAGCAACAGCGCTGAGTGGAGGAAGAAGCACCAGTAAGAACCAGGAAGGATATGCTGTGCCACTCTCCTCTCCTTTACCTCATGCAGCTCAGCAATGATTCTTGATACGTTTTGGCACACAGTGCCCAAACATAATAGTGTAATTTCTGTCACGGAATCAAGAGGCTATAGTACGCCTTTTTACATGAACAAGAAAAAAAGTTATTTTATAGAGGTGACAGAGCAGTAACTCCAGGTATGTAATTTTGATGAAGAGTCTCCAAGCGTAAATATTCTTGGTTAAGCAGAAACATCCCTACTTGTATTAAAAAAAAAAAAAAAAGTGCAATTTCAGCACCTGCACAGGTTTAAAAAATAATTGGCAGTAACTCAGTAACTTAGTATGGATCTGTAAGTCTTACCATATGGTTTTTATACCACTTATCCTAATTGTTGGAAAAATATTCATTGCTCGGATAACCAGAACAGCAATGAAACAAAGCATAACACAACACATTGTAATCCAAGTGTAGAATGGCACATCCTGATTTTCAGACTCAAAGAATGACTTTAAAATACTGTAGGTTTACTCTTGCTCATAGTGATCCTCCTCTGTGGTCCTTAGTTCAAATGGAACAAGAAACAGTGGTGCCTTAGTTCAAATGGAACAAGAAAAAGGATGCTAATTTATGCCCTTAGTAGTCCACAGCATCTTCTGATGACAGAACTCACAAAGGGTTTCAGACATTAAAAAAAGTGTATTCTAAATTACTATACCACAAGATTCTGAAATTTCATTGTGCATTGTATATAAATGTTGTGGCTTACAATCATAAATTGCAAAAATAGCATGGCTTACAGGTAAAAAGACAGTTGGTGCCAAAAAGGTCTAGAATTTTCTTTACTGCTTACTTATTGCTACCCTTTACTCAGACTTTAAAAAAAAAAATTACAATACAATGTAGTCATTAAAAATACGTAATCACTGAATGTTTACCATCAAATACTGAAAGTAAATTCTGGATAGGCTGAAAACTAACACTTTAGCAGTACAGTATGCAACACTGTTCATGCAAAGCCAGACTACAGCAGCTAGTCTTGCCTGGGAAAAGCATTGCCACTTTTATTTTACGGTTATAAACTCCTACTCACATCTCTGCCTCCAACCTATTCTTTACTGCATTTTGAATTAGGTCATATTAGACACATTATGATTTTACTGTACTAATTACATAACCTACATCTAGCATTGGATGTAGCCTCATGGGAGGCTGTGGTGTAATATGTTGTTTCTTCCTCCACAGAGACCTCTTCTGTGGTAAAATGAATCCTTCTGATTACATCAATTAGTCACTGCCACTTAAACCCATACTACTTGTACAGTACAAAAACTATTATTTGACAATTTATGATTTTGACATAGGGTTACTGAAAAACATTATAAAAACAAGTAGCTGTTTTGTTATTCCAGTTCATTTTCAGGCTGAAACACCTTCACGTGCAATGGATTAATTGCAGTACATATTCTTACAAACAGCACATAGCAGATGAACTCTAGCCCTTGACCCCCAGACACCCTGTTCACAGCCCTACTCAGAGGCAGCATTGTCCTGTCCACAAAGCATCTTCAGGATATCCTAACATGATCTGGCCCTCAGCCTGCCTACAACTGTGATGTACAGTTCTGATTATTTCCCTTTAGAAATGTGATAACCAAACCAACCACTCCTTAGGCAAATGAACCTCTCTAAGCAGGTTTCACTCCCTGTTTGCTTCTAACGAAACTTCTGGTAAGAAATAATTAACCAGAATAACACGGAAGAATCTCCTAAATCAGCAGTCAACAAAAACTTTTGTGTCAAACTCCTTAGTCTGTATAAAGATGGCAGTTTTCCTTCAATCACTGGGGTTTACAGCTGAATATATCTGAGGGGTTCTCACATATGTATCTTCATTAATATTTAAAATTATGCTGATTTTTAAATACATTTTGAACACATAATTGTATAAAATAACCTGGTTGAACAAGGAGAAGTTACAAAATGCAGAACATCAAGACATTCCTGAACATGCAGCATTCTATGAGAGCATGAAAAGGTACAAGTCATTTCCTAAGCTGAGGTTTGCTTGCGAACACCTTTGATGATTTTAGATAGAACTGCTTTTGATATGCAGCAGTAAGTTTTTTCTACAAAGGCACCAAAATGATAACCTAATCTAATGAAAAAACCCATTCAAATAAATTACGGTTATTACTTGGCTATATTCATAGCAAAAGGAGAAAGCCCTGCAAAACACTTGACTCTATCCACGTGAGATCACTCGAAATCAGCATTAACTCTTAGAAATACACAACTTGTGTAGTTAAAGGGAGGAAAAAAAAGTCAATCTTTGCTCATCTAACCACTCTGAAATGCACCTTGCTAGCAAAATGGCACTGTGAGGTTTCAGCAAGAACAGTCTTAATCATGCTGTGTGCTAACAAATAAGTTGTATTTGATCATGACAAGTAAACCTTCAGTTCATTAACTTGACATTAAATTGTTAATCTTGTTTGTATTTATATATGTGTTAATTCACTAGCTACACAGATTCTGTCAACACAATATTGCCACTTGGTCACCAAGTACTGCTGGCAAGGCTGACTTCAGCTGCTCTGAAGACTTACAGATGGCAAGCATCACTCACCCTTTGCAGCCTTAAGCACTATTTTGTTTTCACACTGCATAAAAAATGCAGTAAAAAGACATCACAAAACATGTTGTTTTGGAACATGAAAAACTAACTCTCTGAATCAGATTTTCTTTTCTCAGAGCTAATCATATGTGAAAGTATTCTGTGAATCATCCTAGACATGATTACACTCCACTATGTCAGCCAGTGACTAACAGGGCAAAACAAGTGTTTCTGCCATGAAATGTCATTTTTATTTTACATGCAGCCAGCCCAAACTACACACTGACAGAGAAATCTGCATTTACATTTGCTATCCATGCAAAATAGCATGCAAAAAAGTAATCAGATCATTTTCATAAAGGGGTCAAAAAAACCACTGCTCAAAAGAAGATGATTTACCATCTTATGAAATGCAAGTCCTAAAAGGATAAGCATGCAAGGAAGTATATCCTCTCCTACAAGCATTTTGGGAAAGGGACATAGGAATTAACACAATTGAAAGAAAACTGATTTTACAACAAATCAATAATTAGTCTTCAACATAAGGAGCTATATGAAATAAATACTAATTAAAAGACTGTCTCACAAAATAAGCGTTTCTTAACAGGTGCAAAAATGTCAATGCCTAAAAATGGGTCTGGTTTAGAAAAAATCTATCCCAAGAATATGAATCACCACATTTCCACCAAAGCATATGTGGAATCACTTCCCAATTTAACAGAATTCTCAAAATATATTGTTAACTAACACTCCAAAACCTAACAATATGGATTCTGATTTTAAAAGTAACAAGAAATTTCTAATGTCAATTGATACTACAGGTGTGATAATATATAAAGATACAGGACATCCACAGCAACATGCTATAGTCACTTTCATCAGACTACCATTTCTGACAGAGGCCCTTCATCTATGGTTAGTACATTCTCGATCTCCATGCCTCATCTTTTATTTCTGTCCTATGCTTCAGTTCATTATTTCATTAAGTTATGCCAACACTACTTTTTGTAAGGATATTATACAATGGGTCACTGAAATTATTTTGATTAAAGAATCATCTGTGTATCTCCTTCCAGGTAGAAAAAAAGGCAAAAAAACATAACACACATAGACTACACACGCTACTAAGGGATTTGAAAAACTCTGTGAAGAAATTTGATCACACAAGGTCTCTGTCAGAGTTGATTCAGCACAAAACAGGTATGTGTTCATGCCATAAAACTTTTGCAGCAACTGGCTAAAACAGCAGTGCTGAAAATAATACCCAGACCTCAAACTTAGAAGATATGACCCTCTTTATCTTCAACTTTAAATTTCCTAGTTTTTACAGGTTTCTTTATTGTCACTTTTAAAATGTAATTTCCTCAGAAAAGTCAAGTGTTCTTTGCTAGTATAACAAAGGTAAAATACAGACTCTCAAAAGCCATTCATTTCTCAATAGTAAAAACTTCTTAAAATTTTTTTGTTGTTCTTAAAAACTGCATAACTACAATTTGCATAATTGTTATTGCTTCTGCAACAGATATTTTGTGATATGGGTATCAATAAATTAGTTCTAATGTTAACATACAAATGAAAAATGAATAACCACATACTTTTGCTCACAACCTTCCTGAACTATTGCA
Source organism: Climacteris rufus (assembly GCA_013398175.1). NCBI lineage: Eukaryota > Metazoa > Chordata > Aves > Passeriformes > Climacteridae > Climacteris > Climacteris rufus. Next base: position 260,583 of record VZRZ01001141.1, read on the forward strand.
TGAAATGCTTACAAATATAGAGACCATCCCTAACAAACGATGAGTTTTACTTTGCCAGCAAAAGGGTACTTTCCAACCATTGCTACTGAATGTCGGAAAAACGAAACAAAAACTGGCAACAGAAAAACCTCTTAACAGATCAAAGTAAATAAAAATAATACTGGTAACGTGTAGTTTTGGAATAAATAGGCTCAATTTCTGTTTAAAATTATCAGAAGGGAAATTCCATAGTGATAAGCTGAATTCTGGTGCTTGGTTTCTAATTCGTCTTAAAATCTTATCAGCCATGCATTTTGTCCTTCATATTGTGAAAAGTTTTAAGCAGTGAGAAAGAAAAAGCCTCTCTGACTTGAACTCCTACTCTGACCACCAGACAAAAAATGTTGAAACTTTTTTTGTATTTGCCCAGGTAATTGAGATAATTGTATTTACATGCACCCTTTTAGCCCTCTTCAATTTTCTTTTCCCTTGAATTCAGGAGCAGATGGAATGGGAAAAAACACAATGAGGCTATTTTTAATAGACAGTTACAAATTCCTGCATATGACTAGATAACATTCAAGAACACACCATATCTGTGCATGCTCACATGACTAGATCTACAAATAGAGAATCCTGTGATTATCTATTCTCCTGAAATACATGCTTGTTGTCTAAAATTATAGTAACATGCTTTTTTGGGTAACTAGATGAGAAACAGTTTGTAAAACATCTCTCTATAATCATGACACTGAGAGTTTTAAAAGGAACTTCCTTCTTTTTTTCTTTTAATAAACAGTGACCGGTTCTTCTGTATGATAAGGAATTACAGGGAAGATATAGAGTGCTTTCAAAATCGAAGTACTACACCATACTCTGACCAGATGTGCTGATGTACCTTTTCTACAGTAATTTAGGACATGTACCTCTACAAAACTCCATCTTTAGTTTTAACATGGAATGATCAAAAGACAAACTTTGTTACTTGTGTTCAGACTGCGATTTCCTTGTACAGGAGAATAGATGCCTTCCACATGCTTTCTGCCCAGAACAAAGGTAATTTGTATTTATTAAACTGCTTAAGATCTCCAGTAAAAAGCAAATAAGTAATAATGGATGCCTATCTTGACTTCGATTCTGTATCAACTATGAAAAATAGAATCCTATAATTAATTCACTTCTAGCCTCTCTCCTGCAGATTCACGCTGATGTTACACATTGCTTCTCCTTTGCCCCACAGACGTTTCCTTCTGCACCAAAACAATTTCTGCAGGATCAGGTGTTTATAACAAAACACAATAGCAGCTAAGGGTGGAGTTTCATTTTCCACACCTTTAAAAAAGAAATCTCCAAATGCACTTTCAAAGCATCTTCAATGTCTTTAATTACTTTATTTTTATTTGTTACTTGCTTATGTGCTGCAACTCTTCTAATTCTCAGTCTCATTCATGAGCAATGTTTTGTTTGGAAATTGGAGAATCTGCTCTATTCTTTAATAAATCTCAATTTCATACAGTGATCAGAGAAGCGGCAGTATAATTACTTGAAATAAACCACAGCTACTGAAACTAGCTTTCAACACTCTCAGTATTTACCATTACACAAAATACAGGACCATTTGCTTTCCAGATTAAAGCACTCTGAAGTGAATAGTGCTTCAAAACAAAGATTTCCAGGAAAGCTATTCAGGCAAGTGACATTATTTGGTTTTAATACCACTTGCCTGTCGTGTGTCACCTGTCTCCACACCCAACCCACTCAAGAAACTAGGACAGTTCGTGCTGGCACACTCTATGTATGATAGATTCATGAATGCTACATCTTTCAGAGCACTGGAATGTTACACTCCTTGGTTCAGTTCAGGTGCAAAAACCGCAAAATTGTCTGTGAGCAGTGTTTTCAGCCACTGTCTCCTAAAGTGTGAACAAAACAAGCAGGGGATGCAGGAGCTGGATAATGCTATCAACTTGTACCTGTCCCCATGCAGATAATCTGGAGGCACCAGCCCCTGAGGGATCACCACAAGCCACTCAGCTCCATTCTTTAACTGTGCATGACATGCATCTCCTTGCCAGAGCTGCAGGGAGGTGTGGCAGGCCAGAACTGATACACCAGCAGTGGTCCACCACTGCAGCACTGGGCAAGGAGCTCTGCATCAGCTGTCCAGATGGTCTGTGTCAGCTGAGCATGTCTATCAGGAGGCCAGTTCAGCTAAGCAAGGAAGCCACAGCACAGCTTGAATGTGAAAAGGCAGCATACAGAACGGGGGGGACAGACATGCTACAATGCAGGAAGAGAAAAACATTGTCTGGCATCTAGGAATGGCAGCTATGGTCAAGGAAGCCAAAGCCCAGATAGAGTTGAGACTAGCAAGGAATACCAAGACACAAAGAAAAGCTTCTACTGCTAGTGGGAAAAGGCTGACCAAGAAAAATGTGGGGTCACTGCTGAATGGGGCAGAAGATTCAATGACAGCAGACACAGACCATAACAGGTTCCTACCATCACCATCTTTCACCACCAGGAAGTTCTGCCAGGCCTCTGAACTTAGTGATGGAGCTTAAAGGAGGAGAGTGGCTACCAGCCAGGGATGTTATAATAAAAAAGCAGGAGAAAAGTCCAGTGTTTCCTGATTCTGGTTGCAACAATGGAAATATAATCCAAATTTAAGCAACACAGAAGATAACTTCTTACTGCTGAAATACTGGAAAGATAAAAAATTTCCTTTCTTAAATGAATGCTTAATTCCGGTGCCTACACCAACTTTCTCACTTCGGAGTAGTAGTAAAAAGAGATGACAGATTTTGAAGTCTTAGAAAGCTGGTCACTTTTCGCTCACACTAAGTAGCCATCCAAATACCACATGGGCTGAAAAAAGCAATGGCAAGACAGGTGTCCTTTTCACAAAATGGATGGAATATTTCTAGTCTTTTCAAAGGCAGAAATAAAAGGCAGGTAGTCAGATCCAACCTATTTTCTTGAGCAAATTCAGCTATATGAAAGATAACAGTGTCTGCTCCCTCTGTTTAACGGCACAGAGCAAGACTTATTTGAATAGAAAAAAAATGCCAGTTATTTTTTAATATACATATAACCTTCAGTATATGTATATACATGTATCTACAGATACACACAGACATACACTTTACATATATGTGTAACATATATGTAACATACACACTTACATATATGTGTGTTTCTGTGTATACACTGATAACTATGGGATAATTTTCTTCTTTATTTTAATAATTTTAAAATTTAGCTGGGCCTTCAAAAACTCTAGACTAACTTTAGAGGTGTGTCATCTAAGATTACACATTGAAAAAATTGTATTAGTTCAGCACTCAAATAACATGTAGCAGGAATATACCCAGAATTTCAAAGAACCAGTAAGAGTCCCTTTATATGAACAACTGAATAATTGATTCTTGTTTTTCCTTTGGAGTCCAGATCCCTCTTTTAGATTCGCTTTATTATTTCCAATACAATAGATGTCCCCAGGCTTTGACTGGGTAAGTAACCTTGGGGGACATGCAGAATGGCACCCATATCCCCAGATGGGACATGCTGATGCATTCTGCGCCATCACAGGTGGTAGGAGTTCAGGAAATAATTCACTGCAAGAGGCTACAGAAAGAACAATACGTGGGGTCAGATAAATGTCTCATGCTGCATATGCAGCTGAACATTAGGTCACACAGCTCTACAAACCAATCACAAGGCATTGCAGACTTCTGTGATAGTTAAACAAAAAATTCTATTCATATGCAAAAACAATGCTTTTCATCTTGTACCACAGGTGGCAGTGAACAACAAACTGATATTCAGGATGTCTTTTCTGTGTGATGAGTTCAGCCTATCCATTCTGATTTTTTCCTAAGAAACTCTTAAGACTGCCATCAGACAAAGCAAATATTTCACTCCATAACCTTGTGAATCTTGGGGAACTCTGAGAGACCTGGAGTCTTCCTTTTTCTACTTTGTATTTTCTTACTGTTTCTACAGAAAAAAAAAAATGGGTTTTACAACAATTTTCTCAGTCCATAACAGAAACTGATTCCATTCACCAAGGTCCTCTCAAAGAGCACTGATAGTTATCCCTCTCCTGCCTTGAAAATGTTATGTGGACATTCAGCACTACTTTTCAGCTGAGGAAGAAATTACTTTGCTCCAGAAATAAGACTGCTGCCACTAGACTTGCCTTCCCATTCCTAGCTTGCCAAAAGACAGATTCACAGCAGTTCTACATACAGTTTATCACACGTAACAATGGTACCACAGGGCTAATTGTGCCTTGGGACAAAAAATTTTTTAAATCTCCAAATCAGTGGAAAAGATAAATATAATCATTGTCATCATCAAACCTACTAGACTTCTTTTTTATATTAATCTGTGTTGCCACAGATGGATCAGCGTAATCCTGGATGTACAGAAAATAGAGGGACAGCCCTGGAACTTGGGGTTGTCCTAGATGATAAACTCAATAAGTCAGCAATGTGCCCTGGTGGCCAGAATGGGGTACTTGGGGTATGTATCAGAATGTATCCTGGGGTACACTGAGCACAGTATAGCCAACTTGTTTGAAAGAGGTGATTGTCCCACTATGTTCAGCACTGGTGCAACCTCACATCTACTGCTGTATGTAGTTTTGGGCTCTACAGCATAAAGAGGATATAAAATACTAAGATGTGTTCAAAGGGGGGCAACCAAGATGGTGAAAGGGCTAGCAGCCCTGTGAGGAGCAGATGAGGATATTAGGTTTGCTCAGCTTAGAGGAGACTGAGTGAGAGGGCACTAATCACTGTGTACGGCTTCCTTATGAGTGGGGCAGAAATGGGGGTGCTGATCTCTGGTGGCTTGTGATAAGATGCAAGGGAATGGCTTAAAGCTGCATTGGAGGAGTTCAGAGTGGATATAAGAAAAACTTTTTCAGTGAGACGGTGGTTAAACACCAGAAGCTCCCCAAGGAAGTGCTCATGGTCCCCAGCCTGCTGGTGTTCAAGAAGTATATGAACATTCTATTCTGTGATTCTACAATCTCAGATCACAACAGCTTAACTAAATACAGGCTTCATCAGTGCTCTGACATCCAGTTATCCCCATTAAATAGCATGAAAAACAAATGGAGGTTAAACAACATAAACAAAGTACACATACACTGAGCAGATGTGAACACGGGAGTTTAAATAGGCAATAATATTTACTTACTCGACAATCTCGCTGTAGTGTTTTCATTAGTGCACTGTGAGTTTCAGAGTCAAAATACAACCCTTCATGCATATCTTGCAAGAAATCCAGGTCTTTGAAAGTAGGATTGGACTTCTCCCTCTCTTTTCTTGATGCTCTCCGTTTATATGTGGAGCCTTTCAAGTCATATGTGAAATGCATTTTCAAGGCTCGTGGCAAAACATTGTTCATGACAACAATTCTAATATTAATGCCTCCTGACTGAACACAGTACAGCCCATAAAATTTGGGTAGAAGAGTCCTTGGATTCTGGTTCAGATTCTAAAACAAAAGAGATATTTTTAAACATGTCTATTTTCAATAAATTTCCATGCTTAAGAAAGGGGGTTTTTTAACAGCAAAGGACATGAACAAACATGAAAAAAACTGTGTATATCTTCTTATTGAGCATAATTTGTTCAACCAGTTGATTATCTTTTTGGGTTTCTATTTCAGAAAGATAGCATAAGCACTGGCTTTTTGCCAGGAACTTATGTAGGCTAAGAGCAGAGCAGTAACTACATTTATGCCATGTTTCTCTTTCTCTGCAGAAAAGAGCAGACTATGCCAAAACTAAAAGCATCTCAAAGACTTAATTTATTTGTTCTGACCTGAACAACCTTTGCATTTCACCTGCTGGGAGGAGTTTGGGTCAAATGTAGTTCTCATTTTCTTGACTTGGGTTCTGAAAAACAGAACCCCTGTCTCCATGAGGTTTTACACACTGAAGGTTAGTGCCAAATGACCAAGTTACTTTCACAGGAGTATGGGGTCATAACAGAACCACAACTAACCATCAACACAGAAAAGAGTGAAATAATCCAAATTCCACAACAGGCAAAATAAATCAGGTAGGAGAGGATAACAAAGGTGAGAGAGAAAATCCTTGTTCTGAATACAACTACTCTAAGTCTTTGGCATGCAAAAGCAAGAAGTGGAAAAACTACTTCAGGTTTTACATGATTACTAAGTCACAACATACAAGTTGTGAATACTTTCTCAGAAGAAAGTACTTTCACAGAAAATAATCACAATGATTGAAGTTTTACACTTTGGAAACCATTGCATAGCAGTGACAATAAAGTTCTCAGAAACAACACAAACTAGTGTTATATTTACTGGTAATAACTCAAACTTATGCTGAACAGATTACCATGATCAGAAACAACAGAAAAGTACCTGAAAAGTACGCGTATGTATGAGTAGCTTTTGTTAAAAACAAAAATGAAAGAAAGAATTAAATTCTACTTACTTTTTAAACAATGACTTTTCCTTCTGATGACTGTCACACAAAACCCAATATAATGGACTTAAATTTAGCCCTCAAAAACCTCAATTTAAAAATTAAATTTTGAACAAATTACATTGATAAAAATATCTTTTACACCATTGCTTTAATACATGAGAAATTGAAATAGGAAGTAGTTGGAAACAAAAGTGAAACTGACCGGTCTAGTTTCTTTGTCCACTCTGAGTGAAATGCAGAGGGTAGACAAACACAAAATGGAGAAAAAAACTGAATTAGAAATTTAGAAACCTTACTTTGTTACTAGCTTATTAGAAGCAAAGTTTGGTATCAAATCAGACGATGACATTCAGCTTCATCTTGAACGCTAAAAGAACAGCAATTCTTATCTTATAAATATATTTTTGATTTATATCTATTCTTTCTGTTGGGTGTGTGGTACATGAAGCAGAAAGGCAGGTAAAAATATTTTAAAAAACTACAAAAAATACAGATAAAACCAATGAAATACTACAAGACAAATGAAAATTAATCTTCAGAAGTGTGACATGAAACAGGAGAAAGAGAGGTAAAATACAGTCTTCAATTACTTACCATATAATAACCTGGCAAGAGCTTCTGAAGAAACTCAGCCTCCTTGTGTTGAACTGTTTTGATGATGAATTCGTCATCACTAGTTACAAAAAATAAGGATCCACTGGCACCTGGGTTGGATAATTCAATTAAAGGTTCACTGCAGATTGAGTACTGGAAGAGACAAAAATTGTTTTTCACTGCCAATGCATGCATTGCCCAAACACAAGTTTAATACAAAGAACCGCAGGTTCAAGAACCTGCAGGCACATGAGAATCATGTAGCAACACTACTGCTGCTGTGCATCAAGCTGGATTACAGTAATTTGGTTGAGGTTTGGCAGGCCACTGTGTCCAGGACACGCTGCATAACCCTGGAAATGCAGCTGGCAGCTGAGCTTACGATCCCCTGTCATATCCCAGTGCAAGAGGTGCATGTTCCCTTGGAGTGAAGCGAGTGGTTGAGGTGGAAGGAGTCGATCACCACAGTGTCACCATCGCAAATTCCTAGATCAAAAATCTTAAGAAGACATTTTCACTACAATTGTTTGCTTTTCACATCCATTTTTGAAGGAAATAAGTACAGGATGTTAGACAAATACACTGGGAAGAGAGGTTTCTCGTTACAGACAAATAGGCAAATCTTATTCTGTGAAATTGGAATTTAAACTGTTAGGCAAAGGATCTTGGGATAGCTATTAATTTTAGTATAGTTGCTAATTTTTAGAAAAAAATTTACTAGTTTTCTGATTGAAAACTACTTGAAACAAAAGAAAATACCAGTAAGCACAAAAAACTGGGATTTGGAGGACCATTACTTTGCATACTTAGACAGACTTTTTCTTCCACAGGACACATTAAGAATTATAATCATATTAAGGAGGAAAAAGACACCAAAGACTATTTCTTACTAGTAGAACCAGATCTCACCCAGACACATTTATTAAATGTCCACTAATTCAAACTTCATTCAAACTAAATGGAGAGGAGACATTAAGCTCAAAACAACAGAAAAATCTGTTTATATTAAACTTGAAAACAGTGATACAAGAAAATCTAATAAATCTGTTCTTTTGTGAGCACTTGAACCAGATAGGTATGCTTCCTATGGATTCAAACCACCACCTTAATGCATCTTCTTATCCTGGCTCCAGCTGAGGCTTGCAATTTTTAAGAGATTTTTGCATGATCTATAAATATTTCCTGTTCCTCCCCCTATTTTGGAGTTCACTCAGTTCCCATTAATACAAAACACCTTTCTTGTTAATCCTATAGTTGCAATTGTCTACAGATGGAATGGCCATACCAAATCTGTAGCACTACAAACCTTTAGACCAGATCAGCAGTTGTACTGCAACACTTGCATTTTTCTTGCCAAAATATTTAAAGCTTCATGACTGTCATTGTGATAAGCATTTGAAATCAATTATCTCAAACATTAAAGCTCAATAACACAGTATAACATAAGCACAATACATCGACCTATGCTCTGAACTGGTCATTTTACAGTTGTATGCATTTCTGTAAAAAACAACTCTACCCACCAAATGCTGCTATACAAAGAGCCCAGCTGGACACCTATGAAAGCCAAAACAAAACCAAAAAAAAAGAAAATCTCCAAGAGCCTGACCACTGCATATTTTACGATCAAGAAGTTTCTCTGCAAAATTACAGTACTCCATGAGATTTCCAGTGACAACTTAATTCTACCAGCTGTTCAAATGTATTCACCCTTGTTATCCTGTCTGACTTCTACAGTGCATTACTGCTCATCCTCCTTGGAAAAGGCGAAACTTTAAATCTTTGGGCTTTGTCACTTCAAATTAATAGTGTAAACTCACATATACTTGCTGTAATTTCTATTCTTATTTTACTTTCCTTGTCCTTCAGCCAGAGTTGGACTGTCATGTACCACATACCACTTGTGTCTTTTGCTGTGCCAAGACAAAAAAGAATTTGCAACAAATTGCCTTTACTGGGAATTACCCTCGGGGAGTAGTCTTTCTGTACTTATACTGAGTGCCACAAATCTCTTATTCACAGCATGCAGTCTTTCTACAAGTTTTAACTTTTGCTACTGCAAAGGCTTACTTAGACAGAAAAGAAGTTGCAGGTGATAACATCTTTACTCCAGAAAACACAGTCTTTTAGCAGCTGGCAACACAGCCCACATATTTCATCTTCTGCCGAGTCCATAAAAAGAGATGAGATAAATAACACATTACATAATTACACTACTCTCACACATGACATCCTTGTCTCTAAATTGGAGAGGCATAGATTTGATGGATGGACTACCCAATGGATAAGGAATTGGTCACACTCAAAGAATTGTGGTCAATGGCTCAATGTCCATTTAGCGACCACTGACGAGTGGTGTCCTCAGGGGCTGGTGCTGGCACCAGTGCTGTTCAACAGCTTTGTTGGTGACAGGGACAGTGGGATGGAGTGCACCCTCAGCAAGTTTGCCAACAGCACCAAGCTGTGTGCTGTGGTCAACACACTGGAGGGAAGGGATGCCATCCAGTGGGACTATGACAGGCTTGAGAGGTGGGCCTGTGCAAACCTCATCAAGTTCAACTAGACTGAGTTCAATGTCCGGCACCTGGGTTATGGCAATTCCAAGCACAAATACAGGCTGGAAGGAGAATACATTGAAAGCAGCCCTCTTGGCAGTGCATATTTGCAGCCCAGGAAGTCAACTACATCCTGAGCTGCATCAAAAGAAATGTGACCAGCAGGTCAAAGAAGGCAATTCCTCTCCGCTCTGCTCTGGTGAGACCCCTACCTAGAGTAGACATGAGGAAGAAATTCTTCACTCTGAGGGTAGTGAGGGACTGGAACATATGGCACTGAGAAGCTGTGGATGCTCCATCCCTAGAAGTGTTCAATAGCAGGCTGGATGGGGCTTTGAGCAACCTGGTCTATTGGAAGGTGTCCTTTCCCATGGAACTAGATGATCTTTAAGCCCCTTCCAATCTAAACCATTCTGTGATTCTATGATTTATAAAATTCCCAAAAAACTGTATTTCCTTGCTATTACCATTTATAATTAAAATAAATTATCTGTTTTTATATATAACTATGATCATGAGGACTAGTAACCCAAAATCCATACATAGTACTAAAGAAATAAAATAAGACACCCACATTAAGACACCCGTATTCAACCTAAATAAAAGCAAAGGCAGCCAAATTTTACTTTCAGGCTTATTGCCCATGCAGGAAAGAAAAACACATTATAACACACACATTTGAACACAATAGAAGCAATATATTTAGCAATATATTAAGTAATATTTCAGCACCATTTAATCAATCTTTTTTTATTCATCCAAGCCCTTTAAATTATTTTGGTTTTAAAGATACAGTTATCAATAATGGAACAAAAAGATTTTAAAACTCATTTTAAAAAGTGCACAATAAAACTCTGACATATAAAGTTGTTAATTTGTACCAGCACTTGGATTTCTTGTGTGACCCACTATAAGACAAACTGGATATGGGACAAGCATTTACAAGACAATCCAGCTCTTTGCATTTACACTATCCTTCCAAAGAAATAAAAGAGTGGATACTTGTCCTAGCAGCATACAAAGTAGTTCCACTAAGCAATGTCACCAAATTAATAACTTTTTTCTCATGTAAACCACTGAATACATATGTCTTCAATTTATAAAATATGTCTAAAAATTTATATAATATGTCTTCAATTTATAAAATAGAGACAACAAAAGAGATACTGTATGGATTTAGTCTGCCATCCATATTCCTCAAGGCTAGACAGGAACATTTGCAGACATCACTTTTTGAAGAAGTCAGTAAGTAACACAAATAACACAAAAGTACTTTACTAGAAGTGAATTGATAAAAACGTCACACAGCTACTCATTACAGCTTCTCTAGAAAATTAATATGAATTATATGGATGTTGCTCTAGTCAATTAACAAAGCAGATTTTTTATATGAATTGTCTCAAGAATTAAAATTTTTGTAAAACACTAAAAATATTCACTAGTTATATACCACTCCCCCAAAAATTTCCTATTCATTTGGGCACCCTTTAAGAATTCTTTTCTGTCACTATGAAACTAGTATGCTTTATAATAATTTGTAACTCAAAGGCAAACTGCAAGCTCTTACCAAATAATCACCAGGCTTGATACCAAAAAGTTCTCTGAAATAGCGGAAGGCAAGAGGTGCATACGTCTTAAATCTGAAGTCAGGGTAATGATGAGCAGGGGTGAGATTGCTCCCTTCACTGAAAACAAAAACAAAAATAAACCAATCCAAATTACTGAGCAATTATTAGCACCTAGTTTTACTGTAAAACTGCCTAACTTGACCGTTTGCCTGCTGAGAAAAGTCATAAATGCAGGTAAACATTTCTATCACCATTAATCACTGTAATAGAAAGGTTTATGAGACACTGTCAGCAAATTCCTTTTTATCACCTTAAAGGAAATTACTATTTTCATCACCTGTATGCATTTGCATTGAGATTGTGTTTAAACCAAAGTATCAGTTTCTGATACCTCACCAAGGTAAGCCAGTCTAATAGCTGACTGATGCAGGAAGCATCACCCCCTCCTCATGGAAGCTCTTTCAGAGAGTCTGGAAGTCAATGCAACAAAATAATTTTACACCACCTTAGTGTTCTGAACTGCTTTGCAAGCATATTAGATAGGTGTTAAGGACAGAGACTAAGGAAGAATATAAACACCAACACAGTGTAGGATTGCAGACAGAGGAGTGGGAAGGAAGCAGTGCTTTTCGATGTCACCAAACATTGATTGTTTTCAGCCTTAGTTATGAAATTGCATTCTCAGCATTAGACTCTTCTTTTTCTTGCTTGCTAACACAGTCCAAATTGGGAAGCAACTCTGGTTTTGCTGACATCAGTGTGGTTTTCTGTTTTTCTGCCTGTCATGTCATGTTTCTTACCACACCTCAACCTACGCCAACACTAGTTTACATGCTTAGTTGGTTAAATAGGAACACAGGGTATAGAACGTTTGGGGGAAATATGAAAAATGTTATGTAGTTATTTGCAAGGTACAGATTTAAACTAAAAGAGGCATAGACAAAGATTACTAGGGTGACCAGCCTGGAAGAGAGTCCTTCTTAAAGGAAGTGCTCCAGACCCTCCACCAGCCTTGTTGCCCTTCTCTGGACATGCTCCAGCACCTCAATGTCCTTCCTGCATTGATGGGCCCAGAACCAGACACAGAATATGAGGTGTGGCCTCGCCAGTGCTGAGTGCAGGGGAGCAATCTCTTCTCTAGTTCTGCTGGCCACACTATTTCTGATACAAGCCAGGATGCCTTCTTGGCCACCTGGGCACACACTGGCTCATGTTCAGACAGTGTTGACCAGCACCCCCAGGTCCTCTTCCACTGGGCAACTTTCCAGCCACTCTGCCCCAGCCTGTAGCACGGAGCTGTTGTGATCCAAAAGCCCAAGCTGGCCTTGTTGAACTTCAGGCTGCTTGTCTCAGTTCATCAATCCAGCCTGTTGAGGTCCCTCTGCAGAGCCTTCCTACCATCCAGCAAATCAACACTTCCACCCACTTGCTGTCATCCACAAATTTATTAATGGTAGACTCAGTCCCCACATCCAGATCATAAATAAAAATACTGAACAGAACTGGGGCCAACATGAATCCCTGGGGGACACCACCAGGTGACTGAATGACAACTGGATACAGCACCATTCGCCATCACTCTCTGGGCCTGGCCAACCAGGCAGTTCTTAACTCAGCAAAGGGTGCACCTGTCCAAGCTGTCGGCTGCCAGCTTCTCCAGGAGAGTGCCGTGGGAGACGGTGTCAAAGGCTTTGCTGAAGTCCAGGCAGACACCTCTGCAGCCTCCCCTCATCCACCAGGTGGGGCACCTGGTCATAAAAGGAGATCAGCTTGACCAGGCAGGACCTGCCTTTCCTAAACCCCTGCTGGCTGGGCCTGATCCTCTGCGTGTCCTGTATGTGCTGTGTGATCGCACACAAGATGATCTGTTCCATAACCTTGTCAGGCATCAAGGTCAGAGTGACAGGCCTGTAGTTCCCTGGATCTTCCTTAAAGCCCTTCTTGTGGATGAGCATCACACTGGACAACTTTCACTCATCTGGGACCTTTCCAGTTAACCAAGATTGACAATAAATGATGAAGAGCAGGTGAGTGAGCTCTTTCACCAGCTCCCTCATCACCCCAGGATAAATCCCACCTGGCCCCATAGACTTGTGAGCACCTAAGTGGCAAAGCAGTCATTAATTACTTTCTCATGGGTTAGGGGGGATCTATTCGGCTCCCCACCCCTGGCTACGAGCTCGGGGGGCCGGTTGCTCTGCGCATAACTGGTCTTACTGTTGAAGAATGAGGCAAAGAAGGCATTAAGTACCTCAGCATTTTCCTCGCCTTTTGTGACTGTATTCTCTTCCGTGTCCAATAAAGAAAGGAGATTTTCCTTGGCTCTCCTTTTGTTATTAATGTATTTATAAAAACACTTTATAAGAATCCTTTACAGAAGTGGCCAGGTAAAGTTCTAATTGAGCTTTCACATCTCTAATTTTCTTTCTGCGTGACCTAACAACATCTTAAACACTTCCTGAGTTGCATGCCCCTTTTTCTGAAGGTAATAAACCATCTGTTTTTCCCACATTCTTGTGAAAGCTCTCTGCTCAGCCAGGCCAGTCAGCTTCCCTGCCAGCTTGTCTGTCAATACATAGAGACTATCTGCTCCTGAACCTTCAAGATTTGTTTCTTAAAGTGTGTTCCTGCCTACTTGTCCCACTTTGTTTTCAAGGGCTGCTTCACAATGACTTTCCAAACCCGTATCCTGAGTAGGTCAAAGTCTGCATTCCAGAAGTCCAAGGCAGAGACTGATTCCACTGAGTATTGAAATCTCTATCATGTCATGGTCTCTGTGCCCAAGACAGCTGTCCACCATGTTTCCCACCAGCCATTCTCTGTAAGCAGCAGGTCAAGGAGGGCAGTTCCCAGCTGTGTTGGGAAGTTATCTTCACACACTCCAGGAACCTCCTAGACTGTCTCCTCTCTGCTGTGTTGAGTTTCCAGCAGTCATCTGGCAGGTTAAAAGCTCCCACAAGAACAAAGGCTGATGATTATGAAACATCAACCAGTGCTTTTAAAACAATTTGTCAGTTTCTTCCTCCTGGTTGGATGGTCTCCCAATAACAGATTCCCACCAGGATATCTGCCTTGTTAGCCTTTCCCATGATTGTCACCCATAGGCAATCAACCTTCTTATCCCTATCCTTGAGCTCTATATAGTTGTCTTGTGTAAATTCTACTTTGTCAGCCTTCCAGAGCTGTGCTGGCATCCAGCTTGCATTGTGTGTGACTTCTGTTTGCCCAAGGTACATCCTTTATCTATTTCTCCAAGGTTGTACTGTTCTGTTCTACTGTCCTTGATGACAGTAAAATGCTGTTCAGTTCTACTCTCCTTATCAGTTTTGTCAGTCTCTGAATGGTTTTGTTGCCTGAAAAGGCTGGCCCAAAAACTGACACTAGTCAGGAGTAAGGGAATAAAGGTGGGTATTTATTCGAAAGGCCTTCAAAGGTACATTTAGGGCAGACAAAGCCCCCTCTTTGGGGCATCACCCAAAATGGACAACGAGTCACGAGTTCTCCACACCTTTATAGGTTTGGTCCATTTGCATATCAGCATAAATTCACCAATTAAAACTTTGCAATTTCCCCCTAGCTCCCTTAGCTCGCTCCCTCCCCTGCCTTTAGAAACTTGGGCCTGGGCAGTCTAAGTGTCCTTGAAGAGCAAGACCAGAGAGGCACTGTTACGTCTATAGAGAACAGCAGCTAAGAGGCTATGAAGCATACACGCCAGGCAATACAGAATTTGAAAAATATAAGGGTTAAAACCTAAGGCAACAGTTTAATAAATAGATAAATATAAAATCCCAGACTTGACACAGTAGCTGAAATCAGCTTTTCCAGTACTTCTTTGCTCATTTACCCTAACTAAATTATTCAGAAATGCAGCATGTATAATTATGCTTATTCAAAGGACACTAAAACGAAAAAAAGATAGAAATTCACACACATATGAAAGCCAACAAATGTTAAAAAATATTCCTGAAAAATACTAAATTAAATATCATGAAAGAATTTAAGAGCTTTCATCCTGTACAACTGATACTTTTCATATGAACTTGCCACTTTTTGTTAATAACAATTTGATGACAGATGCCTACCCAACCCACCTAGCTGCCTCTCCATGCATACTGCCAAAACCCCACAAAACTTAACTGTTCCAGTGACATCAGGTGAACAAACTCTCTCAGGCTCCAGAGATGTGTAAGACTTTAGACTCTTGAAAAAGAGACAAAAGGAGGGGAAAAAAACAACCAGATTTCTGTCTGGAATTTACACATAAAAAGATGGTGTGGACAACCAGTGATAGAAAAACAATAGAATACTGCTGCTTCTTGGAGAGCTAAACCCTACAGGTTAGTGAAGGCTGCCTACTCCTTACAAACTCATCTGATCACTTTATAGTCTACTACAGTACAATTCCAAGGTATTAAAATCAAATTCACATATGCTTTATTGTTCCTTTATAGAGCCAAAAAAATGGGTATCAGTAGGATACAAGATAAAGATGGTAGATTTATTTACAGTTAAGATAGACTAATGCTCTTTCATAAGGCCTTTCAGCTATCCAGAACACTGCCAGACTTGTCTGATACTAAGTTTTATATAGCTGATTGTGACTCATTGAATTTTTGTGCAATATGAGGATGCTACAGTGGTCATACACCTACAGTGGGAACCTGGGGTCATACTTGTAAATCCATTTAATTGCCATAAGATGCAGACAAGAACAGAGCAGAGTGTTCTCCACTGAAGCATCACATAATTGTCAGAGAATATAAATCATCTAAACTTCACAAAATGTCCTACCTTTCAGTACTGAAGACTTTTATAAATCTGCTTCCCATAGCCATAACGCGAAAGATTCTGCTGTGAAAGTGTGTCAACAAATAGATCACATGTCCTTACTACACCAGAATATGTACTGTCACTGGAACTTCACTAAGGTGAAATGAAGATAGGGGGTTTGCTATGATAATAGCACAGCTCTGAGCCATTTCATAAATGCATATGGAGTAAAATGACCCATGCTGGGTCAGCAGGTGCACAGTAATGCATACCAAGAGGAGATTTATTGCAAACCAGAGCAATTATTTTGGAATAGCTTCTACACAGAGGGCAATTTCATGTATTTAAAGCACAGGAGATTACTTTATTACAGATATGACAATCAGTTTCACTATGCAGACAAGTTTCCTTATTCTTTATAAAATCATCTTTTAAAAATACCTTTTATTTAAGGTCTGCAGAGTATTTCATCATACTCTACTGTTTCTGTTAAACATAGTAATTAGTTTCAGCTTCACTGCCTAACAGAATAGTTTACATGATCCCAACAGCAAGTTCTTCTGTAATGCAAGAAGCGAGCTTGACACAAATTTAAGATTTCTTGTTAGTATCCTGGTAAAATCGTTTTTAAGGTTTTCATGATGGTAGTTTCAACTGAAAAAGCACCCTCATTTCCAGTAATTTCCTACAGTAATGGGAAACCTTCAAAATTCTTATCAGTTTGAAGTTCATATGACAAGTATTACTTGAGTATGGCCTTGCTCTTGCCTGAAAAGGACAAATTCCACTGTACAGAATGCTTGATGTAAGTACATACCTACCCTATTCAGAAATTATTCATATTCTACTCTATTAGCTATTGAAAGAATGTATGCCATGGTTTCTGTCCACATTTTCTTGGTACATATTACTGTCACTCCAGTGGGATTAAAGCATATGTGCAAAGCACTACATATAATGACTTTTGATCAGTCTAGGGAGTTTCAGAGGCACGATTATCTCTTTGAAGTTGAACAAGGAAAATACGCTTTAGCTGGGTAAAAAATTAAACCTGAAAAATGGTGCTTTGGACATAATAGAAATGTACTCTATTGAAAAAAAAAAAAAAAAGATGTAACCATATAATTCTCCTCTCAACTAGTTTAAGCAGAGGTCTACCAGAAAAACAAAGATAAACATTTTTAAAATGAGCTCCGATTCTGGCAATTTTGAGGAATTCAAGCCTTTCCACATGAGCTATGGCAAAAAAAGTACAGGGTTTGGAAAGATTAGGCAATTATAATTTAGGAGGTATTTTAATAACCTTAGCTGTTAGACCACACAAAAGAAAAAGATTGATAGGCAGACTAAAGAGGAGAGACAAAGCTTAAAATGCAAATCTGGTGCAATACTTAAATTTTTTTTTTTTCTTTAATCAAACACACCTAGAAATGATAGTATGTGCACCTTAACCTGTCTTTTTGTAAATGCTAAGAGTGGATTTAAAGCATAGCTGGTGCAATATCAAACCAAAAATGAATTAAAACTAATTACATTTTTAATGGCTAACACCACGGCTTGCAAAAATTTGCCAAACAAGACACCCAGATACGTTTCTTGGCAGCTTGTATTTGCTATGGCCTCACCCTGGTAGGATGTACTCAGAAGATATCACACCTATCTGAAGAGGCAGAGAAAGCCAGCTGCATATCTTGGTAGCAAGCCTTCATAGCTGAGCAATGGTAATAGGCTCTGATGGAGCTGTTACAAAATAATTAGTCTGTAGTTGTGACCTCGTATAACTTTCTTGTGTGTGTTGTAAAACAAATGAAGAGGAGGAATACCTTAGTTCTTTCAGTGAAAGCAACAATTTTTTAGATCATAAAATAAAAATAAAATGTCTAAACTTAAATGCTCCCAATATTAAAAACTAAGAGCATCTAATTTCCATTTCATTGCTCTTGGATATAGCTACTTTTTAAAAATTCATCAAAATGTGTTTCAACTCTACAAACTGTATCAAGTAAATACATGCTGCAGGTCAAATAGTGCTTTCGTATATTCATTTCCTGTATGTAATTTCAGGAAAGCATCACTTCCCACATGATGGAAGTAGGTATTACAGTTATCTGTACAAACAGGTGCGTGTGTGTGTTTTCTTTGTAATGTGGGGTAAAGTCCAGTGGTAATATCCTTTTTTCTTACTTATGTTTTCCTACACTTTCAGTTATCAAATGCTATCCTAAACAGTTCCCTGCAAGGCAGGTTTGAAATACAACTATGAATACTAAGTATCTTAAAAACAAATCAAGCCAATAATATCTATGTAACAGCTGAATACAGAAGCATTTACTTATGATGATGAAGATACGACTATTTCACAGCCAACTGGAAATGCTATTAAAATACAGGATCTCAGAGTACTTTAAAAGTAGTTTAAGTCTGTCTACATAACCATACAACTATCTGGGTTATCAGAGGTTTACCAATAATTCATTGGTAACAGAAGTAGCTGAGTCCAATAATTCATAACATGCATGTTTTTTGCTTTTGTTGCCAAAGTATCCTCATTTCTAATACTTGTTTTGCATCCTTCTCTCTGTGCTATCTCTCAACTCACAAACCATGAAAAGTTTGTCAGAACTCAGGTCATCCTGCATGTCTCTGCAACCAAAGCAGCAAAGAAGAGCAGCAGCACTTTATCAAAATACTCAGGTCATTTATCTGTCCTGTGAAACCACCCACTGGAAACACATATCATGGTGTAAGCTACCCACAACCCATTGTTAGTGTGAACATTTGAATAATAGTCACACTGAACCTGCAGAGCATTCTGTACTACAAATACACTACTTAGTCCATCAGCTAACCTATGATACAATTTTGGTAAAAAGACATATTCCTTATTTTTCTCAATCAGTCCTCCAAAGCATGCTAGAAAGTGGTACACTTCAGTTTTACATGTAGGATGAAACTCAGACTGGCCCAACATGTCAAAGTTTTTACTTTTTTAGTACTTTTGACTATTTATTTGGGCTGTCATGCAAATCCTATCACAATACAATGGTAAGCTTTTGACATTAAATAGCAGAAAGTACTGAATAATCTTTCATTAGCATCTCAAGAAAGCAATTTGTAAATGAACCACTTCGGTATACAGACTGTAGCTGCAGAGTGCATACAGATCATCAGCATCTAACACACTTGCCAGTTCAATTAAAAAACCATAGTAACTGTTCTCAATATGCAGGGTCTACACCCTGAAAATAAAGGTGTATTAGCAAGGGAAGCACATAAGACTGACTAACAACTTGCTGCATAAAGGTCAAACACACAGCTGTGCTTAGAAGCAGCCTCCATCTAAGGAAACAAAAAAATGCAGGCTGAAACAATGCCTTGCTTGAAACATTCTGAATTTCTGAAGCTTCATAGCCAAAATGAGCTGATATAATGGAGCAGCTTCTGTTTGGCTTTTCAGCCATCACCACAGAAAATATACGTCCTTATGTGTTTGCTGGAAGAGCTTAGTAAGCTGCCTACATTGCCAACTTACAAGCAGCTGCACAGCCTGATGGCCCAGCAACCAGCTTGAGGCAACACTGCCTGCCAGAGCTAGGCTTATGGATGAGCATCGAGCCTTTCTAACCATTGCCGTGTCACTGGGAGCCAGTGCCACAGCCGAGTCAAACAGCCGACAAAATATTGCTGAAGCCACATTGTACAAACAACTAAGTTGGAAGCAAATCGTGCCACCAGGAACTGGTTCCAGCCAAGGAAGACAGAGGCACAAATATGCCCCACACAGCTAGTCACAGGACAGAGCAGAGAGCACATGCAGGATGCACAGCCTTCCCACTGAACCCTTCAGCTGCTGCTGCAGCACTACCAGCACCAGGTAAGCACCTCTGCTGCTGCATTTCCAAAGCGGAGTTGAAAAGCCAGAGAAGAGGTTACTTGGACTAGTTTCCCTTGTGGTTTCACTCTATTCAGGGACTAGGGCAGAAACTTCAGACACTATCTTCAGAATCAAGTGGGTCAAGTGCATTTTGCAAGGGTGCATTTTGTTTCTCTCTCCTAGGAGAACAATTGCATAGTACCATTTAAACTCTGTCTGGATGGTGGTTCTCATTGAGCGCCATTATGGCAGCTTCTAGAAGTACCTCATTTTCCAAAGGCAACGTGGTATACAAACTCCTGGGAAGCTCGAAGAGAAAGGGATGAAAGGAATGCCAAAAAGTGAAGTAGAAAGCGACAAAGGCACTTTTCCACTCCCTCCACTCCTACGATGTGCAAATGAAGGCAAGCACCTTTGCAATTCAAATCCAGAGTACAGAGACACCTGTACTTCAAGCAAAGTCACATCCAGAAATAAACACCTAACATCTGGGCTAAACTCTGACCAATTTAACACAGTTACAAAGTAACTGGACCAAGAATAACCTGCAATCCACGGAGTTACTCCTGATTTACATCAGTAGCTCCCACAATATGCAGAGCAGTTATGCTCAGATCTGACCTGTCCACTTTTTCCCCTGACGTTATTCTCCCTCCTTAATGAATCCTGAACACTGCTGAATGTGTTTTGCTATGGCTACTGAAGCAAAGGTAAGGACTGCGGGTTATTTTAGGGTCTGAGAGGTATGCAGAGTCTATTTATCTTCTTTAATGAATAAAATTCATAAACAAGTGTTGACTATTTTCCCCTAACTATAAAAGGGCAGAGCTAACACTATTTTGCTTGTTGGTACACAGGCTGCATTACATTTTATTGCACTTCTACTAGGTTAGGTCTATCCCACCACTGCCGCTGTAACAGTGCTCCCATTGCTGTCAAAGAAGCTGGTGTGCCTATGGCTCTGAAACACAGCTGTCCTCTCGCCTCGCTGTCAGACATGGATGAGGCAGGGAAAATGTGGGAGGAAGATGGAGCAGGACACTGTGCGAAGAGGCAGGTTGCTGCGAACTTGCCACAATGAAGGGAAAATTCAGATGATAGCTTGCTTGGAGTTGCAGATTAATTATTTGTACCCTAAGCAAGTGGAAAAATACTGCTCCTTTCTTGGTAAGCACCTGTTTCAGCATCACACTTGTTGCACTGTTAGGTTCTTCTTCAGCTGCAAACTTTTGGCAAAAAGCTTACTCAACTTCAGCTTGCGCCAGTGTGCTTCCAAGCAGAGGTCAACCCTCTTCACCTGATGGTGGAACTAATTTCTGCTAATTGCTTGAAAACCCAGACCAGTCCAAAGGGGACAAAAAAAAGTCATAAAAGTAATTACTTTTAACAATACTGCCATCACATGTAGATACCCCTCTAGAAAAGAGAGAAGAGGACCTGAGGTGCACCTTGGGCGTGCTGCCCTAGCTGGGAAGAACATGCAACCTTTGCTCCTTACCCTCAAGAGGGGGAATGGCCACATAGTGCCATCATGAAACACTCAACATCCCAATACTCTCAGCCAGCAAGCGAGAATGCTGCATTACTATGTGCAATCCTAAATTATTACAACTTAGGCACAGTAACTTCTGGTTGAAAATACTTCCAATAAATAAAAATGCATGTTACGTTGAGACATAGGAAGGACTTGAAATTTGATATTTCTGTGCATCAGCATAAGAAATCAAGTGTCATGGTTTGAAGAGATTGCTACAGATGGCCAACTTTGTTACAGTCAAGATGACTACTATGCTATATACTACTGCTTACTACCTAGATATGCAAAAACCACCCCAAACCCACACTTCTTTGGACATTACTTCCATTTGTCTCATTTTCATCAAAAGATTTATCTTTTATAGGAAACTGCCCAGAAAGGTATTACTAAAGCTTTTGAATTCAATTTTACATTTGTGCAATCAGTCTCTTCCTTTTGCCTTTTGTTTTTGTTTCAAGCCAGAAGGGATGTCTTCCAGCTCTTCCTTAATACCAATACAAAACAAGGTAATCTCATTTCATGTCTGTGTGTACATGCATGTGAAAAAAAAGACATGTGCAATGCTATGGACTACAAACCATTTTATTTTAGTTGTTCCTTTAAAACTATGTTTAAAAAGAAAGAGAAGACATTTTCTTCCTCAAACTGTAATGCTATTTAATAAAACAGTTTTAGCACGTAGGTTCCATTTAGTTTCAGTGAATAAAGCTGCTATCACAGCAAACATACCACAGAAGCCTCCATTACTGTCATAGACAGACAATTTTACTCACCAATAAAAATTTTGGTACATGATAAGCAAATTTCTCACCTGTAATTTTGATTTTTTAAAACAAAATTTTCTTATTATAATGTATGAAAACACATGCATATAGATAACTTCCCTATATCTACCTAATCTACAAGAGAAAGACTACTAACCTGTGCACAAACCCTATCATTAACACCAAAACAAGGATATGAATATCCTCAACTACTAGGAAGTAAAGAACATAATGTAAAAGCTTTGTTTCTCCTAAGAAATATTTTTTTTCCTGAAGCATATCTCAGTTCAACAAAAACCAGAAGTCAAATCAAAGAATATACATGAGGAAAGGCCAAAATTTAAAGTGCCTGCAATTATTTTGTACATTGTCCATTTTACTTGGTTTAGTGACACCAGCAAATTCTAAAGATAATTATATTGGTTCTAACGGAGGTAGAGTTCAGCAGCCCTGCCAGTGTTGTGCTTCAGTTGATAACACAGCGTTGTTTTGGCTACTGCTGAGCAGCACTGTCCCTCTAACATTCTCCCCCATCAAGGGGCAGGGAGTGGGCAAGACCTCGGGAGGGAAAACAAGCAGGCCAGCTGACCCAAAGGAACCAAAGGGATATTCCATACCATATGACATCAGCTCAGATATAAAAGCTGAGAGAGAGAGGAGGAGGAGGGGGGGGCACTCTGTAATGTCTGCCTTCCCACGGAACCACTACGCGTGCTGAGGCCCTGCTTCCCGGGACGTGCCTGAACATCGCTCGCTGATGGGAAGTAGAGATTGACTTCTCCTTCTTTTGCTTGTGAGCGCACAGACTCTGCTTTTGCTTTTCTGTCGCTTCAATAAAAACTGCCTTATCTCAATCCACTGATTCATCTTGTCCTATCCCCTGTCCCTCTCGGGGAGGGAGCTATAGGGCAACTTGGTGGGCACCTGGCACCTGGCCAGAGTCAAACCATCACAATTATAAATTACTAGAAACAGCTTTTGAAATAGCATTCAAACTGCACATGAGCAAAACTTTAAAAATCTCATAGAAATCATTCCCAAATTCAGGAAATATTACATACACTGCATGTCCTTACTTAAACAACTGTACAGAGTACTTCTGAGAACCAAGACAACACTGAACAGAGTAAGTCATCCTGGTTTTGAAATACATTTCTCCTAAACCTTCATCTCTTCCTAGCGTAGGTAGCTTGGAAAGGTTACACAGTACTGTACTTCAGCTTCTGAACACCAAAAATCAGCAAGACTTTGATTTCTCTCAACAGCATAACTGTATTGTTACAATTTCTATACCATCATCTTGGCAGTGATACAAGCTGAGGTGGCAAAGCAGTAAAGGTGCACAATCTGTTATCAGTGTTGCTTGTAAGAGCTGAGTGTAGCCACAGACTAGAGTCCTGGACAGAAATTTATAGTGTAAATATAATACAATGTTGTAGTATGAATTTTTGTATTATACTTAAAACTGCAGGTCTTGAGTTTTCATAAATTTTAAAAACCCCTCAACAAAACGTCAGGTATTATTCTCCATTTTTAGAAACTGAACTGCAACTAAACAAATGTCAATGTTGGATCCACAAATCACTTCAAATTCTAATTGACAGCTCCTTTAATTGAAAGTGTCAAAATTACTTTCTCTCTTTATAAAAGGTAAGTCTCAAATCTTCAGATGAAGTGTGACCTTTCCAGTTCTCTCCCTACCTTCATTTTCAATGACAACGTGAAGACTAGATAATTTTCAAGTTTCTTACATTAAACTTACTCTAACACCTTTTCTTTTTGGAACTGGAAAACCATCCTGTAAGAGTTTAATAATACAATTCTCTTGAAGAAAAAATGAATATGCTTGTTCTTACCTTGGTAGGAAGACACTTTCCACTACATAGAAGTCTTGCATAAGAACATCTCTGTCTGGTTTTGACGTAAGGTTTCCTACCGTGTATCCTATTCCCAGCTGAATAGCACCTTTAATAGCCGAGGATGCAGTCTGTGTACAAAGTAAAAATTCAAGTATGAGTTTGCTAAAAGCAGATTTCTGTTCTTTGTCAGCAATGTTATAGCTAAACACTTTGATTATATATTATGTATAAACAACAGCATGCCATCTTTACATTCCAGAACTCAGTGAAATAACCGATTTTAATTAAAAGAGTTAAAAGAATCAATATACTAGAAAAATCTACAAAAATCAATTCCCTAGTTGTACAATGGCAAATTTTTCAAATTGCCCAAATAATTTGGATATGTGGTTCTAACTCAGCATAGAATCATAGAATTAATACCAGGTTGGAAGGGGCTTTAAGAGGTTCAACCTTTCTTTGGCAAAAGCATGGCCTAGACAAGACAGCCCAGCACCTTGTCAAGCCAAATCTCAAAAATGCCCCATGCTGGGGAATCCAGCAATTCCAGGGGCATTATTCTGCTGGCTGTTTGTTTTTACTATGAAACATTTCCACTTGTGTTACAGTGGAATATTGCCAGGAGTAACTTTAACCCATTATCCCTCACATTCTCCATGGCATCTCTATCTTCTTTTTAACCACTCTTTAAATACTAGAACAGGGTGATCTTTCCCTTAACCCTTCTTTTCTCAAGGCTGAACAAAACCAGCTCTCTCAGCCGCTTCTCACACGTCGGGCTTCCCACTCCTTTGATAATTTTTGTGGCCCTTCTTTAGATCCTCACCAGCCTGTCCATATATTTTTTGAAGAGTGGAGACCAAAACTGACAACAGTATTCCAGGTGTTCCTGACAGTATTCCTGACAAATGCTGACAAGAACGGAAAAATCTCTGCTGGTGATGCCTTTGTCAATGCAGCCAAAGATCTTAGTGGATTTCTTCACTGTAGCAGCACACTGCTCACTCATATTGAGTTTGTTGTTCACTGGGACTCCCAGGTCCCTTTCCATAGAGCTGTTCCCCAGCCTTGTGCTCCCAGCCTGTGCTGCACTCCTGGATTATGTTTTCCCAGATGTAAGACCTTATATTTGTCCTTGTTGAACTTCATAAGGTTCTTATTTGCCCACTCTTCCAGCCTACACAGGTTTTCATGACAAGTGGCTCTCCCTTCCAAAGCGTCCACCTCCCCACTCAGTTCGGCACCACCTGCAAATTTCATCAGCATATACTTGATCCCTGAGTGATAATTAAGTCTCTGCATGATCTCTTATGAAACAGTGTTGGGCCAAACACCAATCCCTGGGCGACCCCACTTGTGCCAGGTTTCCACCAGGGAAAGGAGCCATTTACCCCTCACTCTGGGTGCCACCTGTGGGTCAGTTCCCCACCCACCATACAGACAACTTGTCCAGACCATAACACAACAGCTTCACCAGGAGGCTGCAGGAAACCAGAGAAAAAGCCCTGGAGAAATACAGGGAGACAATGTCCATGGCTTGCCCCACACCAACCAAGCAGGTTACTTTGCCATAGAAGGTAATTGGATTTGTCATGCACAGTTTGCCCTTGGTGAACCTATGCAAGCTTTTCCTGATTGTGTGCTTCATCTGACTTGTGATTGCTCCCAGGATTCTTTCCATAACGTTTTCCTTTGCCTTACTACTAACCTTCAGAGTGCACAGCTGGACCCCAAACTCCACATTACTGTGATCACTGCAGCCAAAGCCATCACTAACCAAGATATCAGAAAGTTGGTTTCCTTGCTTTGTGAGTAGCAAGTCCGGCTGTGTCTCATTCCTCGTTAGCATATCTAACATTTGTATAAGGAAGCAGTCCACTATGCATTCCAGGAAGTTGTTGGATGACATGAGGTGCCATTGCCCTACCAACAAATGTCTGGGAACTCATAAGTCACGCATAAGACCCAGGATCTGATACCTAAACTTGCTTAAGTGACCCTGCTTAAGTGTCCTTATCATCTTGGGTTGGAGGTCAGTAGCAGATGCCTAATCTAAGATCCCCCTTGGAGATGTCTCTTCTGATGTTGACCCAGAGCGTTCGATAGGGCTTCCACAGTCACTGTAGTTGACTTCTATGTGTTCATGATTCACTTCAACACAGAACACTCCACCTCCATTTTTCTGTCTGTCTGTACAAAACCTATAGCCATTTTTTGTCATCCTCTTAAGACATTTCCAATCTAACTGGACATTCAAGTTGCTTCAGGAGTTTGAAGCAGTATGCATTATATTCTGGCAAAAAAATGGTCACAAATTCCAGATGATTGTACATTCATGCTAAAGCATCACAACACAAGCCTATGGCTGAAATGTTGATTCTAGATACAAATGTATTTATTGCATTCTGCCTAACAGTGCAAGAGGTGCATTGACTGAGGGGAATCCAGAGAAAAATGGAGTGATGGTGAAATGTCTGTATAAAAATCTACCCTCAAAGTGTAATAACTAAATTCAACAGCCAGGACAGAGAAAGATTAAAAAAGACAGCATTCAATTATTATACTATGTATGTGTAAATTGAGACCATCTCTGAAACTTTCTCATGCTGAATAGGCAGTCCTGATGCTTGAATTTAAAAAAAAAATGGCAGAACTGAGTCAAAATCAGAAACTAGTCAGAAAAGAAATTCTAAAGAAAAGAAAGACACAAGGGAATAAAGAAAACCATTAGGCAGGGAAACAAGACTATGAGGAAAGGAGTATCTCCCTTGCAAGATCTATTTTCATCAGTTTGAAGACAACATCTTTGGTCCCTGTTTTTAGGTTTTACCTCCCACCCACCAAACAAGCAAGAGACTAACAATGGAAACAAAGAACACCAGAAGTTTCATGATCAGAACCACTTCAGCACTTGAAACAGAACCATTTCAGGAGTGGAAATTACATAAGAAGTGGTTTAAGTGCACAAAGATACTCTTGTTAAAACCTCTTGGAACAGTACATACTAGAGTGAGTGCTTATTTTTAGAAAAGAAAAGACAGATATGTGTAGCTTCTAAATAATTAAGACTGCACACCAAGCAGAACTTATAGTTGCATAATAGTTTAGAACAGGCAATTTGGTAGGAACAAACAACACTCCATTCTGAAAGTGCTACTTCTACAACTAAAAAGATTTGGCTTTGTGTCATAAGAAGAGTCACATTTTTCTTTCCTTGAAAGGCTTCTATTCATGAATGATTAATGCCCAACAAAAGCTGTAATTATGTAACTTGATCAAGCCAATACACATACAAATAGTTTGTGCTTCACTGCTGGATGCCCATCTTGTTCACTGCCACAGCAAGCAACTATGTCTGAAAGAACAGCAGATAGGACAGTACAACACAGGACATGCCATTCCAAATAAATCCTAATAAAACCCACAGTCTTCAAAAAAACAGGTAAAAGCCAGGTAAGGTGAGAATGTGATTTCAAAAGGAAGACTCTGGCTCACCTTTCAAGCTTATAAAAAATATCTGTAGTGGTTTTTTTCAAATTCAGAAGAAGACCTACAGACCTATAGTCTCTAGAAAGCAGAATGTAAGGCCTTCTACTGCAATGACACAGCCCTTACCCACAAGGTTAGCTTCCTGTTAATTTTCACTTCTGTTGATAGTATCATTAGCAATCACTCATCCTTTCTGCAGCAATCACAGCAGTTGGTTTAGCAGAAAGGCAATGTTATGAAATCGTTCAGGATACTTTAACAACTGCTTTAAAACAAACTGATAGCAGCTACTGTATGCTGAATGCAACTGCTGACCCAAAGTCAGCTTTTGTCAATCACCACTAACACCAGCAAAGGCTGGTTACCCAGTATCTCCTTAGCAATTGACAAGTTTTTGTTTTCGCAATCCTTAAAATAAAAACAAAGCAAGCTTTGGAGTTTGTCTTTAAAACATCACTTGTCTTAATTTTTTAATATTACTATTATTATAATTAAATCCAAGGAAAAGATTTAAAAACTTCTTCTCAAGCTTTAGCAAAAATGTTCTTAAAACATCCATTTTATTACTACAAAAATATATTTACTGGAAACTGCAAATGCAAATGGAAAAATGGAAGCCTCTTGTGCATTTTTCCTTACTCAGACACTTCTTTTAAAGCCCATGAAGGTAGCAAAATCTAGTTTCAAACCCAAGCCCCTGATTTATTTCAATTTGTCTTGAATACTCTCCTGCTGTAGAGCAAGCAATAAAATTCAGCCACCTTCAGTGCCATGAGTTTTTTCAGCCTTTAGACACTGAAATAATTTTTTCCCCCTATTAGCCTCATGAAGAGGTTCAGAAAATGGCCCTGAGACTGTCTATCAGCTTTAACTGTAAAGCTGTCAGTGCACAGTGACTGTACAGGGACTCCCAGATCATTTAACCTATTATCAACCTTCTGATGCTCAAGAAATATTAAGGGATGAGAATAACCAGCAGGATGAACAAGCTGATGAATTTTAGGTTATGAAAGTGATTGAATTTGTAGCAAATGGTGCACACTATGACAACTGTCTTGGTTACATAAAGGGGCACAACAAAGTAAAACTACCCTCATCCTCCTTTTGCTGTTTAGGATATTACTGTCTACTGCAGAGGTGCTTTGATATTTCTATGCCTGTAAAAAATACTTAAACTATCTTCTTTATGAAGAAACATACCTTTGTCTCTTTTTGTCAAAAGTAACTATATTTTTTTCTATATTTCTAAAATTCTATTTCTGTATTTGCTAAAAGAGCAAAGAGTATTTTGTAAATACTAAAAATTATATGCAGAGTCAAAGTGTAAAAACAGGTTACAGGATGAAATATATATGTAATCTAGAACACAGACAGTTAGCTATATGGAATATTTGCATCACTGATACATATTCTAGCACTGGATGCGCTGTTCTCTTAAATTACTTTCTCTGCAGATGGGTATTCCTCTTGCTTTACATTACACTAAGCTAAAATCCTTTTTCAGAGTAGCAAAATAAATGAGAGCTTAAATCCTCTCAAATCAGGTCTTAAGTTTGCACATGATCTCACAAATACATTAAGTAGGATTTAAACATTGCTTTTCTTACAAATAATCACTTTCAGGTAGTCCTGTAAAATTTAAATTCATTATTTTAATGAAAGACAGGTGTTAATCAGACACACATAATGCATATAAAGGCACTCCATATTCAGATAACAAAAGAAAAAAATCAACTAACTGAAATTATCTAAGAATGGCGTAAGTGAGGGACAAAGCTACTGAAAGGATTAAAAAAGTCTGCCCTTTAAAGAAAATGAGAAAAAAATGAGGGTTGGCAAAAAAAAAGTTACTATAATTTCAGAAAGTATATTATATATTAGCCAATAATTATTTCTGTTAGAGTGTGAAGGTTGTAAATAGCTGGCAAACCTAACAAACTGCTAATGGGTCACTAAAGGTACACTGTACACAAGGATTTCAGATATAGTAAATACATTTATTCTCTTAAACAATTTTCTTCATATTTTCTCCATAATTGTATGGGACTATAAACAACATAAATCAATTAACAAACCACAAGCAGAGAGGAGCTGAGCAGGACATAGGCTTCATTTAATTTAATAGAAGTTCCTCTCTACTGTCATTCAAATTATTTTTCCATTGTTCTTTCAACACTTGATTGTTCTTTGCTAAATTTGTATGCATTTCCCACAACATGCTCATGAAATGTAACTCTGATATTATTGGCTTCTTCAAAAGCAGACATCCTAGGGACACCTTTTAGGATTTGATGGATGTGAACTCTGTCCTTGTTTATGTGTTCTCCCCTTTTATAACTCATTTTATTGCAGCTGAAGTTTAACCTATGAACTTCCTGGGGCAAAGATGGTGATTTTTCCAGAAGACATCTGGTTTATTGCAGGTGCTATAGAGCAATGAAGAGAAATTAACTCTGCCTCAGAAACTCTACCTCATCATCACTCCGGAAGGCAAAGTGATGATTGTTTTCTTTCACCTTCTCTACTACTGTCAATTCAAACAGGTTTTTAAATCTGCCTAATGAAATTGCAGATACCTAGCTACCACAGTTCTGTGTAAGAGATGGGGAGAAACAGACATCTGAAAAGAAGCCACTGGTTAACACTGCTTTGCAACCACGCTTCCCACAAAGAAGTTGTCACTAGTTCATTTCTCTCTACTATTGCATGTGGAGAAGTCTACTTTCACCTCCTCCACTATCCCATTTTCTCCTTGGTGGGACAATAAACTGTACTGGTATAAAATAACTGCCTGCCTTCAGGCAACATTCTCAGTGAAATAAATTTTAAATAAAGAAGAAAAGTATTTGCAGGTTTCACTTGATCAAAATTATTCAAGCCATATGAGTTATGCCAGGTATGAATTTTCTACTACAAGCAGGCATTTGTTCTTCAGTTTTACTAGTTACCGTAAGTACCAGGAATCCACCCATACTATAACTTCCATGCAAACACAGTTTATCTTTTCCAGACTTCTGAGAAGACATAACCTGCCATAAATTGTGTAACTCTTTAGCCAAACCATCTGAGGAGACTGCCTGTTAATAAACTATACATTTTCTTCAAGCAATCTTTAAAAAGACCTCTCTTAAAACATTAGGAAGTGGCAATTATATTCAAGAGGTACACAAGTGGTTATTGCCTAGTCCATTGCTTCTGCACTAGATCGGTCTTGTCTTTGAGTGCCTGCTGTGCTTACAGTCTCATTGTAACACACTTCTTGTAGCTGCTTCTGGATGGCACTGGCTACCCCATCTCAGTATGCTTTCTGTAGCTGCCACACAATAAATCACAAATAGGGACATAAAAATTGTGATATCAGAAAATCCCATCAAATTAACTAATCTTACTGTTTCTCCACAGCTTGTAATCACGGGTCACTACGGCCACAGTATGTCTTCAAACTTCCTTCAGTTCTTTACTCCTCTCTAGCAAATGTCTGCCCACCTTCTGCAGGACACATTTCATGGAGATGGACTTCTGCCCATCGTCTGTGTGTGTGTGTGTGTGTGATTATTCCAGTTCAACTGCAACAGAACAAGTTTTCTAATCCCAGCTGAATCTGATCTCCCTTAATTTTCCAAAACTGGATTCAGGTGACTCCATGGATTTCAATTAATTTTTCCTCCATTTTAAAACTTTTATGCTGAAACTTCAGAAGTAGCCATGAACCCAACTACTCTGGTTGTTTTACCTTTGAAGAAAAGAATTTGAGACCTCTGAGCTTGGAAGTAGCCATAGCTCCAAGCAAAGACAGTACTTTCAGTACCTTTGCAGATGCATAGAATCTGTAAATGAGAACACGGGTCACAGTGCAGAAACATCTCCAGGAGTGAAGTTTCGGTGTCTACGAGAAAAAGTAGCTGACCTGCAGGCATTAGATATAGGGCATAAGACAATGCCAAAAGTGATCAAGCAATGCTGCTTGCACATATTTGCAAGCTCTAACAATAGGTAGCAGGCTTTCTTTACCCAGGTAAATTCCCTTTGCTCCTGGCAAAGTGACTCACAGTTATGATACGCTGTTTTGAACAGGTTATGTAAAGTGCTTGTAATATGCTAAACAGAAGAGCCACAATATATGTAATAACAAGAAACAAACTCTAATTATATGCTGGTTTGGCAGCCTTCAGACTAAATGTAGAGATTGTGGCAAACCAGGAGCAGTTTTTCACAAGTGCACATCTACATCTACTTTGCTTTCTGGTGTGATTTTCTTCTACGCATTTAATGTGCTTTGACAAACCTGTCATTCTTGACACCATTCTAGTATTAAGTATCAGGATGCTACTGAAATCTGATTTGTCAGGGAGCAGATTCAGGGACTATGTGATTGATGACATTGTAGTGCAAAAGCTGCATTTGTGTCAGCTTCTCACAACAAAGTCTGCAAAATAATAGGGAGGAAATGAAAAAAAAATCTACTGCATACTCCAGATATCAGTGACAAGACTGTGATGAATATCTAAGAGAAATTACAGTCAGGTGACTGGATTTTGTTGCAAGCTCCCTTGCCACTTTGCTTAGGTTGCTCAAGAATACAGTGAAACAAATCACCAGTCTCTCATGTCCCTTAACTTGTTTCTCTCTGAATATAAATCCGACAAACTCAAGCAAAAGAACCAAACAAAAGCCCCAAACTAAAAACAAAAGAAACACAAGATTAACCCAAGCTAACCAACAAAACAACCTGAACAAACTGGCCACAGTTTGCATAATTTATGATTTCTTTGATCTCAAAGTTATTTTAATCCCCTACATTAAAAGCTGCATTGAACACATATCTGTGAAGTGTCTCTTCCATCAACTAAGCTCTTTGATCCAGGTGACTGAAATACTTTATTGTTCATATTCACACTGTAGACTTAGCTACTTCTCAAAATTTACAAATAGAGAGAGAACCCGGGAGTAGTTTCAAATTATGTTTGCAGCAAATGCATGCAGCTAAACAGCTCAGCAGCCCTACCTAAAATAGCACCATCTTAAAAACAGAAAAATACTCTAGTTTTCAGAAGGAAAAAAAACAACACAAAAAGCAACCAAAGCCCAAAACAAACAAACAGAAAGTTGTGTACCCTCTTCCCTTTCAAGGACTTTGACTAGATAACAACAGACAAATAAAAGCCAGAAGAGCATTTGTGTCAGAATGAAGCAGCAGAAAAACTGAAAGCTAAAAAAGAAAAGAGTGGAATGAAGAGCAGGATTCCTAATGGAAATCATGCTCTGTCTTGGTCCAGTTATGCATTTCAGAGTGTGAAAAATAGGGTAGCAATGCTCATGCAAGGCCTTTCACAAGATTATGGAAATGTAAGAAATTCCTTGGAACTTCTAGGTATTTACATTCATGCAGCTGGCAAGTCAGCTGACTACTGTAGGAAATTGAAAAACTGGAGATTCATTTAATTCAAATAAAGCTGTTACCTACCTCTATTGTAGCTGAGCTGAACAAAAAAAAATAAAAATAAAGAAATTGCAAGAATCTGAAGACCCAGAAATTAAACTGATAGCCTTACAGACTATTTACTATTCTGGAAAGCTTTATCGTGGATGAAGTCAGAGATGCTCTTCTGGAGAAAGTTTGTTTTCACTCAGCTGAGGTGAACTTAAAGCAGTGACAAACTATCATTACTACAGAAGTTTGTAATAGTTCGATAGCTCTTACAAACTAACTGACATAGATTCAGGAACATATGAAACATACTGCACTGAAAAAATACTAGAGGTCAGAAATAAACTTTTCCACTATAAACAAAATGCCTTTTTCCCCTATGATGAACAGACAAGTAATCTGTTTGGGAACCCTGCCAAGGCCAAATATGCTAAAGAACTACAGGCCATGGCACAAGCCAAGGTATTGACCTCTGCTTTTCTAAGTTGAGGGTTACAAGCTTATTATGTTAAACAAAAAAAAAGAAAACCTGGAAGTGAAGTCTGACCAATGAGAATAGGTTTGTAAGCACAGTCTGACTTCAACACTACATGAGTATCTTGCCCAAGTGTTTCCACTGTGATGAAGGTCAGTGGTGGACTGGAACAGAAACTGCCCAAGAGGCTGAAAAAGCACCAACTGAGGAAACAAGCTCTTCCCTAGCCCATATTTCTAGAGAAAGTGGCACAGTAAGTCACAGGACAGAATTGCACGTGTTTTTCAACCAAACAAGTGTAACTATACATGACTGGAGAACTGTAAATGCAACATCTGCAGGCAATTTAAGACAGGCAGGTCTTACCTGCAAGCAAGTCTTCTACAGAGCAAGATCTCTCTGTGTAACTTACCTAAAAACATGGAATTAAATGAGAAATGACATGAAATGCCTCTGCTGAACACAGGTTAACCTGTGTAACCCTGTAACCCACCTCCTATCACTGATTCTTCTGAACTTCCCTAAAAAACCAGAAACAATGTATATGGAATATCTGAAGAAGGTGAGGATCACAGAACAACAGAATGGTTTAGAATTGTGTGGTCATCTGGACCATCCTCCCTGCTCAAGCAGAGCCTTCAAGATCTAACAAAGTACAAGGTTTCCAAGGAATTTGGCTTAAGAGAAGATAGACATTGTTAAAAGTGGGGTATCAGGCAAACATATGCTACCAGTTAGCCCTGCATGGATAAATGGTGGGGTCAAAATTTACTAAGTACTTATTAAAACTACCACAAAAAGGAGAAGTATGGTGATAATATTTGGGGATAATACTAAACTATGGGGCATATGCAACACAGGGTCTTGAACACAGAAAAACCAAGGGTATAATTATATAAAAAATAAATAAATTGGCATATGATACAACAACGGGCAGTTCAGGGGAAAGGACAGAACTTGGAGATGATAGTCACTGTGATCTGTCAGTGTGCTGTGGCTGTGAATCCTAGGTTTTGTCAGAGGTATTTCCAGTAAATACACAGTAGAATTTGTGCCCTAGTGAGTAGAACTTACTTGGCTTCCTCTGGAATATTGTGAATTTATAATTGAAAAGGAACAGAGAAGAGTATGCAGGATGACCAGGGGAATGCAAACTTACCTATGACTACTCTTAGTCTAGTCTAGCAACATAAACCTGCAGAAATGTTCACTTCAGGCATTTAACTATTTTTCCTTTCTCATACTAAGTGTCAAGAAAAATTTAGACTTTTATATTTTAAAGTCATAAGCTGGAAAATTTAACATTACCTCTATTTAAAACAAACATTATTTCCTTTCATTTCTGAGAAAATAATCCAGAATGCTAAGGCCACCCAGATACTGGAAATGTAACTGCCAAGAAAAGGGGTGGGAAAATAAATAGCAGTTTATTAGTCTCCTTGACTTTACCAACAGTACTGTAAGCACCACCTAGAAATTAAAAACCCTAACCACTATAAGTATTGCAAAAGCTTGTGGGTCTCTGTGATAGACCACAGAAGTTCATTTAAAAAAATTTCTTTGAGGTGATCTGCCAAGAAAATTATCAAATTCAGTAGCTAACAATTTAGTTGTGTAAATATGTATTTTAAAAATGTACATTTATAGTTCCACTTAGTTATCAAAATTGCTAGTGGACCAAAATAATGCTGGTCATAGACAATCAGTGTCAGCAAAACAAACCCCAAACCACTATCAGCAATATCTAAATGGGCCATTTATGCATGCTCCTACATATAAATATGTCCTCTCTTAAACATTTCTTTTTAAATAAATGCTTAGCAAACAAATAGTGGCCTGTTTGGCAAAGCACTAAAAAGGTGCTTTGCTTTTAAGTTTGTAGTCTAGACATGTTGTATAAACATTCAAAGCATTTGGAAACTTACTCTACTAAATTTTTCACAACAGTGTTTATGGCCGGAGGTGTATCTGTTGCAAAGAGCAAAGAATTTCTATCAATCTAGTAAGATTTTATACTTTAAGCTGGACTGAACAAGCTTCAAAGAGTCAGTGGATAGAAATACAGTGGACAGAAATACTTTGTGATTTCACAGAAGTGATAAAGTACTTGCAAAAAAACATGGAATGTTTTATTTGTTCTTGGTTTTAGTCAGTTCTGAAATATATTTCACTTACAGCATGAATTACCAACATGAAGGGAAAAACATACAATAAAAAGGTTGTTTTATTTACCTTTTTATATGTTTTCTCTTCATTTGGCTTTCCAGCAGTAACATCTCCATTTTCAGTAACAGACGACATCTAACAACAGAAGCTTAAGTTATAAAGAAGGCATTTGCTTT
Organism: Climacteris rufus; assembly: GCA_013398175.1. Taxonomy (NCBI): domain Eukaryota; kingdom Metazoa; phylum Chordata; class Aves; order Passeriformes; family Climacteridae; genus Climacteris; species Climacteris rufus. The sequence goes on from VZRZ01001141.1 coordinate 296,289, forward strand.
GCAAAAGTAATTGTTTCAAAAAACCATAGAATTCATAATCCATTTGTGCTAAAGTCAAACTTTTCAGAAGAGAGCAAGCCACCAAGATCAGTGACATGTCTAGGATATTCCTGTAAGTATTTTTTCACACAGGACAGCACAGCTGCAGGAATATGTCCAGTATGACTGATTCTACACAACTCTCTGTTTCTTTTCCCCACACTAGTATGCAGTGAAATCTTGCTCCTCAGCCTACTGTATGAGATGTTCCTGAAACATCCAGTGATGGGCAAAAATATCTCTGTGAGCCAGATATTCAGTGGCATGTCTCAGAAGTCTAAGGTCCTTGCCTACAACGAGGTACATGCTGAATCTCCTTAAAGTAGCAAGAAAATTGCAGAATCACACAGAAGGGAGTTGGAAGGGACCCACAAAGTTCATTGAGTCCACCTGTTAAGTGAATGGCCCATACGGGGATCAAACCCACAACCTTGGCATTATTAGCATCATGCTCTAATCATTTGACATTGCATCTTATCACAGCTGTAAAGCCATGGTAGACCAAGAATAAACCACTAAGCTCAGATCACCTTGGCCAGACACTCTGAGTGCATCTGCCAAGGCAAACAAAACAAAAGGCTACAATGACATGGTTTAAAATCATTCTGGATTTTACCAATACTTTCACAATGGAACTACACTTACCCTTGCAAAAAACAGAACAGGTCATCTGGAGCTGAGAGTGAAGATCAAGCCATTCCTTGGTAGTGTTAACGATTTCCACAACCTGTTATAAGAAAAATCTGTTGTTATCATCATGCCTTAACAAATTACATCTCACAGAATAGCTGTAATTTCCTTTTCCTAGTATTCCCCAGCCCAAGCAAGAATTCAGCTATGAGTGAGGCTTTTCAAGAATCATGTCAAATAACTTGGTTACTAAAAGGTCATTTAATATGCTCAGAAATTAGCAGTATTACACAGGAGGGAATCAGTGCAGTCTAATTTCCTTTTGCCCTACATATTTCACCACCATGACATAAGCAACTCTACAATAAAATATTTATGTACAGCAGTACACAGACTGGAGTGTTGTGTAATTACATGCACTCTTATAGCCTTATAATCTCCAATCACTTGTAAGAAATAGCTGTGACAGTTTGGAGGACAGCACACTGAAAAGTCATAGGTAACAAATAAACTAATTTTGGAAGTTTTCCATAATGATATTTACTATCAACAAAATTTCTGTGAGTAATCTTGTTGAGTGATCTCCCTCAAGTTAAAATGATTTGACTAAACATATGAGAAAATACTACATAATCAAATGCAATTTGATACCCCTTTGAAAACAGCTCTCCCTCCCATCTTCCATATCAGCTGTAAGTCACATCAGTAAAGCTATTCTTCAGTTTAATTTCCCAAATATACCAGAGGAAAAAAACATAATAATTTTGTCTTTAAGTAGTACAAATAGCATCTTGTACACAAATAAAAATTGGTTTAACAAAAAGTATTCTCAGGCCTCATTCACTTAATTTAATTTTCCTTTTTCAAGAATATACTCAACACCACCAAGAAACCTTTTCACAACAGGCTTTAAAGTCAGTATTTTCTTCTCTTCAGAGAAACACCTGAGCCAAAAACAAAAAGGGGGACAACAAATAGAAACCTGGATTTTATGAGAATAAAATAATACCTCCTTAGAAAAATACTTTTCTAACATTATACACCAGTGTGTTCCTGCTGCAGTTAACTGCATTCTTCATTGTAGCCTCCATGCAAGTAATGTGTCTTAATCAATAATTCCTTCACTTGGATGTATATTCACAATATCCTCTACATTGAACTCCTACTTAAAGACAATAATTTAGTTTTGATAGCTTTTAAAATTGTGTGAAGTTTATCTCACTTATATATACCCACACATTTAATATTAATATTCATCCACGTTTACAACTCTATTAGTATACAAACACAGAACTTGTCAAAGCAGCTTTTGTAGGAAAAGAAATGTCATTTTAATCACTAGTAGAAGACTGTTTATACAGCTAATCCCCTGGGTTCAAAGACCCCCCCACCCCCCAAGTTGTTGTTCTCCACACAAACCCCAAGACTATTGATACAATATGATGTTCTACTAAACACCAAACTTACTAAAATTTGAGCATACATGTGAGCAAAATTTGAGCAAAAGCCAAAAATGAATACAACACGGGAGCTTTCTTTCAGTAAGTTAGCTGAAGAAAGCACTCATGTCAGACATGGAAGAAAAGCCTGTTTTTTTCCCAGCATAGACAGACAAATTATTCAAGAACAGATCATTCACGTGAAAATATACCCCAGTAACACTGCCAACAATAGGAAAACAGACAGTGAGAGAGCAAGTTCAACAACTACCAAGTACAAAAAGTCATACACCATAACGAAGGTAAATATTTCCTCTATGTGTCAGTTTATTTCCTAGAGGCATCTAGAAAAGAATTATTTTGGTTCTAATCTTTTGAGAAACAGAACACACAGCTTTATCGTAACCTTGGTTGTGTTAAACAACTTTCAAAATCTTTCCTGTGACAGCTATCTCCTGTTCCACACTAAAAAATTTTTGCAAAGCATTTCTTTGTGTATTTTCTCCCTGCTCTAGCACTACTGAAAAGGTACACAGTGCCTTCTCAAAAGCTTTCTAACGTGCAGAGCAAGAGCTACAGTCTCAGTTCTGATGAGGTTTAACAGTTCAAAGACAGGTCACGACTTACAGTGTTGGACTCACTTCCAGGCTAAGTTATAATTATTTATTTTTTTGTTACCGTAGCAGGAAACCTCTGTAACTAAAGCATTGAATCTCCGTATGTACCCCATGAAGGAAAGACTCACAACAAAGTAAGACACAGGGTATGGGCAGATAGAGGAGAAAAACATTTAGTTGCAAAAATACTGCAGTGTGCTGACTTTGGCTGAGATAAAGTTAATTTTTTTCACAGTATCTAGTATGGGGTTATCTTTCAGACTGGTGCTGGAAACAGTGTTGATAATTCAGGGATGTTTCATACTCCTGCACAGTGCTCCATACACAGCGTCAAGGCCTCACAGCACCCCACCAGTGAGCAGGCTGTAGATGCACAAGGAGCTGGGAGGGGACACAGGCAGGACAGCGGACCCCAACTGACCAAAGGGATATTCCAGACCACACGGCAGCATGGCCAGCATACAGAGCTGGGGGAAGAAGGACAGTCAAACTACATTTCCTCATGGAAGCTGTGAGAGTAGCTTTTAAAGGCTGTCTTTCCATTCACTAAAAGGACTTGCAGATCTGTACAGAAACATTCTTCCACCAAACCACGTTGGGGACAGTCATACACTGCCAGATTTTCCCAGAAGGGGCAAAACTTCTAAGCCAAAAATGCTCTACAGTGGAAAAAAACCACAAAGACATATTCGTTAATGAAAAGCTACTCTTTTCATGCTTGTTCCCTTGTGTTTCTCCCCCTACTTTCAAGCACCCAAAAACCATTCATGGTATTTTTGGAGCTACCTGAAAGCAGTTCCAAGATCAAAAGATGCTAATAAAGCTAAGTCCTCTACTTCTTTGAAATTATAAGGATTTGAACTGGTACCTTCTTAAGCACTGAACAAACTTCTCTTGCAGATGATGCATTTATAAAGTCTCCCTCCTGTCTGGATTTTCTGACAACTAATAAAATACACACATCAGCACCAGATTTCAAAATTAAATATCATCTTATCTTTTTTTCCATGAAACTTGCTGGTACTCTGGACCATTGTCAAATTTAATTGACAAATTTAGGTCAACCAAAACTATCATTAGCTTTTTCTCTACCCTCTCCAGTAGAATTTGAAAAATAGGATTATCTATCAGATTATTTGTAAAAGAAGGGGCTTGGGACACACAAAACATCCTCTAATATACGTACAAATTGCATACATACATCTCGTTTCCACTTCAAATCCAGCTAAAGATGTCAGCACTATTTTCAGAATGCTCAGGAGGCAGATGAATTCTTAACTTCAGGTCAATAGTGTAACATATATTGGTTTTATTACATTTTTGCTTCTTAACAGGGTTTTTCTCCATGCTTTAGAACAATGCTGACTATAATTTTCATGATTTAATTGCCTTCATTCTGAGTTTACCAGTAAATGAAGAGTGGTGTTTGAGAACCTGCAAGACTTACTAAGGCAGACTGCCAATAAGCAGATTTAAAGAAGTGAAAGGAATCATAATTTAGTGCCCAGACTGGTAAAAGGAGCAACACATTAAAGATATGATAGCTTTCTCAATAGTCATCACAAGTTAACTCCCTCTCCAAAAACCATTTGTCTTTTAATGTCAGAGAACATCTTTTATACAGGGGTTCTTGGGCAGTTACATAGCCCTCAAATAAAAATTGAGGTAATGTATGTGGCCATTCAGTTACAAGAAAATACATATATACAATTCAGCTATTTTTCTTTTTTCCTCTTCTCCTCTTTTTAAAAATAATATCCCAAACACTAATTCGTGGAATAGGATAATTTTGTACTAGAAGGACATGTAGCCATCTAAGACCAAACACATATGCCCCCACATCTGAAACACCTGAGGAGTAAAAGAATATATATATTTTTAAACCACTGTACCCTGAGAATGAAGTAAATTATTACATGTTGCAATGATCTCAACAATCATTGAAAATTCACAAGAGGCTTCAAATCTGAAAAAAACTTTTTCCTCTATGAGTTTTCAAATTCAGAGCTTCAACCTGAGAGCACTTAGTCCACCTGATCCCTGCAATGCCTGTCAGCCCATTAAAACTCTACTGTGACTTCTGTTCTTCCCAGAAGCACTGAAGGATCTCTTATGTCCTCCCAGGCATCACTGTAAAAGTAGAGCAAACTTTTTACTGCATCATAAATACCATTAAATTATGTCATTTTAAAAACCCCAAATAGTCAGGTCTGTTACCTTGTCAAGTTCTCCCTACCCACAACTGGTTATGGAACATTTAAAGGTGACAGAAAGTAAAATCTTCTGGGTAAAATTTGTGACAGTACTGTTGTTGCACTTGTGAAAACTATAAAAGGCTGTTCTTGCTAATTAATGCCAGGATGAACAATTTCAGAGTGAAAAACCAAAACATGCAGATCAGAAATTGCATATACCCTGTGATGCCTAACAAAAAACCCTACCCAACCAAAAATAAATAAATAATTATAAACCCTGCTCGTGTGGCCCAGTTTCAAGCCTTGATTAGTCAATCTATCAGACTGCTCTTTTTATTTTGCCACAAAAAACAACAAGAAGAGTAAAATCAGTAGTAGTATGCAAAGTGATGAAATTTACAAGTACAGCAAAATGGAAAAAAAATCTCATCTCTCTCCTGGTCTTCATAAAACCATCTGGACTGAACAAATGCTACAGAGAAAGCAGCAAGCAAAAACCAACACAAAACTGCAATTTAGACAGTTCATCTATTCTCAGCCATGTCAGCTGTTCACACCACCTTTATTTACATAGCCTTAATAACACACATTGGTTTCAGTGCCCTGACAGACCTTTTAGTCTCTCAGCAACTAATCTGGGAACAATGCTAAGATTTTGATACTGTTTGATTTCTACAGTGCCTCCCCCAGTTTCAGAAATATGGCACAGTACCTGGATTTCTTTTAAAAATGTGGTAATAGGAGTAGTAGTTTCTTTTTTCAGTTGGCTGTCTGGATTTGAAAAGTAATTTGTCATACTATTCATGCTATAAATAACACATTCATATTGTAATGCTTTGATTTACTGCAAGAAATGTCAGATCATCTATCTTCCTTCTTTAGGTTTCAGAAGGGGAAAAAAAATGAGAATGCAGAACTTCAGCAAATATCACCTCCACCAAAGTTTACAAGTACTCAGAATACAGCCTGATTACCCCTACAAGGTCTGACAACCTACAAGAGTCCCTTCCTCTTCCATTTGAAGTGGTACTCCTTGTGAATTAATCTGTTCTTGGAGGTGAAACACATTGCAACTGTAATGTGCAGGGTCACAGAAACAGCCACAACATCACAAACTATAGCTACAAATCACATCTTTGTTTCAAAAACAATCTGCTCTGATTCTTTCAGGTGGAAACTTTCTTACAACAATGCAGATAAAATTGAAAATTCATTGAAGGAACCAAAGTGTAGAAGTCCTTGGAAACACAGCATACTGTGCTCCTTGAACAAAGCACAGAGATTTTCATTTGTTACTTTTGTGAATTCTGCATGTCACAGATAACTTGCAAGGAAGAGGTAGGTTGTTTTTTTTCCCATCTCCATGGATTTCCAAACTCAGACCTTCATTCCAAAGGCCTTAAATCTGTCTTGCTCCTCTACTTCCTATTAGCCTACTTAACATCTACTGTCAACTGCTGTCTTCTTCTCTCCCCTAGAGATCTCTTACGTCTTTCCAAACACTATCTGTAAAAGCAGAGCAAACTTTCTACTGCGTAGTAGATGGTGTTGATGTATTAATAACTAAGGCACTTTTCCAAATCACTGAGCTCATGTCAGCAATCAGAAAGAACAAACATTTGATCTTTGACGTCACATTGTGTATCTTGCAGAAACTGTTAACAGGCCCTCCTTTTACAAAGTGAAAAGGCCTCATGAGCTTCTCATTATACTGTAACAGTCTGAAAGCACGCAAAGTGGAAAGACATATTTGTACATAGCCAAAGAAGACTTCCCAGTTGCTGTTTGGGCTTTCACAATTTTGATTTTTTGTGCCAACAACAGTAGTATTTAGAAGACTAGCAATCTTTCTATAAAGCCATCTGGAATGACAAATCAATTGAAGTTATCAAAATGGGGTTTTCTTGGTAACAAGTGGAAGGAGGAAACATCTGCACACTAAATACAATATGTATGTAATAGAAGTTAGGGTAGTACCACAGTGAAGGGCGCAGGTAGAAGACTTTGCATAGCCCAGAATAAGAGTTCTGCTCCTTTACTTTGGCAGCTTTGATATGGCAATGGGCTATTGTTACTAACACATACCAGACACTGTACTTTGAGATAATGCCACCACATAATGTATATTGTCAAATAAAGTACTGCAGCATGTTGAGACAAATGGTTGACAAGGAAAGCAAAAGGCACAAGCTGAGGGAAAATTCTTCTACCTTTGTTGTTGATGGTACATGCAAAATTGAATTACAAGGATCATGCAACTCTATGGTCATGATTTTTTGAAGGGAAAGCAAAGCAAGCTGCATCACATATCAGCAGGTATGATCGATGGGGAATGAAACCTCATGTATAGGGAAAAAGAGATTAGTGGAAGTGTTACTTAATTTCTAAAGGAATGACACAAACAGAGATGCAAACCATCCCACCTTGTTGCATGGGGAATATATATAGATAGAAAAGAGGAATGTGGACAAACCAAAAGCTTTAGTAATCCGAAACTCCAGAAAGAGTAATTTGAAAAGGAAAAATAGGTCAAATGAAGAGCTAAGGAGAAGGCTAAGTATAAAAAGAATAGATTACACATGTAAGACAAAAAGCAGAAAAGCACAGGACAAGTTACATTGATAAGAAATGTGTATGTAACAAGAACTTAATGATATTTGTAGTGTTCTGTTTTGAGACCTTTATCTTTTCATTTTTCCACCACAACAGAAGGTCAACCATATTCAAAGCTGCTATGCAAACACAACTTTACAACAGAGGCAATAATTACAAACAGTAAGAGGATTATTTTCTTTGAAGAATACCGAGATTTTTGAGTGGACAACACAAAAAAGCTGTGATTAAAATAATTTGCATGCACTAAAACAGCATAATTTGTTCATCAGTTCTATACAGATAACTCATAGATGAAATACTAGTGGGCATTATTTGCATTTTTTGTATGAATTATTCACAACAAAGCTTGCAGAAGGATATGTGGAAACACTGAGTTCAATGCATGAGTGAATTATCATGATCTACAAGTTTTCTATGCTTTCTTAATCTGGGTCCTGTGAGGGTAATTTTTGTACATGTAGTTTGTAATGGATGCTAGCTAAATTAAGCTGTTCAACAGTCAGATTATCTAAGAAAGTCAAGTATTTTAAAATCCCATTTTTGTCTCCATTTGAGGGCTGTTTCATACAGCTGCAATCAGACAGTTGAAGAGTGGAACAGATTACCTTGGAGGGCGTGGCAGGTAATATTTGAGATTTTTTTTATAGATTAGACATCTGTTTAAAAACTAGTTGGTACCGTCTTGAGGGAAGGGAAAGGTCAGGTTACTCTGTCATGACTCCTCCTGGCTTCCATTATATCACCGTGCATCACTCAGACTGGATATCGGCAACAATTTCATCTGGTTCAGGCTGGTGCTGCTGTGGTCCTGCCTTCCAAGCATACATTCAACAGCAATGTTATTAGGCACCAGTGCAGCTCTATCAAAAGAACTCACCTAGACAATTCAACTAACAAAAAAAGTAACCTACCGAAGAATATTAATCATAATGGAACTCCTTACAACAGCAAGCACAGCTTTGATATGGTCAGCCCCGAGACCAAGAAGAAGCTTGGGAGCGGATGAGGAAGGTAATGAAAACTGTTAGGCCCTTGGTCCACTGTGGAGAAGAGATCAATTGTCTCAGTTGTTTCAATCACTCACATACTTTTGCATAACCCCAGCATCACCAGTCCACCAATGACAATACCAGGAAGCAACAATGAGAGACAGATGGAAAGACGCGTTAGCAGCAGCACCCAACAGGCTGGGCAACTGGACCCAAGTGAGCTCAACACTAGCTTGAGGGAAATAGCAGTGCAGGGCTAAGGTTAGGTTCCCAAACGTACACTTATACAGCAACTTGTTTTTCAGGTGCCTAACTTGTGTGAAAAATAAGGTCATTCAACCATAGGTATAGAAGACTAACGTAAACACCAAACTCAAAAGCTGTGTATAAATTCAGATGAGCGATACTCTTTACTCTACTAAATAATAAAATCTGTTGCAACCAACTGAAACCCTTCCCACTATTTTTCTTCAGGAAAGTTAAAACTGCAATTAATAGAAGTTTTCCTGGACCCTTCCAGCATAACTTTCATTAGCATTTAATAGAAAGCTCACTGTGTTCTTGAAAAGGGTTTTAAAAAACTGTCTTGTACCAGCCTCTGCAGAGAACAAATCCTATATCACCAAAATTCCTTTGATTGAATTAAGGGCTCTCAATTTCCTGAGAGTAAAAGTTCTTCAGATACCTTTCCCAAATCACTTGCAAAGTTATAGAAAAGGAAACTATTATCCTATTTTATGAAATGTCCTATAAAGCACAAAAGCTGGATTTTTCTTGGTTTAAAGCAGCTCTCTAATGTTTATCTCTTTAAACTACAGAGAAAGCTTCAAGAGAGAAAAGAAAAATTTCAGAAGCTGAATAGGACAAAAAACTCAAAAAGCATTATTAATACAATGACACGAAATTCTGAAACCAATTAAGTAAAGAACTGCTCAGCATGTAAGGAAATAGTGCTATTTGTCAGAGCTCCAGTCATCAAACCAGGACAGGCATTTCACAGCCACTAGAGTAGAACTGCAATATGTGCACCAAAAGAACTGCCAGTATTTTTAAAAAGTTATTCCATTCTCTGATTGGAATGTGGTTGCTTAAATGTAAAGGTTATTACTGCCCTTATAAGGAAAGATATGCTTCTGTTCTCCAAGCCAAGTCTTGGAGGGACAGACCAGAATGAGAAAGTGACTACTTTTATTCCCCCAACAATATGCTTTGTCACTCATCTGAAATATGGGCATAATTGCACTGCAATATACAAATCCAAAACACATCAACACACATACCTACCCTACTGGCATTAAGCAACATGAGGTGGATCTTGGTAAGAAATATGTACAGTTGCTTAAAGGTATGGACACCTAGTCAGAGAATTTTTAAATGGCAGTACTAATGTTTTCAAATAAACCTTTAGAAGAGGTTATTTCCAGTCAAATGACATAAGCAAATTGTTTTCCAACAGTGTTTCACTTGCCAAACCAAATTGAAAAACCTGTCCCAGAACATTTTTGGCAGCAAGAAAGTAAAATGAAGTCATTACCAAATGTTTTTGACAGTTCTGAAACACTCTGTTATTCTTCAGATATTGTTTATACTCCACATATAGTTGCATAGATATGAACATTTTTGTATGAAATAAATGCAAGTTAATAAACAACATAGAAGCATCACCAGAGTCTTCCCTTCTCCCCCAGAACTTCTTTGCTGGATTTCTTTAAATTACTTAGCTGAAAATATTATGGGAAAATTCAAAACCTTAAGCTATCACTCTAAGCAAAGAACACATCTGCGCATAAATTAGCCTTTTAAATTAAAAAATGTCCATGAACCTAAGAACAGGACTTAAAACAAAAAGAAGACAGTTTACCACCAGCAACAAGAGTAAGCAGTGGGTGATCACTTTGTAGCAGAACAATACACTGCCTGACACCAGAACCTGCGAACTCTTCCAAGGAAAATGAATGCGTGTTTTCCCACAAATTAAAAGGTCTAATTCTTGAGAGGCATGAATAAAGATCTCCTTGCTTCACACAAAAGTCCTGTGAAACAACATCTACACCTCTCAATGCATCACTATAACTAGGTTAGAAGTACCATTATAAGTAGGTTAGAAAAGACATACAGCATTATCTGTAAGTGAAGTAACAGCCCACACCATAGTTCTCAAAAGGCAAAAACACAGCTTTCAGAATTTAGAAAGAAAAAACCGACATCACTAATCACACTTTTTGCTCAATGCATACTGTTTTAAGAATCATTAACTAGAAAAAAAGAAGATTCTGACAAGACGTAACGTGGCTATGAATATTATAAAGTTTCCATATACTGAAGTGAAAAATACCCTACAACTCAGTCAATGCATTCCCCCAGAAACAGAGGGTTCTTACAATTTAAGGTGTACAATGCAATAGCCTATTTTCTGTTAAACCTTACCTGGTATTAGCCAGCTGAAACATCTGATTAAATAAATTAAATACCTTTTTTATTGTACAGTTTCACTGGCTACTGGATTGGGGTTTTTTAGTCTGATGACAAAGATCAGTATGCCAAACAGCACATAATTTTAACTGTATTTACAGAAAATTGCCTTTCAAGAGTTGCTGTTAACTGTGTGTAGTCCTTGAACCTCTCCGTATTTTATCTTGTTCCCAGGAATAAGCAGCCTGATTATTAGCTATGTAAGAGGAAAGGGATTTTCATTAAAATTCCAATCTAGCTAGCTATGCTTTTACTTTATAGAAATAAAGAGACTGGTCTTCAGTTTTGCTTTCAATATGGCAACATTATAAGAATACTGAACTATAGCCCAGCACTAGTTACCAAGGACTGCCAAATAAAGGGCAAGAAAACAACGAGACAGGAGCCAGCCAGACAACTCTGCCTGATTACCTTTCATCATGATTCTAGCAGCTAGGATGGCCACAGGACAGACAGATGGTCCCTTCATTGCCGGGCCAGGTGCAGCATGTCGTCACAAAAATGGTGATGGTGAGAACAATTTTCTTGCAGAGCATGGTATTACTGCAACGCTTGTAAAAGGTGGCCATTAGTTTAAGATGAACATCAGCTAAAAACCTTTACTGAGGTGCTCTGGCTGGTGTGTTTGTGAGTCTGTGTGCAAGTTAGTGTATGTACATGCGAAAGTGACAGAGAGGAAGGCTAGACGCTAAGATGCCTCACAAGGCCAGACTGAAGGTGCTGTAATCAAATTTAAAAAGGCTGCTGCTAACAAGCAGTGACTATTACCAGTCTGGCATAAAAGCTGAAAAAACTGGACATCATCCATATCTCCCTTCAAAGTAAATGGTTTTCAGTTCAAAGCACTTATTTGGAATTACAGGTCTGAGCTTGCAGTTTTGTTCAAGAGGATGAAGGAGTTGCTAGGTGATGGCTAAGCGAGGCTATGACAGAAAGAAGACACACAGACTTAACACAGCAGCAGATGGCAAATCACTCTCGCTTCACAGGGGTAAGGCAGTAGTCAAGCAATATTTTTTGGTAGATGTTTCACATTGGAGTTTCTCCAAATCATGGCAAAAATTATGAGGTTTTCTGTTAATCTAACTAATTAGAAAAATGAATTTTTAAACTCATCATTGATTATTTTTCTACGAAAAAATTTGCCTGTTTTGGTATACCTGTCTCTGAAGAACCTCTTGCATCAATGGGCCCAGCAGGTCACAGCCTTGGATTTGGAAGGCTCTCCTTCCATACCATCAAGTTTAAGGTAGTACAGGTACTCTGCATAACAAACACAGCTCCCAAGAACTGACATGTATCAGGGTGGGTGGACAGAAATGGAATTGCTAGGGGCATTTCATACCTGCATGGCATGTATCTTTGTGAGGGTGTGTACCTTCCTTTGCTCAGAAACCAGCCAAGGTTACTAGAACTCTGTCTCTCGCTTTGTTCATTTCCTTTGTTCTGCTTATGTCCTCACAGAACAAAGACAACTAAAACTAGCTGAAAATCATACTTTCTTTCACTTTGAAGACTCTTATGCATAAAACAGACAGGAAGGGTACAAGTGAACACAGTGAGCAATTTGGGATGGAGAACAAAATAAAAATAAAGAGAAAAACAGGCAAAAAGGGGAGGGAGAGGCTCAACAAGAGACTGTGCACGGCTGAACTGGGAAGCAAGGAGGAACAGGTAGCAGTAGTGGATGAAGAGCAAGGGAATCAAAGTAGAAGGAAAATACATGTTAACAGGAAACATGCATAGGAAAAGATTTCTGCTTTGGTCTGCTAAAAACAAGCCTTCAGTGCCATTAAATTTGAATAGTCAAAAGGATATTCAGGGGAAGGGAAAAATATTTTTTAAAAGGCAAGAAAGAGTTGATAGTATAAAGTTATGTTGTAGGGAAGAGAGCAAAGAAAACAAACTTTTTTCATTCCTTTAATTAAGAAAAATAGAACTAACAAAAACCCCTCAATCATATGTTAATGCATTTCTGTGAGGAATACACCAAGTACAGCAATATTTGCAGACGGCTCTATCTAAACCATTAACTGTACACATAACTTTGACTGAAACAAAGCACTCATACATACTGAAAAATTCAGCAAGATATGAAACACTGGTCCTGCTACAGTGCATGCTGTCAATATCAGGAAACATCCTCCTGCATTATTATTTCAGATACATTAGTCTTCTGTAGAAATGCTGGTAAAACATATTTTAAAACCCTGTCAAGCAACTAAGATTGAATTACTGTTCACATTTTTGATCACCCTCCAAATGGTGTGTTTCCATGCAAACACACACATTTGGAAGTCTAGGTGAACACTGATCTACAGCAGAAAGTTGCATTAGTATATTCTCTGTTTGGATAATTTGCTGGTTACAAAAGAAACCTTTGAACTAAGGCAAGGAGTCACAGGAGCAAGATGTGAACCTCTACTTTGCAAAAGTTCTGTTACACTGTTCTTGAAAATTGGACACAGGCATAAGTTTCAATTTCTTCTCTACCTCTGTAACCAGGGGCCAAAATTAGCCTCACAGGGATGAGAAGTCCAATCACAATAAAGCAGAAAAGGTTTGAATGAGTGAAGTTACCTTAATACGTCTTTTTTTTTACAACAGAGAGGCTTTAGATGGACACCTACTCTTCGTGCACCCTCTCTTTTCCTCTGTCATTATACCATGCAAAAGAGATCAGCAATTCAAGAGAATAGAAAATGCAAAGGTTGCATGCATAGGTTTTTTCTTCCAAGTCACATACAAGTCTAACTATAGGCCCAGGGAGAAAAAGACAGGCTATCACTATTGTGATTTACATCTCATGGCCACAATTTCAACAAAGAGCATTCACTTGTGAATTTTAGTATAGCACTTTATAGAATCATAGAATGGCTTGGGTTGGAAGAGATCTCAAAGATCATCTTGTTCCAATTCCACTGGCATGGCACCTTTCACTACATCAGCTTGCTCAGAGCCCCACTTTGAACATTTCCAGGGATGTGACATTCACAAGTTCTCCGGCAACCTGTTCCAGTGTCCCTCCACCCACATAGTAAAGAATTTCTTTGCAATACTTAATCTATCTTCTTCCAGTGTAAAGCCATTACCCTTTGCCCTTGTCACTATATGGCGTTGTCACAAGTCCCTCGCCAGCTTTCTTGTACCAGTACTCCTTTAGGTACTGGAAGATGCTAGAAGGTCTCCCTGAAGCCTTCTCTTCTCCAAACTGAACAACCCCAATTCTTTCAAACAGGAGAGGTTCTCCAGGCCCTGGATCATCTTTCTACATATCTTGCACTGGATGTGTCCATAGCAGTTTGGACAGGGAAATTATTGTCCTCTTACTTCTGCACTGACAAAATTTGTATTTGCATACAAACAAAAGACTTCATGTGAAAGCATTTCCACCACTGAATCAGCTTTGTATTCTCTCACTCTTATATTCATCCTACACTGTGCATGCTTTATGAAAGCAGAGAAGGAGTCCGCCTCTTGTACTTCTGCACAGACCTCAGTCATACACCATCTGTTGCAAGGCCAAAACATGGAGCACCATACTCAACATGCAGCACCTGAAGCCTCTTTTCCTCATCCCACAGAAGAGGAGACACCATGCAGAGGCCTGAATTTTTCTTACAGCATCTCGTCCTGGACATAATGACATAATTCCTAGTTACAAATATGTCATTCATCAGGTTTGTTCCTTTGTGAGCTCAGTGAAACTGGTAAAAAACTGTATTTTATCACTCTTTCCTATTCAACATCTGGACTTTCTCTATGATTTCAAGTATCTGCAGTCCTGCTAGACAATTTCTACCTTAATCTCCAAATTCCACCATTAACTGTACTAATGCTCTCAGGATAACTTGAAATACGTTTGTTTTTCCCATTTTGCAGCTTGCTGTTATGTAATTCTTACCAGGAATATACATATTTAATAATAAGGGAAAAAAATACAGCATGATTTTCCCCCCACACCAACACCGTGTGTCAAAAGAAATGTATTAATATTTTTGAACATGAAGACATTCCATAAATACATTCCAAGTAGGCTTTTTGCAGAACGCACCGTTTTATCAGTGTTAAATTTGAGATAGGAGTCCAAGAGCAACTCATTAAATCAATGCTATTTTGGCAGTATGCTGCAATATGTGTGCTCCTGTGTGAGAAAGCTTCACCACTACCTTCTTGCACTCTAACTTTGTCACTGCACACTCCTTTCAATATAGGTTCCTGCTGTCACTTGGCATCATGCACCATTATTTCCACAGGCCTGCAATATTTTCAAAAATGACATGATTATGCCAAGACTAACTAAGTGAATAACAAAAGGTCCACATCCACTCTCTTGAGGAGTGTTTCTGGACAACACTTATAAAATAACTAGGAACAACTTTCAGTATCACAAGAAGTGGCTCAAAAATAAATAAGTTGCTTCTGAAGAAATGTGTTTTCCTTACTTCGTGCATTACTATGGCCTTAGTAAAATTGCTTTCATGCTTGGCTGCTTGCAGAACCTGGTCCTGGTTTGGTTTTTTCTAACAAAAAAAAAGATGGAAGTACTGAAGTCACAAACTGGACAAACCTCCCACCTTTACTGCAGTAGCTTCAGAAGTAACCTCACAGAATAGGAACAGCAAAACTAATCCTAAGGAAACACCACCATACCATTTTGTTAGCAGATGCACATCTTAATTTTGTTTTATTACTTACTAAGAATACAATAAAGTAGTATAAATACAGTGTCTTACAATCTGGCAAAATTCAGCCCTCATTATTATTTGTGAAAGCTACTTTTATTAAATATTTACAAATACATAAATAAAAGAGCATTTATTCTAATATATATGATGTCCCTTTCATCCCCATTTCAGAGCATAAATAGTGAAAGCCCAAAGTATTTAATATCTGACACAGGAGCCAGACTACAGAGATCTCTGTAAATGTCATCCCAAAGAAGTATATTACCCAAATCTCAAGAGAATAAGGAAAACAAAGATAAACACAAGAGATAGGACAGGTAGGTTCACCACTCCAGAAGATCACCTTGCTAGATAAAAGTACAGACAAGTGAGTTATTGGTGCATACTGATGCAGTGCAGAGGAGCCAGAGGAAAAAAATGTGTGGTCCTGCAACAGACTAGAAAATTGAAGTTCTTTTCATCCACCATCCTCAAGCTGATACCTTCACTCCCCTCTAAGATTTTCCACTGCTAAAACTTTTTGTTGTCAAATGACATGCATGAATTACCAATAGTGCACAAGCCTGCAACAGTCACTTCATCTCTGATGAGGGATATTTAAGGAAACTCCCTGAGAAAGAAAAGTAGAGCTACCTCATAGAGAAACCCCTTTAAAACGATTTTATCTCAAAACAGTAGTTTTTGAAGCTGCATTCAGCCCAGACTCAAAACAATATCCTGCATTTGAACAGCTGAAAAAATAGAAGGCCCTGGAGGCTGCATCTGCAACATGCTGTGCCTCCAGACAGGACTACCTGTATTACTTTTCATGAGAGGCCAGCAATAAGCATGGAGGAAGTTAAAAACTTAGAAAAGCAGCTCAGTGTCTTTCAATCTTGTATAAAAACAGCGTATTTTGAAGTTCTAACTGAACTTATTAAAATTACTTCAGGAGCAGAACATACTTCTTGAAAACAACATGACTGACAATATCTTTATTTTTCCTCATTTTTTTTGTCAGGCTTAAACATCAGTGTTCGCAAGCATCTGGGGTACAGCTTTACCCACTTTTCTAGATAACTAAGAACGTTTGAAAAGGGAGTACTTATTGGTTTCATGCCTGCACAGCAAAGCTCTATTAATGCTTCAACAGCGCAAGTGGCAAGAGTATTTTCCAATTTCAGTGTCTGAGTTGCAAGAAAAATACATTAGGAATTCTAACTTGCTTATAAGAAGTGCTCTTGAGTTACAGCTTCAAGAAGGCACCATGCACCTTACAACACATTTTCTAGACTTTCTTCTAGCAGTGGGACAGGTAGCAAGAGATGGAATCATTTATGTAGTTGAAGCACAGGCACTTCTAGGCTAAGAAACTTCTGAAGTTTATACATTCAATACTGTAGAATCATGCAAGATGTGTTCAAGTTCTTAAAGGGTCAAAATTAAGACTGGGGGGAAAACATCTCCTTAATAATTCACACCTTTTCAAAGAAAATGTTGCTTGACATTAACTCCTTAACAGCCATGTCCCCCCCTCCATAATGTAATTTAAGACAGAAAAAACCGTTGTAAATATGCACAGACTTGCAGTCACCACTTCAATTTTACTAGAAACAAGCTGGAATTTTAAAATATCACGGTTTATAGCAGGCTTTTGAAAAGAGCATATGCTTTTCACCTCTGTAAAAGCACATATTTAAGCTGTCAGGCAGGCATATTGAGATGAAAGGAAACATAAAATGGAAATCCTACCTGAGTTCAGCAAGGCCCTTCATAAGTAAGCCAAAGAATGCTTTTATGCATGCATATACAATTTATATACATGTATATTGCATACATTCTATATTACATATTACACCATTTTATTGTACTGTGAAGGTCATAGAATAGATTGGGTTGGAAGGGACCTGAAAGATCATCTATTTCTAGCCCCCTGTCAGGGTCAGGGACACCTTCCACTAGACTTGATGTCACACATATGTACACACATACACACACACAGACAAAGCTTGTAAAGTACAACTAATGGCTAACATGCAGTGAGAAACTGAAAAACATCCTCAACTGAACATAACACCAGAACAGTGAAACAGAAAATTAATTTGGTCCCTTATAACACTTAAGCTAAAAAAGACACATTTTTACTGAAGAGTAGTATCAGAAGTGATAGGACACTATAATAACTGCATTATGAAGACAAGTTCTTACATATTTGTTTTCACAGTATCTGAAATACAAAGCATATCAAAGCAAATATAACACTGTAATTTTCAAAATAATTGCATAATATGAAATATGAATCAGTAAAAGGTAGCCACTCCAATGCATAGCTGATGTTGGAGACCTGTGAATTTTCATCAAAAGAAATTGATTTTAACTTAGTTTTATACTGTATTCAAATAAATTAAAATTTTAATGTGTGGCACTGCAACACAGTGTTAGATCTGAGGGATTCCTGGCTTTCAAGTCTCTGTGTCTTTATTGCAACAACTAAACAGAAAAACTACTTTTCATTACATTTTTTAAAGTCCTTGATTAGCAAAAATTGCTGCCAATTACTGGCATTTTTAGGCCATATTGCTACACAAAAAAAAAAAACTTCTTGTCAATAGGAGGTAGTAAGCTGCAGTGCCAACCATGTTTCATGGGCCACATCTAAATCAATCCATTTCTGGCTGAGCAGAAATGAGAATTTCTCTTCCCAGTGAAACCCAGATACGTAAGGATACAGTTTGCCACTATACACAGATTTTTAAAGACCACCATGTAATGATTTTTGGTGTTAACTCAGTGGAGCACAACATGGTTGAGATTATATATCTCACAAATACAATTCCTAGGATACCTGAAAGTTATATTCCTTGTAAGTTGGCTTTTGCTGCTGTTGCCACCTACCTTTGCTATCTGCTATCAGTGCAACAATGTTAAAATTGGAAAAAAATTGTATTACTTTTCTCCCTCTGCATTTAATACCCACTACATAAATAAAAAATGATGGTTCACTGTCTGAGCAATAAGTTCACTGAAATATTTGCTTTCACTGCAGAGAGCCCTATTCTGTTGAAGATAAGGTAAATTAAGAGATGGAAGTATTGCAAATGACCTTATAACTTCCCAACATCACTGCTGGCTTTGCTAATTATTCACTAAATACCAGGTCTGATTCTCACTTACATGCACACAGTGCTGTGTGTCCAGAGAATGTGTGTGGCACAACAGAATATATTCTAGTATTTTATAGGTACAAATAAAAAAGTCACCTAATAGGATACATGGCATGAAATGTGTGGTCAAGGCAGATGTTTTACAAGTGAAATCCCACTCTGTGTGCCGCTGGAGTTTCTTAGAACCCTACAGCACAAGCAGGTGCACAGCCTAAATTTGCTCACCCTGCACACAGACAGGCCACAGGCTCTGCTCTCCTGCAGTGCAGTGACAAACGACAGCAAAACCACAGCGTGGACACATGCCTCATCATATAGGATGTTACCCTTTCCTGGGCTCACTACACTGTATTTCTTTTCTCCTGTTAGCCCTTAAAGGTACAGCTCTCAACAACTTGTTTGTTTAGTCCTTAAGAGTCTCCTTAAGAGTCTCTCATGTAAATGGCTGAACTTACGGAATTCTCACTTCTGCCAGAAGAAACGGCAGCGACTCAGCAGTTTTATGGGGTTAGCCCTGATTTTCTCCTCATATCCAAAATTTTAAGGAACAGCTTGTTGCAGAGGATTGACAATCTAAGTGCAAGTTTTTAAAACTAAGTAAAAACCTATACAGCCCAAGCCTTACGTATGGCACTTCTTGAAATATTTTTACCTCTAGTGCCTTATACAACAAATCTACACAACCAGAACAGAGGCTACAAGAACCAGCTGCAGCTTGCTGAACTACTAGCTTCAATTCTTCAACAAAATGCAAAGTTGCATTGTGTGCTCTATAAAAACTGTGTTTGAAAATTTACATTTAATTTTAATAGTGAAGACACAGCAAAAGTCATAAAAGCTTTAAGAAAATGAAGATTTGATTCCTCACCCTTCCATGTTTGAGGATGCTCCTGCAAAACCCAATCTCCAGCATATTAAAGACGTACTACCATTCTCACTTTGTAGATTCATACTACATAGTATTCCTCAGAGTTTGCAAAGCCCATTCTAAATATCACTTACAGTTGATAGGTGGAAGCAACAAATTTACAGAATCGATGTCTATACTGAGTATTTCTGAGGTCCCACAGAAAGACTCTGAACTTCCATCTCCCTGTATCAACACCTGCTGCTCATTTCAATTAGCCAAAACACCCAACTCAAACACTGTTTGTCTCCAACCTTCCTAACTGTTACTGCTTCTAAATGCAATAGTCCCCACTGTGTCAAGTGCACTGTGCATGAAAAGATAAACAATACCAAGAGCAGTGCAAGCAAACACCCAAGTATTTCAGGTGGCTTAAACCAAAGCAGTTACTAAATTCCAGTCAGACACAAGGATCCCTAGAGATTATTGCAAATGAAAAAATTAACTCATCTTTTACTAAGCCTAATTGCTTACTCTGTCCAACTACTACATAAAAACACATATTTCTAGCAGATTTCATGTAATTTGTGATGGTTTAGCACCATATTGCAGTGTTGCAAACACTGAAAAAAATGTTCAAATTTTAACAAATTAAACAGCTGAAAGAAACTTATGTCCCTCTAATTAGACCTCAAGTTTGAAGTTAAACTCTTTCCTCTTTGAAGATCTCTGTAAAAATCAAGACATTGTGCAATAGCAGCCAATAAAAATATCCTAAAGCATCACTTGTTTTTTACTCAACATTTATGACCCACCCTTCTCGTCATAGACTTTACCACCACTTATTTGCAGGTAAGCTAAATTCTTCTATTAATGTCACACTGTGACCAAAAAAACCAAAGCAATAAAGACAACACACAAAAAAAACCAACCAAAAAGCATACATCTCAGTGTCAAGCGAAAAACATATAAATTACTTCCTACCACAGTCTGATATTACACATTTAGCTTCAGCTGAAATTGTCACTGGCATTTTAATCTCCAATTTAACCATTCTAAACAGACGATGTACTGTGTGTTTTCATACTTGCCATAGGTAATGATGCTATCCTGATATTACACATTTAGTCAGAAAGATACTGACCATTAAGACTGAGGGAATTTCAGATCTTATTTGTTAGCTGCACAAATTCAACTCAAAGCCCTATAATATGTGTGTGAACAACATATGAACAGACGAGTTAATTTCAGATTAAAATAAACTGAATGTGATTATTTTAGATTTAAGCTCTTCCTTGAACCCCAAGCAACCAACAGAGACTTCCCTTGAGTTTTGCAAAGAGCAATGACCATCCTGACACTTGTGTCTCAGTGACTTCCAAGGTCTTTCTAATCACAAACTCAGCCTGGCACAGGGATGCAGTCATAAATAAGCAAAATTCAGCCCTAGTAAGAGCTGCAATAATGCCATGCATGGAAAAAGTTTTAGAGATGTTTTATCTTAATTACTGTGGCATATATTTCTGAAATAAACCACTCCATTGTTTTAGGTAGCCTGTCTCAGGGTGAAGGGAAAAAAAACCAAAACACAAAACCAAACAAAACATCAGTATCTTCCTTTTAAAAGGCAAATATACAATCTAAACTGGATTATGACCTAGCAGTATATGCTATTATTTAGAAAAAAAAAAAAAGATGTGAGGTAAATGGCCAGACCCCTGTGCACAAGGCTGATTTAGGGCACTGGCAAGGCTGCCATTAGGAGTACTACTAGTAAGGGCCAGAGGGGTCTTTGCCCACATAACAGAAATGTGGGCAAGTATGGAAAAGCTATGACCAGGTAGAAGACCCATTTCCATCTTTGCATCAGCACACACCAACTCCCAGCAGGGTTTCCTTTGTTTGTCCAAAGAATACCTAGATTCTGACCTCACCACTTCACCTCCTACATGTCTCAGAGGGATAGGGTAGGTGAGAAGCCTGTGCAGCAAACAAAGGGAACACGAACAGTGGGATCACACAAAAGGGTCTTGATTATGTTTCAAATTTCTATTGTCATAGATTGTCACTTCATACCAAACTCAGGACAGTGAACCAAGTGGAAAGATGCAAAGGTCAATTTTGAATTACAGATTGTCTCTGCAATGTATATGCACAAACTGTAAGGAGTCAAGGTGAGTGATAATTGTAACTGCACTTAGTAATTGTGCAGACGTTCATCGCTGCTTACTACTTAATAATTGACCTCCAAATATGGTCAAACAGCTGTTAAAAATCTCCATTTTTACATTTCAGGTAAATAAATTCAAGCAGTAAAAAATATAAGGTAGGATACTCCTATGATGCACAACTGCTGTAGGGCTGCACCAAAGTCAGAGTTTGATCACAAATGCACTTAAACTACAGCAATCTTTCTTGAGCAGGTGCAAAGAAGGGTTCCTCAGTACAGTACTATAAGAATCCTTATAGGATTTTTCCCCTGGAGAAACTAAGGCAAAGAGGATACTGCTCTCAGGTTTGATATGTCAGTTCTCCACCCTGTAGGGTTCTCGTCACTTCTGTGAAATAGAGCACATGAAGCAGAAGCTGGATAGGTTCCAACACTTGCCTGAAGTATGAAAAGACTTACCAAAACAAACTCAGAAGTCAGTAACATGCAAGACATGTTCTGTTTGGGCTTTAGTACAATGGAGTTCAGATCCCAAAGAAATCAGCTAAATCTAGATAATGGAGCCCACAAAGTCAGAGCACACTATGGCTCTTTTTTCCCTTTCAAACAACATTTCTAATTATTTATATAGTAAGAATATACTGTTAATATACATTGCTGAAACACAGGGATAACAATCTTCTTCCTTCATGTTGCACTGTGCATTCATCCTACAACACTATCAGCCTTCTCACAGCAAAGCAGAGTATCTTTTAAAATTAGGAGACAAGTGCATGTGACAGATTCCCCTTTAGAAAAAACCTATAAAGAAAGGTCAGAATACTAATCAGCAAAGCAATAATTTACTGACTTACTGGGTTGCTACTGAAAAGAGGAAGTGAATTGATCTGTTCAGCTGCTAACAGAACGCAATAATCTCAAACTGGGAACCAGTGAGTCTGGAGAGTAGTTTCAAATGTATTTTTTCTTTTATCCTGAAGTTTTGTACGCTCACTTTTGTTAATTACAGTGATGCCTTATCAGTTACTACCTAAAAACAGAAGCCACACAAAATTGGGAGAGTAAAACAGCAGTTACATTTATGAAGGGCCTTCAGATACATTTAGGGCAGACAGAGCCCTCCCAGGGGCTTCAACCAAAATGGGCAACAGGTCACAGGATTTCATACTTTTATAAGTTTGGTACATTCACATATTGGGGTTTAATCTTCCAATTACAGCTTCGTAATGAAGTCATTTATCCCCCATTTCCTCTGCCCCCATCCCACTTTTGTTTACATTTCTTGGGGCCTGAGACAGTAAGGTGTCCTTGGGCCTCAGGCCTGGAAAGGAATTGTTTTGTCTGACCAAAATGGGAAAACAGTAGCTTACACTCTGTATGGAGTTTAGAGTTACACTCTAAAGAATTGTAGGATTACAAATGTATGAAAAATATAAAAGCTAAAATCCTAAGGCATCAACAGCACAACAGGAAGGCCTGTGCTCACATAATTACAATAATAATAACAACCTGGTTTGCTGAGGTAAGAAGGCAAAAATGAAGGGAACACTGACCTCGTTGCAGGCTGTATGGGGCTGTAGATGACTCAAAGTATTCATTTGCTGCTCAAAGCCTCTAGTTTTGCTACTCTCTTATAGAGAGGTAGTCAAATAACACAGACAGTCCTAGATGGAGGTCCGTCTGTTTGCAGTAACCTTTCAGATTCCAACATAAGTGTATGAAAAACATGACAAAAGTCAGACCTAAATAGACACCAACACACAACAAAACATGTTATGTTCTCTTGCAGCATAGTAATCTAGAGAAAGAGAAGCAACCTTGTAAACATTAAGCAAAGGCATGGGACAGTGTTGTAAAACACCCAGTCCTGCTAGACTCCTATGTTTCTTGGCTATTTTGCATGAGAACACCATAGCATGCTGAATCTGCTGTTTCACGTGTAGACAATTAAAATATTTCCCCACAAACCGGTCAAAATTAGTTGCCCGTGTTCTACATAATTCCAGAGAGAGAGCTTGGGACTGAGCAAAGATGACAGTTTACAATACTCCAACACTTAATTAAAGCTTTGCAGACTAACAAGTAGGACACTCCTCCTACTCCTACTGTTGGAATTTCTTTTTTTTTTTTTGAAACAGTAAGGATAAGATTTTGAATAAGACATCCTCTGAAATACATTTCAGATGAGAAGCAGTACATGAACAATTTCAACCTAAATACTTATAGTTGTTAAGTATTCATTCCTTAGACCTCGCTGTAAAAAGAAAAAATATATATATATGTATATATAAAATTAGTTAAACAGTGAACGTTTTAGCAGGTGTTGCTATATAAATGAGACAAAAGCAATCTGCCATTCACATTGTCAATTAAGACCTTCTGGGTGGATTACAACTTTTCCTAAATTCATTGTTTCGTATAGTTATAGCAGAATTTTGAAAGGTATCTTAAAATTAGACAGGTATTTGTGCTTCAATTTTAGTCACTTTTAATACTTATACTTTGATTCCATTATTTGCACACAATGTAATAATGTTTGTGTGTGTTTTTCTGCCTAGAAAACAGATATCAAACTCTCTGTTTACCAATGCCACCTCTGCTTTCTTCATACACTAAGAATCACCACATTGAGATGCCTGAGGATTAGTCTCAGAAGCACCACATCTCTATATACAATCAGCACCACAAATTTCAGCAGAAGACTAGCAACCACAGAAAGAGTGACCATGAAAGGCTATGATCCTTACTCATCCACATTCCCAGTAGTTTTAATCCATTTCTAGTAGCAAGACCAGCAAAGCCTCAAAGGAAAGTAAGTTTCCAATTTAGATTTCTATTGCCCCTGAGAAACACATCATAATGTTCTTTCCATTGCAATACTTAAGAGTCATACTATAGTGATCTATGAATATCTGGCAAAAAGTTCATAGTGTAAACAAAACCTGATAACATTAAACATACAAGTATCATTATTTAACGAGAAGACTTGTTACATCATCATGTTTGTACTAAAAACAAAACCAGAAACTGTGGACTCCCATGAGAAGGTTTACTGTTTTCTAGCCAAAAGGCTCTTCACAATACTTCCTTTGTTTTCATGTTGAATAAACTGACTAAACTTGGTGGACATTTCTCTTCCCTCCCAGGAGCTTCCATTACCACTCTGAATGTGAAACTTTCTTTTCCTTAAAGTTGAATGGGGTGGAAAGCACTAAAGTACCAGTCCCTCGAGGGCTTCTCTGTGTGCCTGCCTTCATACACTGTCACGTACCTTATACAGTTACCCATATTGACTTCTACATCATTCAAAATCCTGCAAAGACACAAATTTTGGCAGAAACTGTGTTCCACATTTTGTCTCAAGGGTGTGCTCCTTCATTCAAGGTAAGCCACGAGCCTTTTTCTTTCCAGGCTCGTTTGTCCACAGAAACACCACTCAGTCTCTTGGCAGCCTGGTGACCAGGAGCCGGGTCAGCTGAGTAAGAGACAACCTCCACACCACAAAATCAGGACCATCCCCTCTGTTCTCTGAACAATCTCACATAAAATATATCACAAAGAAATACAGAGGAGATCCCAATCAATACCCACGGGTGTGGATCTGCTGATTCTATATTGCACTATGTATGTATTGCACATTATGAGGAGAGTAAAGATACAGTAGTGGTCTTTACCTTGACACATACACCAAAAGACTATACTGCTTGGCAACCTCTCTAACAGCCTAGAAGGTAAATTTTCACCCCTCCATCCTCATCTAAATCTCTTCTATAGGGTCAGCAAACATACTGGAGAAAAAAGGCTGAATAGGACTATATATTTTCTTAACAATGTTTTCTTATAATTCTGCATACAGAAATATTTGCATATTCAGACAAACCAGTATGCAAGTCCTCTCAAATCTGTAAGACCTTAGAGCAAGAGAAAGAGACACTAAAGACAAAGAACCATGACACAGCTGACACATTCCTTGACCGAGTTCTGAATGTCAGACTTGACACTGAAGTAACTTTAAGCAATGAAATGATGCAAAAAACTTACCTTAGACAGCACTACTGAAAATAGTGAAAATAAAGTTCAGTGCTCTTACCTGTGATAGTTTTTGTTCTGTGCAATGCTACCTGCCACACTAGACCTGGTCATGGCCTCAAGGGCCACTGCATTATTCTCAGCAAAAAGTCTTGACTCATGACACATTAAGAGCAAGACTTTAATTAGGTATAAAAGGGAAGAGCATCTGCAGACACCAGAAAGTTGTCTTAGCAGTAAATAGGGAATCCTGGAATCCTACCATTTGGGTCATCTGTTGAAGATTTTTCAATATAGCCCTAACAGGAGCCCTACAAATTTCTAAATGACTTTAAATAACCCTACAACTTTACAGCTTGGGTGAGGGAAGGTCACTCACAACCATGAAGACTGCTCTCTTGACCCAAAATAAGTATATTCATTAATCTTTTAGTTGGAGATAGGCAGAAGTGGTGGCTGCAATGGATTTCTACACTACCCAAATAAAAACTTGTCTTCTTCTAATTTTTCTGGCTAATGAGTGCTTAGAATGCCTTACCACTGAGTTTGCTTAGGGGAAAAAAAGGCAAACAAACTAAACAAATTTCCCTAATTTCTTAAGACAACAGATTACAATCTGCCCTCCAATCACTCGGAGACCAGCAGTAAGCCTACAAAAGGCTATTTGACATACAACCTGTGACCCTGTTATTGCCATTAGTAATGAACAAACCACAGTTTGAGATATGCTATCTCATTCAGGTAGGCTTCTTCATGAACTGGAAAAAACTCCACCTTAGAGTTGGGAAAGAAAAAACAGTTTGCAATGAATCCAAGAGCAAACACTTGCTGGCTGCCATGGTTCAGTGGCTTATGGCAGGAGACTTCACAAGATTTTACACAACTAAATGATGATGCCATTCCAGTGCTGGGGAACCTCTCTACAGTGCCAGTCAGCAAGAGCTGCAGACACAGATTGAAGGCCAGCATGGGCTACCAGTCCCAGTACTGATCTGGGACACCTATTAGGTTGCCACCCCTGGGATCTCCCTGCTCCCCCAGCTGCTCTTGTTGGGAATAGCTATGCTGAGACCTGGAGAGTGACAGACACACCCCTGCTACAATTAATCACAGAATCATGGAATGGTTTGGATTGAAAGGGATCTTAAAAATCATCTCGTTCCAAACCCTCTAGCCACGGACAAGGACACTTTCCACTCGATCAAGTTGCTCAATGCCTCATCCAACCTAGCCTTGAACACTTCCAGGGACAGAGTATCCACAATTTCTCTGGACAATCTGTTCCAGTGTCTCATCATCCCCACAGTAAAGAATTTATTTGTAGTATCTAATCTAAATCTACCCTCTTTCAGTATGACACTATTCCCTATTGTCCTATCACTACACAACCTTGTTAAAAGTCCCTCTCCAGCTTTCTTTCAGGCCCCCTTTAGGTATTAGAGACTGCTCCAAGGTCTCCTTCTCTTCTTCAGGTTGAACATTGCCAACTCATTCAGCTTGGCTTCATATGAGAGGTGTTCCAGCCCTCACATCATCTTTGTGGCTCTCCTCTGGACTCACTCCAACAAGTCCATGTCCTTCCTGTGCTCAGACCCCAGAGCTGGGTGCAGTGTTCCAAGTGGGGTCTCACCAGAGCAGAGCAGAGGGGCAGGATCCCTTCCCTCACCCTGCTGGCCACACTGCTTTGGATGCAGCCCTGGACATGTTTGGCTTTCTGGGCTGTGAGTGCCCATGGCCAGATCACATCCAGCCTCTCCTCCACCAGCACCCCAAAGCCCTTCTCCTCAGGGCTGCTCTCAATCCATTTTCTGCCCAACCTGTGTTTGTGCTTGGGATTGCCACAACCCCCGTGCAGGACCTGGCACTTGGCCTTGTTGACCTTCATGAGATTCACATGAGGTTCTCAAGCCTGTCACAGTGCCACTGGATGGCATCCCTTCTCTCCAGTGTGTTGACCACACCACACAGCTTGGTGTTATCAGCACACTTGCTGAGGGTGCACTCCATCCCACTGTCCCTGTCATCAATAAAGCTATTGAACATCACCAGTGCCAATGCCGGCCCCTGAGGACACTGCTTGTCACTGCTCTCCACTTGCCCATCAAGCCATTGACCACAACCCTTTGAGTGTGACCACCCAGCCAATTTCTTATCCACTAAGTGGGCCACTTGATAAATGCACAACTCTTCAGTTTAGATACAAGGAACATCGTCAAATGTTTTGTACAACTGCAGGTATGTGCTGTCAGTTGCTCCTCTCTTAACCACCAATTCTATAACCCCATTGTAGAAGGCCTTCAAACTTTTCAGGCACAGTTAGCCCTTAGTGAAGCCATGTTGGCTGGCACCAAATACATCCTCATCTTCCATGTGCCTGAGCAGAGTTTCCAGGAGGATCTGTGCCCCCATTTTGCTGGGCACAGAGGTGAGACTGACTGGCCTGTAGCTCTCCTGTAGTTAAGTTATCATCTAGCTGCATGGATGTATCCTCTGGCATTTAGCTGATTCACACTGGTACTGAGACCAAGAACTTCTTGTGAAAACAAACACACCAGGAGAAAAAAAAGCAAATTACTTTCCAGATAGTGAAGGATGGGAGTCTCTGCATACAGCCCAAGGAGAATTCAGCCTATTCACGCCCTTGGTAGGCACAGGCCTGACCATGAGCTTTGCCACAGAGTAGCAGAAGTAGATACTTCTGCTATAAAGTAGCAACAATAAGAAGGAAAAGCCTTGATAGGCACAGAAAGTGAGGTTCTGGCTGGCGATATAGTGAAGGCAACAGCCTGTTAAAACCAAGCAGCAAGTTTCTCTCTCTTGACTACATTACAGGAGCACCGACAGCAATGTCACATCCTATGTTCTCAAGAGCAAGAGAAGCTAACAGGTCTCACTCTTTTAATTCCTCTCTTATGCCTCTCCACTGCCATTTAAGCCCCCCACAGCACACCCCACAAGTGCAGGTTGAACCCATGAATTGCACCAGTTCAAGAGCCAGTTGAAAAACAGCTGCTCTTCACATCAATTTCTTTTGTTCTTGCAAACTTACTTTTTAGTCAGATCAGTTCAGTGATCCGATATTGTCACAAGGCCCTACCAGCAGCTGTGTAACCACAGCCAAAAAAGAGGCAAAGTGCCATAACAGTTGTAGCATTTTGAGTCAGGTTTGGTGCTGAAGGCAACACCTCATCAAACTGCACTGCTCATCAAGATGTAATATTAAGTGGTAGCAGTTTCCTTCAGTTCCAATGGCACAGCTACATTTCTGGAGTTGTGAACAAGACTTAATAACTGTCAATTGCTACAAATTACACAAATATTGCTACTATTGAATGGTATTGGTTTTTCAAAAGTATTTGTAAAATTAAAACATCTTTTATTTGTGCTCATTATGCTTAATATAACTGTGATCATAAACTAAAAGTTCATTAAGGGCCATCAAGACAGACTTTTCAATTTATATTTTTCCTTGCCAAAATACTGCCAACTCCTGAGTTTACAGATAGGTAAAAGGAGCCAAGTGGAATCTGATTCCAGAAGCCTGATACTTTTTTCATAGGATGAGTTTTATAATTCACAGTGAACTGGTCTCCTTTAGGAAAGGATAAAAGTCATCTTACCAACACTGGGTCATGACCTGCACACACTTCTTATACAGCACTGAATTAATGTTTCAGCCTCTGGGCCTCAGCTCCAGGGTGTGTTATAGGCATGTTCCCTGGTCTCAAAGAGACATTTGAAAAAGTACATCACTATCTATAGAATTTCAAATACTGCAGTAACAAGGATTACATAAAAACTAAAAGATACCAAACAGGGGGCTGGCCAGGTGGCATACAGCCACAAAATACATGAATCTGGTGTTAAAAGAGCTAGCAACAAAAATGAGCACAGTAAATAAAATGACCATCATCCACCGTCTGCTTTACTAAACAGAAGCATCCCATGACTATGTAAATGCACAGCAGCACAGAAAAATTTGCAAGTAACTTAGTTTTTGCTTATGATGCAGATATCTGTGACACATTGAAGAAACAACTGCGAGCTTGCTCTTAGTTTCTAAAAATCTTGTATTTCAAAACACAAGCACATCTAGACAATAGTGAAAACATACAAAGCACTTGCAAAACCTACAACTTCCCCCTACTTCCCTGACCACAAATAAAACAGACCACTTTTACTGTAAGGATGGTAAACAATAAGCAATAACAATAAAATGGTAAAATGTACCTCACAACAGGTTGATATGGATTTCTATTTCACAACTGGATAATGAAGAGAGAATGTAAAAAAACTGAATTTCCAGATTACTAAAGGAAGCCTTCAAGTTTCTTCCTCACATACAAGGAAAAAAGCTCTTTC
Organism: Climacteris rufus; assembly: GCA_013398175.1. Taxonomy (NCBI): domain Eukaryota; kingdom Metazoa; phylum Chordata; class Aves; order Passeriformes; family Climacteridae; genus Climacteris; species Climacteris rufus. The sequence continues at coordinate 326,525 of VZRZ01001141.1, forward strand.
AGGACTGTACAAACCTGAAGAATAAGACAAGATGCATGACCACATAACCACAGCAGGAATCTGCAATGACAAATCAAACCCTTGATCTATTTAGAGAAAAAAAAAATTAGAATATCAGTGGTGTGAGCCCATAACAAGTAATGACAGTACAAAACAGATTCAAATACAAATTACATTTAGCAGAGGAATGGTCCAAGCTGTACCTAACAACGGATGGCAGGACACCCAGCAGAGAAGACATGAAGACCACATTCCCACTCCCTGCTTAGTACTGCCAGCAAAGACTTCATTTAGAAAAGCATTCCATTGTAGATAACTTGTGTAGAGCTTGCTATTAAGCAACACAGGGCTTTAATCAATAAAACATATACCCAACTGCTCATCCATGTGCTCCTAAATGCATATTTTATTTTGCCTCATTAGTGAAGTTTGCTTTTTAACTTCTACAATATACACATTTCAAATATGGCATCACTTCATTACCAGCAGCACAATCATAGAATCATTTGGGTTGGAAAAGACACTTAAGATCACCAAATCCAGTTGTTAACCCAGATGTGCCAGGTCCACCAATGAACCATGTTCATGAACATGAACATCTTTTGAATGCATCCAAGCATGATTACTCAGCCACTTCACAGTGCACTCTGCTCCAAAGTCTGACCACCCTTTCAGTGAAGAAATCCTTCCTAATATCTTACCTAAATCTCCCTTAGCACAGCTTGAGGCCATTTTGTCTTGCTTGGGCCTATTGCTCAGTACCTGGGAGAATAGAATGCCCCCCACCTGGCTACACTTTCCTTTCAGCCTCTTTTACACCCTCCTGAGCCTCCTTTCCTCCAAGCTAAACAACTCCCATTCCCTCAGTCACTTATCACAGGACTTGTGCTCCAGACCCTTCACCAGCTCTGTTGTCCTTCTCTGGACACATTCCAGCACCTCAATGTCTGTCCTATACTGAGTGGGGGGTGCAGAACTGGACACAGCACTTGAGGTGTGGCCTCACCAGTGCTGAGGACAGGGGGATACAGGGGGACAATCCCTGCCCTGGTCCTGCTGGCCACACTATTTCTGACACAAGCCAGGATGCCATCGGCTTTCTTGGCCACCTGGGCACACACTGGCTCATGTTCAGTCACTGTTGACCAGCACCCTCAGGTCCTTTGCTGTTGGACCCCTTTCCAGCCACTCTTTCCCCAGCCTGTAGCACTTCATGGAGCTGTTGCAACCCCAGTGCAAGATGTGTCACTTGGCACATTGAACCTCACACCATCGGCCTTGCCCATTAATCCAGGCTCTCCAGATTCCTCTGCAGAGCCTTTCTACGCTCTAGCAGATCAACACTTCCACTCAGCTTGGTGGTTATCTACAAACTTACTGAGGGTACAATAGATCCTCTCATCTGGATCACCAACAAAAATCTTAAAAAGAACTGGCACCATTACAGAGCCCTGGGGAAGAGGGAAGATAGCTTGTGACCAGCCACAAGCTGGGTGTAACTCCATTTACCAACAATCTCTGGGCCTGGCCATCGAGCCAGTAGTTTTAAACAGCAGAAAGAGCACTTGTCCAAACCATGGGCTGCCAGCTTCTCCAGGAAAACTCTGTGGGAGACAGTGTCAAAGGCTTCAGTAAAGTCCAGGTAGGCTAAATCCACAGCCTTTCCCTCATCCAGTAAGCAGGTCACCTTCTCATAGGAGGTGATCAAGTAACCAAAGTAATTGCACTGCAACACCAAGAAGTTGACATTCTTCAATCACTGTGTAAGACAAATCCTTAGGCAGGCTATCAACAATTGCTAGTACAGTACTGTGTGCAGGGTGCTGAAAAGCACACAGCAGCTATGCCAGCTCTTATATACTCTTAAAACCAATTATGAGCTGTGAGAAGAGAGGCAGTGCCTTATAATGAGCTGCCTAAGGAAAAGTTGTTGCCAGTTTCTACTCTGAAGCAACCAAGAATGCCAACACACCTATTGTGCCTTGGTTACACAGGACATAAACACAGAGATAGCTACAGCATGTTCAGAACTGGAAGAATCAGTAAAGCGCATTTTAAATGGTACATGGAGCACATTACGTGACCACTGAGAAAGTACTTTTTATAGTTTCTAGCCCATTCTGCTGGTGTCAGAAGCTAAAAAAAAAAACCAAACAAAAAAAACCAACCAACCAACCAAAAAAACCCAGAAATCCTCTAGCTACCTACAGGCTAGATGAGAAATTAAGGTGAGAGAAAAATCAACACCATTCAACAAACAACCCTATTGCAATAAAACATGTGAGCAAATGCTTCTTTTTAGGCACATGCTTCAGATTTCCCAATATCAGGAACACCCAGATACACAACTAAAGACAGCCTTTGACCAGCATCCAATGAACTTAGTGAAAGAAACCTCCTGCTGCTTTTAATGGTTCCAGGATCAGTTCCTAGACTCAGAACATCATTTTCAACTCCCTGTTTTATCTAATTGAAGGAAGGGAAGAATCCAGAAAAGAGACATAATATGGTAAAATAGAAACAATCAAGATGAACATTTTTATAATCCTGTTTTATTAGACACTGATCTTTTAGACTAAAACATATTTGAAAAATTGTGTCTAGTTTTGGTTTTTCTGAATCGGTTTCGAGGTGGCTATGCGGAAAAAATCCAATAGGTTGTGGATAGGAGAAAGTATCAGGGTGAAGTAAGAGACGTGACAAATTAAGCATTATTTATGTTCTGGAAGAGTCAGAGCAACAACTACATTAGGCATTCATGAGAATATGTATTCTCTGCTTTGAAGATGGAAGAATTTTGAGACACGATTTAATGAACTTCATTGTAAAGCATCTCCACCATACTAAACCATGAGATAAACATCCTATACATTTACATTGATGCATAAAAAAGCCCAGTGGATGCAACAATACACATTCACAAATTTCAAAAACGCCAATGCTCCTTATCTCAGGTTCATTTTAAGAAGAATTTCTGTGGGTTTAATTTTGATCTGAGCCCTTCTCACATTATCCAAATGTTAGCTCAAAACATCTACAAAAATACTTTACTCTCTAACAAAATAGAAGGAACAAGCCCTCTGTCTCTTCACCTGAAGCAATATCCTTTCAGAAGCAACGTGAAACCAGTATATTTACATTTCCTTTGGGAGAGATAACATCCGCACCAAGTTTTCCTAAAGCAACAGCACGTACCATAGCTTACCTTTTGAGAGGCAGCTTTAAAGAAAAAAGTGGGATGGGGGAGCAGCCCAAAAACCTCTGATGACCTAAGCAGGGTGTTGGAAAGATTGCTTCCTTATGGTACTAACAGGTAAGTTTACTATTTAAAGACTTTTCTGCTGTCGGACCCTGTTCAGCAAAATCAGCGCCTTGGGCAGAAACGTCTCAGTCCAGCCACGCTCTCCTTGCGGCGGCGCCCAGCCGGACCTCCACCGGGATGGGCTGCGCGCACCTAGAAAAGCCCGTTCAGCCGCAGCCGAGTTCAATAGCGGAATAGCTAGCGCCTCAGGGATGCAGCAACTTACCTCCCACCATTCCCCCACACGCTGTCAGGTGCTCTTTTTCCTTAACAATCCGCAATCCCACAATTAAGAGACTTAAAAGTCTGTGGAAGTTCACCGAAAAATCTCCCCCCTCCCAAAACGAACACACACACGCACACACAGAGCACAGGAATGAGACACGTTTTCCGCCGGTCCTTCAGGCCGCGGGTGCAGGCGGGGCTCCCAGCGGGGACAGG
>VZRZ01001141.1:330653-362456 GCA_013398175.1 Climacteris rufus
CGGGACGGCTCCTCCCGCCCGCCCATCCCGGGGGCGAGGCGGCGGGACCGCTGGGTGGGCGCCCGACCAGCCCTGCCCGTCCGGCCCCGCGGCCCCCCTCGCCCGTTCCCGCGGCCCTGGCCGCTTCCCCTCGCCCACAGGGCGGGGGCGCTCTGGGGACGGGAGCTTGTTTGCGGCACGGGTCGGGTGAGCGGCTGCGCTTGGTGGTCCCGCATCCGCAGTACACACGGCTGCGAGGGGCCGTGGAGGGCTGCGTGTCGCTCTGATATGCTAGGCCGTGGTGGTGCACGGAAGAGTGACGGCACCTGTTGGCCTTTCTGTACAGAGGGGGCTCTAGCTCCACTGCTCACACAAAAACATTTCTTCCTAATATCTAACCTAGATTTCCCCTCTTTTAATTTGTACCCATTATCGCTTGTCCCCACTGCTCTGTCTTCCTGACAAAGAGTCCCTCTCTGTTTTTCTGTAGGGCCCCTTCAGATGTTGGAAGGTTGCTATGAGAGCTCCATGCAACCTTCTCTTCTCCAGGCTGAACAGCCCCAACTTCTCAGCCTCTCATAGCCCCTGTTCTCAGCCCCTGTTCAGGGCTGAGCCTATCAGCCAGGACCAGACAGTCCCCTTCCTTGCCTCCCATTTTGTGTCTCCAGGATCGTCCTCCTTCATTGCATATGAGCTCTGAGTTCTTTCTCACATAAAACTGCTTTTGGACTGGCCACCAGGAGAGATATGTACCCTGAGCAGGACCACAAAAAAATAGCCACTGGCAGCATCCGCCTGGTCATTCTCATCTATGCTGAGAAAGCAAAAAATCCAAGTTGTTAATTCCCCCAATATGTACTTTCCATGTTTACGTTTTTCAGCCTTCAGGGAAAAATTGAGGGGGAAGAATTGATGAGGAGGACAGTGAGGAAGGCTATAAATCAGTGTAAATGAAAGACTGTGGAAAGGAAGCGGTGAGAAAAAATATGCAAAGATTTCCTGGTGAAGAAAATGTGAGGTTGCTGGGACTTCATTTGCAACATTGCTGTGTCTGAGAGAATGTCTCTCCTATAGGGCCCTGGGCTCTTCTCAGGGAGCAGAGTGCTGGGGCTGTAACCCTGCTGTGTGAAGCAAGACTGCACAGTTGACTGCCTGCTCACTGCCTGAGAATGGTTAAGAACACTAAGCAGCTGCTCAAGACCTTTTTGTTCCTGGTAGAATAGACTACTCCCAAACTACACAACATGAGTGCATAATAGCTCTGCATTTATAGCTGTAATTGCTGATATCGGACAGGCTGACTCATGCACAATGAATTCCAAGTGCAGAAGGAACTATTGTGTGCCTGTGCATGTCAAAGAGAAGAAATAACATAGCATTTCAATGTTCTGCTTCCATTTTTCTTCCATTTTGTTCAAGGTCCTTACTTCATTCTGTTATCTTCCATGGTATTTATAAAACAACCTCATCACAAGTTTACTCAAATCTATGTGCAATAGTCACACCACTTAAAGACAGTGGCTGCCCTAGGTCACAGCTGCAAGAGAGATTCCTGGCAAACTAGCTTCTATACCCATACACTGAAGCTTCAGTTTCTGCTTTTCACAGCAGTGTAGGAGTACAGTGGCTCATATACACTTCAGTCAGATGTGCCATCTGGCTCAGCTCTGAATCTTTAGAGTGGATGGCATTTTTCTAATGTATTCAAAATCTGCAGCATTAACTAGCTTCTGGTTGAGTATTTGCAAGACAGAACAATGGAAGATGAGAATAATCTAATACTATCAGGTCTTCTCAAAATTTCCTTTCAGATTTTTATGGTGAACTGCTCAACGTGAAATTTCACCTTGATGGGCAAGACTGAACTCTCTTCAGAATTCTTGCAAAGGAAGTTTTAAGAACTGCAGATAGCAGTGATACTGGTTATATGCAATGAACAGGCAATATCAAGTCATAGGCCCTGTTCCAAGAGTGGGCAGAACCCCTGACTACCTTACCTTTTAAAAAGCTGACAGAGTCAGCTGACTCCTGTGGCTGACAGAGTCTTTGACAAAGTCTCTTTTCCCACACGAACTATGCAAAACAGATAATGCTTGAACATCTGGTGTTTGTCCTGAAATGTTTTTTTATTCCGCCTGGGTGTTTTGGAACTGGGTGTTGTGAGGCTCCAGCCTATCAACTCGGGGGGTTGTTGAACACCTGATGGCTTATTACCATATATAAAGGGGATATAATAATAAACGCTGCTGCCTCTCCTGCTACTGCTGCTATTAACTGGACTGGCTGTGTGTCTCCTTGCTTGCTCTTTAAAGACATCATCCTAAAGTAACACAGAATTTCTTCTTTCTTTTTTCTCTGTGCTGAACCAAATATGTACCTGAATGGTTTTTTTCCACTCATGCACATACTCAGTAACAGTGCTATATGACCTAAGTAAACTCTCAGTAAACGAAAGACAAGTTATCAATCTCAATGACCACATTTTTCTCCTCACACTGCCAGGGTGACCTCGCAGAGCTCGGGGGTCTGTCAGCTACATGCAGGTATATGAAAACCAGACAGATAGAATAGGAGTTGCCACTAGGTGTGGTAGTAGATTGTGTGTTACAATATAAGTTTCTGCAATCATTTTGGTAGATTGCCCTTGTCATGGTTTATCTCCAGCTGGCAACCCAGCCTCACACAGCCACTCACTTACTCCCCCTCAGAGTGGGCAGGAGGAGAAAACCAGAAAAGTAAAAGTAAGAGAACCCATGAACAGTGCTAAGGACAGTTTAACAGGTAAAGCAAAAGCTGTGCACTTCAGTAAAGCAAGACAAGAAATTAATTTCCCATGGGCAGGTAAATGTTAAGCCATCCCAGGAAAACAGGGCTCCATCAGGTTGAAGGAAAGCACCATCATATTTAACATCCCAAGTCCTTCCTCCTTCTTCTCCCAGCTTTATATGCCAAGCATGGTGCCATGGTATGTTGAATATACATTCCATGATATGGAATATCCCTTGGGCCAGTTGTCCCAACTGTGTGCCTTCCCAGGTTCTTGTGCACCTTGTGAGTGGGCTCCTGTGAGGAGCAGTAAAGGAGTCCATGATGCCACCTAAATGCTGCTCAGGAGTAGCAAAAACATCCCTGAGGTATCAACACTTGTTTCCAGCACAAATGAAGCTACCGCAAAGAACATTAACCCTTCCCCAGCCAAAATTCCATGCTGAATTCCAGGTTACACAACTTATACTGTAGAAGCTAACAAGGTAACTGCAGAAAATCTGGAACTTCAGGTGGTAGTGGGACACATTTTTCTTCTTTGTAAAATCATTGTTTGATGGCATTGATGGTGATGTTTATGTAGAGGACATTTATGAGATCCCATAGCAAGGTATGTATTCCACAAAATATCTGAGATGGCAAAAGGGCTATTCCATTTTATAAATGGGTGACTGAAGGCATGTATTGAAAATACACTGAAGTCAGTTTTAAGACTCATAGTTCCAGATCAAAAATGCTGTGGTAGAGTGTTGATCTGTCATAAACACACTTTCCTGGTTGAGACTCTTTCAGACAATTTATAAGAATTAGCTTTAAGCTGATGAGCATTTTACCTTTTTATCTGAACATCTTATATTCTTGATAGTGTGGGGAGAAGTATAATTGTATGTCATGCCTAAGCCAGAACAAGTTTATTCTGCCAGGAGAGCCAGAGGTGCACAGGCCCCGGATGAATTTTGATGAAATCAAAATCAGTAGTTGCAGCTGGATAATTTTGCCCACACAGAATATTTAACATTTTTCTTGCATCTTCGCCTTGTCAAAACTTTCGCATGAGGATGACACTACAGAGTGTTCAGTCACTTCAGGATACGTATTTGAGTTCTAGTTGTCTCTACCAGAGCCATGAGATCAGATGATCCAAGTAATTTTTATGTCTTGAACTCCATGAACCAGTGTTGATCTGAGCTACTGACCGCAGAAGTTCTTCACACAGAGTCCAGCGCATGCACAGATGCAGGCCCACGTTAGTAATTTAATTTGTATTTTCCTTTGGTTTTATATGTCCAGTAAGCACGAACCAATTTTTGAAAGAAAATTGAAAAGTTATATATAGGAAGATTTACTTTCTTTGGCATTAAAAAAATTCAGAAAGGTTTCCAGAAATCTGCAAATGCAGGAAGGGATGCAACTTAGAGTCTTCTAAGTAACAATGGGTAATAAAGCCTTTTGCATCAAAAGCCTCCCTCTAGAACGTGACTTATGCAGGAGGTAAAACTGAACATACTGTTTCAAGACAGACAATTAATTCTGTGATATGTTAATTTGGAGAGACTTCTTTCCCCCATATGAATGTATAGAGCTACAAAGAGTTGTATTTCCTCCCTTAATTAAAATAAGCAATTTTCTTTATTATGTTTCTCTTTCATCATGTCTTTAAAGAGCATGCAAGATTATATTAAAAACCAAATCCAGACTGTTTTCCAGTTCTACTGTTTCGATCAGATTATGAAAATAATAAAAGGTTGTATATTAAAATAATATTAAGCATGCTCATTAAGGATGCATTTTACAGGAGATTAAAATTTATGGATATTTGTCTGAATATCCAAGGACATTTTCTCCTTTCTCTCTAGTAATTACAGTTTCATATTCTTACACACTATGAAGGAGATGTGAGCTATGTTGTATGAGAATGTCAACACTAAGCCTTAATTTTGTTTGCTGAAAACTAGGGCAGAACACAAGGCCTTATAAATGGGTCCTGAATGCTTTTAAGAAAACATACAATCAATACAGATTACCTGGATTTCTGATGACTGTTTTCAGACGATCAGAAATCTTTGGTATCTAAGCACTGATTGTGTCATCCTATCTTTCCCCCACCTTTTTTTATTTGGGTTTGTTTTTTTTTTTCTAACTCCACAAGCAGTGTAGCTAACTGAGCAGATCTAGGAACTCAGCTTTGTTCTGGATATCAGAGAGCTCTTCATGTAGCTACTCAAATGAACCACAGTAATTTAGACAAGCTTTGTCTACAAGTTGACTAAACAATCATCTTGACCTCTTCCATTGAACAAAACTACCATGTTTGTACTGTTGACATTATTGTTCTCAACAGAATATGTGTGCTTTTCTGAAACAAATGAAAGATGGGAAACTGTTTCCTCCCTGAATCATGGTCTTCAGCTTTCAGTTCAACTAAGATTACAAATAGATTTAGTCTTTCTGGATTCCTCATCCATGACTCCACCTTTTTAACTGCCCGTATAGCCCTGCATTTGTGATACTTAGTGAACAGTTCTGCATTAAGCTGGATTTTTTCAATTGTTTTTGTAAACATGAGCCTGCAGAGCACGCTAACAACTTGCAGACAGGACTTCCAGCCTGAGTGTTGCCATTATTTCCTGTTTTCTTGAAGAAAATTGCATAATCTAAGCCGTGCCCACAAAGGAAATTGTATGTAAGATAAAAGAGGTTGTAAAAACTTTCTGAAAGTGAAAGAAGCATCTGGATGAGTTAAAATTCCAGCACTGCCAAACAGAAAGCATGCAAATTTCTGGCAGGTAATTAGTTAAGTTTTGTCACATGTTCACCTGAAAACTGAGCAGTGTTGAGCTCTCCTAGCTGTCAAAAACTAGATGACATTGATTCTGTATTCCAGTTAAGGACATGCACCTGAAGTGATCCAATCCCTAGGAATCCCTATGGAATAACAGTTGTGGAGAAATTCTAAACCAGTATTTCCTTTCCTGTTAATTTTATTGCTAAGAGGATATAGATGCAAAGTGGTTCAGAGAAGGAAGTAAAATAATGGAGTAAAGGTTGCCTGAATATTTTTATTGACTAGTATTCTAGTTTCATGCTCTTTAAAAGAACAGTAGTGACTGTAGAAATGTCATTTTAGATAAAAGGATGATCTTTTATCTTAAGATGATGCAACATCTTCCATGTAGAGAGATACCTTCTCCCATGCTTGGGATTCTGCTCCCTCTGATAATTAATCATTTGTTTTTAGTCTTCCAGTGCTGTTTTATGCTTTTCTATTTAAAGAGTATCTCATCTTCAGAGAAAAATGTACTCAGGGTTCATGTCAGAGAACTTAACCATGAGAAGCAGTGCATATTCAATGGGTGTTGACACCATTTTACTGACAAAATCCTGCTCTTGAAGTGCACATGGGTCTATAACTGTGCTCTCATATATTGGTGAGGGGAATAAGATCCAGTTTCTAAGAGTATTCAAAAGTGTATTGTTCAGGCATCCGTAGGACATCTTACTATTTCAAAACATGAAATTGCTTTTGTAAGTTTTATTGCACTTTTTTCAGAAATATCTTTGATGCATGGGTCTTTAGCAGTTAGTAACAGGACTAGAAAATACTGTTTTATTCCCTAGCTAAACAGAAGTTTTAAACCATGAGATATATCCTCTGCTGAATAGAGGCAGAGGCCAGGCCCACATGGACTTTTTTCTTCCAGACACATTCCTTTATAACTGCACAGGAACAGAGTTGCAGTGTATTTCTCCTTCTATGGTTGTATCACATCATCATACCGGAGAGGAAATGTTGGTACACTGCATTCCTGTGCAAAGGCTATCTCCTGTCTATATGGCACAGCATGGTGCTGTGCAAATACACTGAAGGGAACTCTGGTAGCAGATAAAATAGTGTTGCACAGGCAACTTAATTAGCCCAGACAAAGGGTGATCCTACACAGGTAGGGTTCCAAATGCAATGTCTTCCAGCACTATCTCTAAATCGTGATAATTAGGCAGACTGTGACTCTCTGACACTGCATGAGATGCTGCATCAGGCTTTGTAAGCAATCAAGCAAATGTTCTGTAGATAACAAACTACTGCTTCTAAGTCTGTGAAAAATGCTAAAAAAAAAAAATTCGTAGTTGTTTCCAGTCACAAAAGAAAAACAAAATAATAAGTATAGCAGAACAAACAAAAACAGAGAGACATGAAACAAGTTTGTAAGACATCGAGAAGTCTTACTTACATCTCTTACTCTGCCTAAAATCCAGCATGTTCAGGAGAATTTCCTTCAGAGTGTCTGAATCTTCTTTTGACTCCATCCAGTGAAATTGTATGTCTGGAAAACCTTTCATAACTGAGACATCTATCATGATGCTTCAAAAGTTCTTGCAACAGTTCTGTTACTCAGTGATCTCTGTGCATTCAGAACTTGACGTCTGAAGAGAAGACTCTCGATAGCAATGGGCCAATGTGCTGAAATTGTATCTCTATGCAAAAGTCATCAAAGAACTATGGATAAAATTCTGACCATAAGTTCCTGAGTTGCCCATATCATGTAAATGCTAACTTTAATAATATTTCTGATTAGGATATTTCCTGGAAGCATTGGAATAAGATTATATTAGAATGTTAGATTATGTTAGAAGAATGTTTTTCCTTTAACCTATTAGTCTTGCTGTAGATAGTGGTGTCAGTTCTGCCTGAACATTTCCACTGAGTTTTTTCTGGGTTATCACTGTATATTGGTATTCAAATGCTAGAATTTGAAGAAACAACTTTCAGAGAAAAGAAACATTGAAATGCAGAGAAAGGCTCAAGTCTTGTTTCTTTTACACTCACAACTGCATTTCATCTCTTTGTAGCCTAGAATTGAAGATGAATTTGAAGAAGAGGCTAAGAAAAATTGATAGCAAAATCAATGTCTAAAAATTGGATTCCTTCACCTAAAAACACCTGGCTACTAAGGAACCTACTCATTTATTGCAGAAAAAGAAAAAATATGCTAGGCTCACATTCTTGTTAGTGCTCTTGCTTTCTAAACTTCTATCTGAGTTCTTCACACATTAAAAGCAAACCTGTGTTTATTTGGTGTGAATTATATCATCAGGAGAAAAGAGCAACCAAGACAGTAGGAGACAAAAATTTTTTAAGATTGTTAAGGAACAAAAATAGTGTTTCTTTCCCCTGTAGGTATGTTCAAGGTGTCAGACTTTTTTAAGCTAGACAGAACTAAAATAACAGAGCGTTCTCACTTGCTACTGGCTTGGTTATAGTAGTTACTGTCTTTTTGCTAAAATTTTCACCTTTCTACTCAGCATATCCTGTAAGTACATATGGAGTCTCAGCCAAATGAGAATTAAGGTGTCCATACATGCCTCACAGCAAGGTTATTTTACTGCAGAGACTCTTTTCTAACAAAGTTACTGTCACTGAAGTAGCAAAGAAAGGACCATTTTCAGCTTCATACTAATATATGATGCCTTCGGTGCTCATTTTGATGGCTGATTTCCCAGCTATTTATACAGCCCCACTAACTCACTGTGGACTTCTCACAGAAACAGGCACTAGCCCTGGGCATGGGACTGCAGGAATACATCACACAATATTTACAATTATTTAGGAGGAATATGATGGTCATTATAAAAACAGGTGATATTATTAATTATAGTAATCCTGCATAATCAAGATAAATCCAAACTTTGCTCCTGAGCTGCTACTATATTGCTAAAGCCTGAATTCATAAAAGGGCTTTTGCACATGACTAGTTCCTAAGATTTATTTTTCTAGTGGTGTGAAGACAGTTTCCTATAGTGCACAAGTACAGGAAGAAGCACACTTGAATTTTAGATTATATGTAAGTACAGGTCTCACCGCTGTATCAGTTGCTTGGATAAATCACAGTGAATCTATTACCTGTGTTTAGTGAGTCTGAGACAATGATGGGCTTTTCATCATATGTGCCTCTAAACTCTTGAAATTTGTCTGTAAAACAGTAACTGCTTTTATGAAATAGAAAAGGGATTAATCTTTGTAATTATTGCAAACAGAAGAAAAGTCATTGAAACTAAACCACACTACCACTTCCACATACAGAGTACTGAAGAAATAAGTATCAGCAGAAATACTTCAAAAACTGTACTAAAACCTTGAAAAACTTACCTCACTGGGTTTGGTTTTGTTTTTTTTTCATATTTATCATAAATATTTCAGTTTTTGCAATTATTTGCATTTAGATATTTTTTCTATCCATAATGTTCTTCATTTTCCAGCTGATTCCTGTATTATCCAAAGTGCTGTTTTTAATCATAAACAGTTACCAGGTATTTCAGGTTTTGTTTTGATTTGTAGAAATGTAGTCTCTCAAACTTCAGTGTTATGGATTCCTGCACCTTTTGTCTTTTCACAGAATCACAGAATGGGTCATATTGGAAGGCACCACAGAGGGACATCTGGTCCAACCTACCTGCTCAAGCAGGGTCATGTCACAGAACATGGCACAGGATTGTCTTCAGGCAGTTCTTGAATATCCAATCTCCAATAAGGGAAACTCCACACCCTCTCTAGTCAACCTGTTTGACTTTTCTTCTATAAAATATTCAATTCTTTGTTAGGTTAAGGGTGTACAAGTTTATTTCTTTCACTTAAACTTCATAAACCATATTGACTGGGTGGGTGGAGCAGTGATCAACAACTGTATGGGAACTATCCAAGGACTTTTTCATGGTGACTCCCTTCTTTGAACCTTACACTTGGAAATACTTCTGTCAGTATCTCACTTTCTCACTCAAAGTGATATAAGTAATCGGAAGGCCAAATGCTTATTACTTTTATTATTTAAAAGGTCAGCTTCCACTTAAGAAAAGACCTACAAAATTTATCTTAAAACTCCTGCTGCTAAAGGCCTGACACTGTGTAAAATACAAATTCATGCAAATAGAGAACTTCCTTGCCTGGACAGCTGCAAAGTCCAATTGTAATGTTGCAGCAGCCCTGTTTTTCCTAGGAGGAGGGAGACCCTGCAGTAAAACACCATGACCTAAGGCTCAACACTGTGCAGCTTTCCATACATAGAGTTTCTGAATCTGTATTATTATATATATACGTGTGTGTATGTACTAAAAAATGTCATAATTGTTTGTTTGTTTGTTTGTTTTGGGTTATTGATAATCAACCTCCTCTGATTTGGTGTTAATGCAAACAGGACAATGAATCCAAACTGATAATTTAACCTTTGGAGTGTACTTACTATTATGTTCGATTCTTCATCTTTGTTGATCATGTCCCCAGATCTGTAGAGAACTTTGGAGCTGCTTAACCTTGCAACAATGAAAAACCTTAGATAGAGCAGAGGCAGTTAACATCCTTAACACTAGATGTTTACCTGTTTGTTGTGGTACAATCAATATACAATCAATACATTTTATATCCAACTGTTCCTGGTGAAATCCATAGGAAAACAGATCGTATCTGATCTTTAACTCTGTAAAACAATTATTAGTGTGTTAGTTGAAAGATGCTTGCCAGTCAATGAAAAACAGGACGTGCAGTTAGTGGTTTTTTTTTCTGAAGTTGTAAGTTAGTTCACTTCTTTCAGATCAGTGTTCCCAGAGATGGAGATTCCAAATTTACTTCCCCTTAAATTTCTAAGCATTTAAATACTAAATCTGGTTTGTTTGTTTTTTGTTCAGAGATGAGATGACACAATTTCCTCTCAGTTCTGCAGTGCCAAAAGCAATGGGAACCTAGTCTTATTTGTCATCTACAAATTTGCTACAGTGTTATTTCAGACTGTGAGTTTCTTCTGAATTATCATTTCAATTTATGTTTCTTAAGGTAATAATGCTATTATGGTTTCATGTTTGACAGTCAATAAGCTTGTATTCATTCCTATGAAGTGAAAAGGACAAAAGTAACTTGTATAAACCATATTTGTTATCATGCAATTTTTCCCATAGTTAATCTAGGTAGTGAATATTAAATTTGTTAGTATCCCCCCCAAAAATACATGTTTAGGAAGCTTTTTTGTTTAAGTCTAGTCCTTCTTTGGTTTTAGTAAGTTTAATCATAGTCCATTAGGACAGGAAGTCAATAAAATCTTATTGTAAACACTCAAGGTTAAAAAATACACAGCATCAGAATGTTTGCATAACCTTTTTTCTTTATGATAATTTTGTGTTTCAAAAGTAATTGCTGAAATAAGCAATATCTTCAGTGCTTTGGATTTTTTCTTTGACCTTTTTATTAGTTATTAGTTATTGGTGGACAACAAGCTGTCCATCGGCCAGCAGTGTGTCCTGGGGGCCAAGAAGGCAAATGGTGTCCTGGAGTGCATTGGGAAGAGCATTGCCAGCAGGTCGAGGGAGGTGATCTTGCCCCTCTGCTCAGCCCTGGTGAGGCACATCTGGAGTACTGTGTCCAGTTCTGGACTTCTCAGGACAAGAGAGACATGGAGCTGCTGGAGCAGGTCCAGAGGAGGGTGACAAAGATGATTATGGAACTGGAGCATCTCTCTTATGAGGAAAGGCTGAGAGAGCTGGGCCTGTTCGGCCCCAAGCAGAGAAAACTGAGAGGGGACCCCATCAATGTCTGTGAGTATCTGAAGGAAGGGTGACAAGAGGGGGGATGCAGGCTCTCTCAGTGGTGCCAAGCAATAGGACAAGAGGCAATGGGCACAAACTGATGCACAGAAAGTTCCACCCGAACATGAGGAAGAACTTCTTACCATGCAGGTGACCAAGCACTGGAACAGATTGTCCAGGGAGGTTGTGGAGTCTCCCTCACTGGAAATATTCAAGAATTGTCTGGACACAATCCTTTGCAATCTGCTTTGGGATGATCCTTCTTGATCAGTCAGGTTGGACCAGATGACTTACTGTGGTCCCTTCCAACATGACCCATTCTGTGATTTCACCTTCACAGTGATTGTGAAATTACTATAATAATTTGTAAAACTCCCTTTTCCAAGCTGTGTTTGAAAAGCATTGTGGTTTTAAATAAAAACATCACTTTCTCATATCCACAGTGCAATCTGACACATCTGAGTCAGCAATTTGGTTGGAAAAATGCTTTTGGTGACAGTTCCCATTTGGCATACTGATAAATTCTTCAAGAGTCTGACTCAACAAAATCAGTGTCTTTCAAGTTTTCTAGCAAATGTCTAAGGGATTGTGACTGGAATGATCTTATGTTCAACAGCATTTATTGCAAGACAGAAATAACTTTAATAAGCGGAGACTGGGGGGGATTGAAAAGTTTATTGTTCTCCTGGTGGATTTTTCAGGCCATTAAGTGTTTGGTCCTTCCACTGCTAAAATTGATAGCAAAATCCTCAATTATTTTGGTAGGTTCTGACCCAACAGAAAATGGAGTTCTGTGAAAATACCAAACCTGTAGTATAAATATAGCAAATATAAGTTACAATAATTTTGATCTAGATCCCTTTTTTATTAGTAGCTGAGTATCTTGCTCAAGGGTTTTTTTGTGTCTTTAAGGCAAACCAGAGACTCAAATGTAAAATCCAACATATATCCTTACTCCAGTATGTCACAGCTGAAAGTTTTGAATACAAAAATAAGAGCTCTGATTCCTGTAATCTACACATTCTTTTTTTTCCATACCCTGATCCTCTTCTGGGAGTGATATTAGTCATCAAATAATTGTGACAGTTAAACGTACAAGATTGCAGTTTAATCACCCAGTAAGTTTCCATTTGATACAATTGCAGGAAAAAAATATTAATCAAAATTGTTATTAATTGATGTTTAGAACTGAATGTACCTACTGGCTTTACACAGCCAGAGTTGAATTTTTTATTTATTCAGGAAAAAAATGACATGTTGAATAATCAGAGTACTGTATACCAGTATGCCCATGCAATAGAGGTACCATCCTGAAGGATTTAATTCTCCTGAGTAGTGAAGCGATCATTTAAACTGAACAAAGGAATTTGTCAAACAGTGTCACAATAGGAAGAATCAGAATAAGCACAACTAGCATGCATTCACATAGTAATCAAAAGCTGTTGTTTATTGAAAGAATGGTTTTCAACTACTGAGCTAGAAAGAAATTAAATCCCATTGTTAAACCCATGACCTCATTCACAAGAGATCTGATCATTGGTGTTAAGAGGGAACAGGTCAAGGGAATTCCACATGGAAAAGGATGTGTGTATGTTGGGGAGAGTCTCTTTCTAAAATTAGATGAAGGAAAGACCATATACACAAACACAAAGCAGTTTACACACACAGATTTAGCACTGAGAACTTGTGCAAACTGTGCTGCAGTCTTTAGTCTGCGCAAAATTATTTTTAATTAAACAATAGCTAATCAGGTTTAAGCAGAACAACTGAAGGAGCAGAATAATGCTTGCAACTGCTCTTTCTAAATAATTTAACATCAGAAGCCATTTTCAGGAAATAGCCTTTATGTGACCACTCAGAGTCTACAACTGTCATCCAAGTACAGTTGGAAAGTTTAGACACAGCATCTTCCCCATATTGGCTCTACCAGTCTAGAAGTGATAAAGCACATATGGCAAGCAGGAAAAATTACTAACTGCAGCAACGGTTCTTCCAGAACTCCGATTTCTCTCCAGGATAAATGCACTGTCACTTTTGAAAGGAAATTGTAAAGAACAAATCACTCTTGCAATGAAGTCACATGCAGTGTCACAACCACTAAAAAAGACTCTTAGTCAAATTTCCTCAGGAATCTCCTCTCCAACAAATTTACTTTTATCCAAGTCCTCTGATGCCTTTTGGGACTACCTAAAAACAGAAACCAGACAAAATTAGGATAATAAAAAAAAAGCAGTTATATTGATGAAGGGCCTTCAGGTACATTTAGGGCAGACAGAGCCCCCCATGGGCTTCACCCAAAAATGCATGACAGGTCATGGGATTTCATACTTTTATACTTTTTTTCCATACTTCTGTAAGTTTGGTACATTAGCATACTGGAGGTTAATCTCCCAATTACACCTTCAGGTAATGAAGTCATTTACCCCCAGTTTTCTCCTCCCATTCCACTTCTGTTTACATTTCTTGCGGCCTGAGACAGTAAGGTGTTCTTGGTTCCCAGGCCTAGAGAGGAATTGTTTTGTCTGACCAAAATGGGAAAAAACAGTACCTAACACTCTGTATGGAGTTTTGAGTTATACACTAAAAATTGCAGGATTACAAATATATTAAAAGTAAAAAAGCTAAAATCCTAAGGCATCACCTCATCTGCATATTGTCTAAATGATCTTTCGGGAAGATCTTCATCAAGTGTCTAACTTTAGACAGTCATTCAAGTCTCTAACCCTTTAAAGGGCCTAAAGAAGTGAGCTCAGGCCACCCATGTATTCCTTAAGAGTCCAGTTCTCTGTCAGATGCTCCCACCACCTGCTGCTAGTCATATGTGAAATTTGGCCCCCCAACCACCTCTAAAGCTCACTCAACATATAACAAATCCTGTGACAAACAACTGTCCTAGGCATAAACTGTATGCATGTTTTATTCCTATTTCATCTTGTAGAAAGAATTGGAAAATTGAAGAGTTTTCCGTAAGTAGTTATTTAAAATAGAATGAAAGTAGCCATTTGTAGTGGTGTGCAGGGCTGAGGCCACAGCAGCCAAACCTCGGCGTTGGTGGAACGGGACTCAGCACACCACCTCCTAGAAGTCCTACTCCGGTTAGGGTGACACTTCATGTTCACCCCATGATCCCTTTCAGTTACTGTTTGCATGTTTGCCACTATTGGTTAGTATGACCATTACCTAATGTTCTGTATTTGAAGTTATGCTGGAAAGTTTGCATCTCTTCTTATTGGTTCTATTGTAATCCCTGTACCCCTGTTGGCTGTTCTTATCCACTTCCTTTCCATTTAAAAATCCCACCATACCCCCTGCCCCCTGCCTTTGTCTCTGGATTTGCTCCACTTCACTGCACCCCTGCGCTGCTGCTCCTGAACCCTTGGACCCTCGCACTGCTGCTCCTGAACCTTCGGACCCTTCTCCGCGCACCTGGAACCCAGCCACTGGCTGCCGCTTCCTGCTGCTCCTGCCTTCCTGCTGCTCCTGCCTTCCCGCCACTCCTTGCCACTTTTCCCCGCTGCTTCTCCCAGCAATAAAAGAGCTGCAAATCCATACAAAGGTCCCTCTCGAAGTCTGTCCCTGCTGGCCACCAAAGAACACCAGGCTGGGGCTGGCCCACTTATCAGAGGAGCCAGCAGCCATAGCTGGAACCCTGCATTTTGGGGGGTATCACTGCAGCGGCAGCTTCCTTCACCCCCAGCGCACATGGGGGAAGCGAGCACAGCCGAGTGACCTTGGGTCGGCTCCCAGCGGTGGCGAACCCTGGAGATAAAGCCGTCTGTCTTGCCTCAGTTTTATTCTGTTGCATTATTAAACCACATTTTATAGTACTGGCCATAAATATTGGACAGAACTCTGTTATAAACAAAAGGGAATTTAAAAGGGGTATTAGGCATATATGAGTAAAAATACAAGTAGGAAAAGTGAAAATGGAAGTAGAAGAAAATACTGGAAGACAGAAAGAGAAAGAAGTGTAGGTGCCTTGATAGGGAAAAAATAAAATGTAGAAGCAGTGTATTGCTGTCCTTGCTATTGATAGCATAATGTAACTAACTATCCCACAACTCCTCAGCTGCAGAGTAGCTGGGACTATTTCAACACACTTTTTCTACCACCTGGCTGATATTATTAAGTTCAAATTAACATGACAAATAAAAAAACCACCCTTACATCTGAATGCCTAGACCTCACATGTGACAAACACAGTAGTTAGAGATGCATATAAATTAAGAGCATTGAAAAGGAACTAGAAAAGCTTGAATGATTGCTGTCAGTAATCTGATTAAAGGCTTGAACCCTCTCATCTTGTACATGTAAACTTGTACTTTGACTCAGTATAAGACTTGTCTGCATGTGAGAACTGTATGATTATATAATTAGACGGAATTGTAATGGTACTGATGCTATGTCTTCCCTCATACAGGGAGAGTTTCATTCCAACTGCATTTTAACAGCATGAGAAATCTCCCAGAATCCCCAACTAAAAGAGTTGTTCTCACTTTAAAACCTGGACAAAGTTCAAATCCAGTTTAAAAACCTAATTATTTGCTAAACTGTTTGACAGATGTGGGAAATATTTTTCCACAGTTTCATGTCCTTTTTTTCCTTTTTTTTTTCCAAATGAGCAATGGGTGGTTATGAGATGACAGGGGTTCATAGTGGTATGCATGTGTTACCCGAAGTTCTGTTTTCAGATGTATGGAACCATGTCATTTTACGGTTTCGTACAGACTCTCCAGGGGAGAACCCGTACAGAAGGCAAAACAATGGATTTTGAGATTGATACTTCAGAAAGGCAAAGGTCAGATTTTACGGTTTGATAAACTCATGGCACTCCCAGTAAAGGGAGGTTTATGTCACATCAGAGGATAGAACTTCAAAAACTTCTTTTTCCTTCTGCTTACCAGTATAAAAAAAATGAACTCATCTAAGACTGGTGGTCTTTTTAATCAGAATGTGTAGCAGCGCACTTGACAGAAGCTGCTGCTTTTGAGCTTCATGTTTTGGTGGGAAGACAGCCAAGGCAAAGCCCTCGGCCCTCTTCTTCCAATATCTGAACTCTCTGCTTGAGCTGTGATAAAATCCCATACTGCCCTTGTGTTACCTGTGCCCATATCTCAGATCCCATATACAGCTATGTCCTGGAAAGGTTTTCCCCACTGGTCACTTTGAACTATGCCATTCCCCATTGGGTGTTTCCTGATCCCATCTCCCTTTAAAAGAGCCCTGCAGGGCTTCTTCCATGCTCTTTTTTCTGGGTTACTCAGCCATCTGGATAACTCTGGACTCTCACAAAGCAACACTGGACTCACAATAAACGGCTGATATCCCAAGGAAAAGCCCTCTGTCTGAGCCTTTTATTCCCGCTGGCGCTAGTACACTACGCCTAGGGAAACTCATCCTAGAGGAGCCAGCAGAAACAGGTTATCTGCGGTAGCTAGGACTCTGTCCATTGGGAGAGCTATACAGCTCATCCCGGCAGGGATCACGCAAACATAAAAGCGCTGTCACTACTTTGAGAGCATTCCTTTAGCGCTTTAAGAATGGTATTTCACTGCTACACATTAAAATAAACACATAATCTCGGGTTCATAACTTGGGGAAGCATATGAAAGGGATGAAAAGAAGCTCAAATGACCCTGATTTTAGTGATACAGCTTATAAACCACAGTATTTTGGTATCCAAGGTAACAGCTCTGGGCTGTAGCTTGTGTCTTCTTTTATTCTCCATTCCTTCATGAGGTATTACTAAGCTGTATGTAAAAAGGCTAGAAAGAGTACATATTTTGCTGAGGTGGCCTTTAAACCCTTCTTTGCATAGGTGCATGGGACTACCTAGAGAAACTTAACCTTCTTTGGGAAAATAGAAAATATTTATGAAAATAAAGGCAACTTAGAGGTACTCAGACTTTATATATCTTTCCTCCCCAGTGTCAGATAAAAAATTAAATTTATCCAATGCCATATTACATAGATTATTATCCCAGTGCAGCTAATCAGCGAAGGTTGTGATGGTAAAGTGTAGGGTGGTAGAGTGACATAGTTTTGGACAATTTTGATGTATTCATTTGTTGGGAGGCAACATTTCTGAAATAATACATGTAGTCTGGGTACTTGAACACAGAGGGACTTCTTATGAGGCCATCAAGCTAAATTCTGTGTGGTAAGACGTGAACTTCTGAATTTCTAAGCGTGGTCCTTAAACATCCAGTTTAAAGTCAAAACATAGCACAGTTATAACCATGGTCCCCATAGTAGTCCCAACAGTCTGTAGTTTTGTCTAATGCAGAGTCCCATGCACAGTGAGACCATAAGATGCATGGCTGCAAGTGTCACGGCCCTGCACAGGTATTCCCAGGTGCTGCTGCTTCTCCTGGTCCTCTGCAGAGTCCCGTTGGGGCTGTCTCCCTCCCTGTCCCACCTCCTGGCTTTGTAAGAGGTGGCAGACTTCCAGTTGCCATGGCACTGCTCTTGTGAGCAGCTCTCCCTTTAGCTCACAGAAACTGCTTTGTGTTATTGGGAGTGAATCTTTCAGTCGTGTTGGTGTTGCAGCTGTTTGTGAGAGAGAAGGGCTGGAATTTTCAAAGCAGTGATTAATTTCATTTTGTAGTGCTTTGGTGCCTCAGATGAGTGGGGGTTTTTGGGTTTTTTTTGGAGGGAGTTGTTTGTTTGTTATGTAGTTTTGGTTTTTTGTCTTGTGACATTTTGGGGGTTTTTTTGTCTATGGGTTCCTGAGTGTTTAAGAATAAGATTTGTTCAGAAAATTGTAGGAATAAGCTGCACAGGAATTTCTGCATGTGCACAGGCGTGCACTGAAGATCCACAAGCAGAACAACAGGAGTTCTCCTGGAATGCATAGGCCGTACAAAATCCTCACAACCCTTCTGACTTATGTGGAACTGTACAAAGAAGTAGGGGAGAAGTGGGCAGAAGAAATGAGGTGAGGGAGAAATTAGGATGCCACACTTGTGTGTTCTCAGAGGATTGTTCTTCCTGGGATTGAGAAGGCTGTCGGGGAAGCATATGAACCTGTGATTACATGCACCCAGTATTGCTAAAATAGCACCTACCTGCTGAGGAGCACAGGTAGTAGCCTGGACTAGAGGCTGCAAAAGAGGCTGCTCAAAAGCCCAAACTCCAGTTCTAGTGGGCAGCACTC
Source organism: Climacteris rufus (assembly GCA_013398175.1). Taxonomy (NCBI): domain Eukaryota; kingdom Metazoa; phylum Chordata; class Aves; order Passeriformes; family Climacteridae; genus Climacteris; species Climacteris rufus. The sequence goes on from VZRZ01001141.1 coordinate 349,120, forward strand.
AGGCAAAGCTTAAAAGAGGCAGATCAATGTAATGTTGAGTCCAAGCTGTTACTGCTTCTGAAGACATGAGGCTGAAGACAAGCAGAAAAAGTTTATGTCTACAAGTAGCACAAGAGACATAAGCTTGTACCTTCTGCAGGCAAGCCTTGGTTAATATAGCAGGGGATATGTACAGTTGTAGCAAAGTGTGTTTCTCAAGTGGTACTGCTATACTATCAGCAACTGTGTGGTCACCAAGGGCCTCAGTGGAGTGATGGAAACAGATGGAACATATCAGGATTTATGAAAAGATAATCCAGTTGATCTGCCATCTGTAAGGGTTTAAAATCCTTTCAGTTTATAACCCAATCCAAGAATATGATGCACAGCTATCCTTTTTCCTTGCAGGGGATATGTCCTGTTGTCTGAAGCAGGCAGTCATCATCCAAAGGTTAAATAACTTGGGAATCACCAAGTACTATTGTTATCAGGTTTATACAACAGTAAGTGACTATTACAGCTTTTTTAGTTCATGTCAAGAGAGGGGTGTCTTACTGCTGCAACATGTTTTGCAATTACATTGGATTGTCTACTGTGACTCTATAATTAAGGATTTAGTGTAGTTATTACAGAGTAAAATTTTTTGCCTTATCTAATGGGAGATCTGGTTAGATGACTGCCATGATCATATTGATCTGTCTTGTAAACAGCTATGTTCTTTACCCACTTCCACACATTAAATGAATGCCTTGGGTATGTCCCACAGGAATCTGCTTCACACTTTGAAACAGAATGCTTCCACTGTTAAAAATGTTGTATTGAATTACTTATTTAAACTTCGGATAATATCTCTGTTAAGACTCTCTTGCAATCTCAGGTCTGCTGTTCCTTTTCCTGTGTGCCATGGCAAACACAGTTAAATAAGGCATAACGTTTCATTAGATGATGCCACAATCAAAGCTATGACCAAACCGCTGGAATATCATACAGATTATGGAAAAAAAATTCACACAGATTATGTAAAAAAAATTCCAACTTTATGATCAAAGTAAAAGGCTTGACATTTTCACCTGTCACATTGCTGATGATAATTCTGATGTATAAGAGGCAGGGAGATCTGAGAAGGAACAGCCTAATACCTAGTATTACTCAATTTGTTTCAAAGTTGTGGGTCACATTCCACAGACTTTATCCCTCTCCATTGAAACCAGTACAGTTTTTTTCTTTAACAATCACAGGACTTAGTCCCTTGTGACTTTTCTCCCTGTTCTCTAATAACTAAGCTACCTCATGTGTTCAGCAAAGCAGTGCAGTCACACCATTATTCTGCCTTAGTAAAATGTGTGGATCACTGAAACAGAAAATGTTTAATAAGAAACTGACAAATTAACTGCTCTCTTACAGATAGAGAAAAAATAACCTCAGATACTATCATTGCCATCACTGGTATCATGACTGCTGTTCACTACATCCATTGCATGAGCATGATTGCTGCAATTTGACTGCTGGGAAGTTATATTACAAGACTCATGGTGGAGTAGGCTGTTTGGCAGTTTCACAGCACGTTTCCTTCTTCTCTCTGACACAGAACAATACAAACTAGTAGTGCTATTAGTGTAAACACAGCCGTCTCCAGTAAAGGTAGCATAATAAGTGGTTAGCAGACCTGCTGGCAGAGAACTTCCAATTTAGGGCACACAAGCAAATAAAGCACAAGCCACAGAGGCATCTGCTCACAGGTGGAGTACTTCCCAGAGCAGATGGGTTTTCAAGACCATCTCAAGGAAGAAAAGGAAATTGACATAAGCTTTTTTTTTTTTTTAAGTTTCTTTTTAATTGGCATATGCAGTATTTTTATGAAGAGAGGTAAAGTAGGAACTGAGTAATTTTTATTAATCTGACAAAACTGTGAATATGGAAAAAAAATGAATAAAATAAAAATACAAATGTATGATAGTAAGTTTTTGGTGGTTCCTGGAGAAATTTCATGTGAATATTATTAAACTTCAGCAGTAGTTCTGGATCCCTTGCTTACCAGTTTAGTTAGCATTTTCCTCGATTGTGCTCAAATTCTGAAATTGATCAGATAACCGAACTATTTCACTGGCTTTAGAGCAAACAAAAGTAAAACTATTTGGGCTTCCTGTAAGTCTGCTTTTCTAATGGTCACTGACTGAGTTTCAGGGATGTTTCTAACTACCAGTGGGTCAGGGAAGACTGTTACATCCCACCTTTATTGTCCTAGTAAGACACACAGGGAATCTTTTGCAGGCTCATGAAAACAACACACTCAGTCAGCCGAGATGAGAAAATAATTTCTCAAAGAAAAGAGGGAACATGGGAGGTTCACAGCCAGTGCAGATTTTAGCAGGGTTAGATGGCCTGAAGTATCCAAGGAGCAGTGAAGATGAAGAGAAATTGCCTGCATGACTCCATGGGAGCTGCAGTGTGGCTGTCCCTGTGGCATGGGTAGTTTAGGAGAAATGGCCCATGGTCTTCTTTCTTTGGGCACTGTGGCAATTTCAGGAAATAGTCCATCTGCTACCTGCACGCCCTTCTATTTCATCACAGCTTGAGATCTTTGAGCATGGAGAAGTATACATGTTTAGGAAATGTGAAAATATTTCTATTACCCTTTTTTCACAGGTGTTGCACTTAAAATATCACCAGTGTGAAGCAAGCACAACATATAATTAGCATCTATTAAAATGTCACAAAGAATAACTCTGTACTTTACAATTGAAAATACAGCATTTTCCTAATATATTACTTTTGTATGTATGCTTACTGTCTATGGAAAGAAGGAGTTCCCTGGGAAAAAAGTCCCTTCTCAATGTGATGTTGCTTCTATATTTCAATTGTAGTTTATATCTGGGGAGGGGAGCACAAAGAAAAAATATGGGAGAAAGGGAATTATTTTTTCTGTTTAGTTTGTGGAGGATTTTCCATTGCCTCTTTTAAAAGGCCAGTTGCTCGTCAAAAATGTGAACTATATTCAAAACACTACGACTGGAGATCTCAGCCATTTTTTCAAAACCCAATATGTTTTAATGTCATTCATGCAGCTACTGAGTTTTACAGAAACAGTAATCAGTGCTGACCAGCTAACCAAAAATTAACCTCTGTACATGGAGGTGAATATAAAGTTTTTCCACATTTCCTACTGAGTTCTTATCTCATAGCTAATCACAAAGATCAAGTAAAAATGGAATTTAATTGACGTCACTTCATGCTAGAATCTTAATGTATCCAGAAAACATATGCCTAAGGAGCTTGCTGATCTTAATGATTTCTATGATATCTTATCTAGAGAAGAGTTTTATACTTGCTTACATCTAATCTGAATAAGCAAAATAAGGAAAAACAAGGAAATATGCTCAGTAATACATTCTAAATAAAATTTCCCTCATGTCCATATACAGTAAGGAAAATTATTTGCTTTTCCCAAAGCAAATCTGTAAATGAAAAGGTGGTAATCCTATTTACTGCTTGTCAACTAAATTCTCCCATGTTTGGCACTATTTCTAACACATTGCATCGGGCATTGTGCTGAAGAATGCATTTGTGCTAATAAGAGCATTAAGTGCTAATATTGTACAAACACAATAGCTCATCAAAGGAGGTAAAGAATATTCTGAACTGGAAGGGACCCACAGGGATCATGTGCTAAAGTAGCCAGCCTTTCTGCTTTAAAATGTTCAAGCCATTGTTTAAGTTATAATTGCTACAAGATTAATATGAGATTTTATACTGTCATTAATCCTCATCAGCTTAGCAGTATTTCTTATTTGATAGTTCATTCCTGTGTGCAGTTTGCATTTACAAATCCTCCGGTAGTATACAAATGTATTTTGCACCATACAGTGCAAACAACAAAAGTCCTCATACCACCTTCAAAAAGCTAAACATTATGCCATCTGCTTCACTACTTTCCTCAAGGAAGCACTGCGTTTTCATGGTTCAGGCAATTCTGTACACGGAATTAAGGGCTGCTTTGGTTAAGACACAAATCCATGTAAGTTTCCAGCTTAGCATTATTTGGATCTGCATTGGTGTGCTAATATTTCTTCTTATTTTAAATTTTGACGTTTTGTTATCAGTCACACCACTCACTCTACTTTCTTGTTTTAGCCAAGAAACAGAAGTACCAATTGAGCCTTTCTGCCTTTCTGCCTTTCCAGGCTGGGCAGGAAGCACAGTCTCATGAGAACAATGAGTCCTATTTTGGTATCCAAAACCATTTAAGCAGGTCAGGAGGAGATTCAAACCTATGCATTGTATTTCACATAATCAGCGAATCACAGACAGGTTGATATTGGAAGTGATCGCTTGAGGTCTTCTGGTCCAGCACTGCTGCACAAGCAGGGTGACCTAGAGACTGTTGCTCTGGATCACGTCCAGAAGGCTTTTGAATATCTCCAGGGATGGAGACTCCATAACCTACCTGAGCAATCTGTGCCAGTGCTTAGTCACCCTCACAATGTAAAAGTCTTTCCTGATGTTCAGAGGGACCCTTCTGTGTTTCAGATTGTCATTGCCTTTTGGCCTGTCACTGAGAATCACCGAGACTGGCTCTGTGTTCTTTGCACCCTCTGTTGGGACGTTTACATCCATTTATGAGATTCCCCTTCAGCTTTCTTTTCTCCAGGCTGAACAGTCTCAGCTTTTTCAGTTTTCAGTCATCAGACACTTCTGGTTGCCTAAGCAAGGATTTTTGGGAGTGGCCTCACAAGGGCATCTGCCTGTTTCCTTGGCACTCGTGGTTGCCTATGCATCATGGTACATGGGTTTCTGTAAGTTCAGTTTAGTTAAGTATTATCTGATGTGATTCTCTTCCAAAAAGGGGTACATCTCCCTTTCTCCAGACTACTCCCATGATCTCTGCGACAGGAGAACTCTGAAGGCCACCCTCTTTTGTAAAGACTAAGCATCATTCAGTAATTCAGCCTTTTCCATGTCCTGCATAACCAAGTCTCTTTGAGCAATGGGTCCACATTTTTGCTAGTCGTCTTTTCATCACCTGTGTACTTATATACTTATTATATGTACCTACTCTTCTTGTTTTTGACATCCTTGCTGAATTAAAGTCTGTTTGGGCTTTTGCTTTGCTAATTCCCTCCTTGGATGTTTGGACAGTATTTCTGTATTCTTCTAAGTTTATCTGACCTTGTTTCCACCTTCTGTGTTCTTCTTTTTTTGCGTTTGAGTTTGACCAGAATCTCCACAGTCACCCACACAGGACTTCTGGCATTTTTGCCTGGAGTTTTTTGGAAGGGGTCACTGTTAAGCTTGGAGGAGGCAACCCTTAAATATTAACCAGCCATCTTGGGCCTCTCTTCCCTCCAGGGACTCATCCCACAGGAGTCTTCAATACAGATCTTTGGAGAAGTCAGAGTGTGTTCTTCTGAAGTCTAGGTTTATGATCTTGCTTCTTACCTTCCTCACTGCCCTCAGGAGTCTAAACTCCACAATCTTATGATCACTGCAGCCAAGGCTGTTCTTGAAACCCTCGATCACACACTGACCTTTAAAATCTGATTCATGACACCTTCACATTCCCAAAAAGCCCCTAGTTGCTGGTGAATTTGAGATCCAGCAAAAGATCTTTCTTTGTTGGCTGAAATGGTTTTGGTTGAGTTGGATTCAAAATTAACTTTTAAATATTGACAGCGTAGATATGTTCTGACTGCTACAGACATTTTCTTGTATGATCATTCAGATGTCACCCTGTGATTCAGAGTCACACCATCCAAGGTTTTAACTGCTGGGACCAAAGCCCCTTCTCGTTGGGCAGCTCCAGTGAACTGATGGGTGCCCTGTTTGACTCTCTACACACCTCACACCCACACTGACAGACAAGGTTTTGTTCCTGGCTTAACCCTGGGTTTCCCATAGCAGAGTCTCAGACTTCTGGTTCCTCTAAGTAATTAATTCTGGAGAAGCAACATAATAAAAGTACAATCTAGATGCCCCAGGAAGGAACCCTGAATAAAGGAATCCCAGTCATTACACCTGCTCTTCACATATTCTTCACAATTTGCATCTGCCTCTTGGTCCGACGGTTTTACGTAGTCTGGGGCCTTCCTGTTGTTCATTGGCCTACAGAGGCTCTGGGTTACAGCTGGTGTTGCAGGACTGTGCCCTTTGTTAGGCAGAAGGTCAGTGTTCCTTCACAGCTTGTTGTTTGGGGCTCCAGTCACTTCCCACCAGCCAGGGCACAACCTGCAGCTTGCACTCCAAACTACTGGCACTAGGTGTGTTCTGCAAATGGAGGATGTAAGTTTAATTTCAAAATGTTGTTTTAGCAGATGATTGTAATTGCTGAGACAGATCAAGTCAATGTGGTGTGCTGGGGAAAACAACGCCTAACATGAGAACTCACCAGTGGTTCTGCTTGTCACAGGCAAATGCAGTCAGTCTCCAGCTGATTGTCTTATCTTGTGTCTGCACAAACTTACTTCCTAGGACCTAGTGGGCTTACAGGAATCTTTCCAAAAATCTGTGTTTAAAACAGGAGTCAAAAGATTCTTCAACTAAAGATAGAAATAAAATGGCAGGTAAAGCTAGTAAAAAGAGGGTGAAAGTGTAGTTTCTTGAACACTGGAGTGCATTATGAATACAGAATGCAAAAATTATGTATGTGAATCAAAGTCGTATGTGCTCTTAAAATTTATTACCAGAAAGATTAGCTCAGCAAGCCTGAGCCTTTTTCAGTGGGTTAGGTCTGCTTCCTCAAGAGAGTTCACCAGCAACCAGCAATCCTTCATTAAGTACACCACTGTTGACACTGTTGACAAAGCTATTGTATTTTACAATATCGTTAAGCTTGCCAGGCATAAAATACCCTAGCTGTGCAGGTGCCAGTAAGTACAACAGGTGAGCAGCTCTTTACTTCTGTTAAAGCAAAACTGATGCCCAAATCTGGTCTATAAAGATATACAGTTCAGGACTTTTCCCATCAGGCCTTCAAAAGACTATTTTTACAGGAAAATAAGTTTTTAAAGAAGTGTGATGTTTGCATAACCTGCATCAGGAGTTTGTATTACTTATTCTTCCAGTGGTTATTTGTTTTAAAATAAATTCCCTGCTAAGACACGCAATACATTTACACAAACACATTTCTAGAAAATGGCTTCTCTGCCCTGACCCCCATGCTACTTTCATTCATAGTTTCACACCCGTCAAAACTGACTTATTACAAACTACCCAAGGGATTGCATTGCCTGGACTCGTGAGGAACACGTATTTTGTTATTACAACAGAAATATTTTATGCATTTCTTTGTCTAAATAAAATACTCAGCTGACACTTACGTGAATACAGAAATTGAGAAATACTAATATATTTTTATGTCAGACTGGATTAAAAGAACCCTATAAACTCAAAGTATAGCTCAGATCAAGAAAACTTCACATCAGGCATTTCAAAGGACAACTTACATATTCCTGTTCAGATAAATATGAGATATAAATTAATTTCTGTGTGAATTGATACGTGCAAGTAATGGAGGTGATCGCCATACCACAGCTGAAATGCAAGGAGTAGATTTATTTCATTAGGTCATTCACTGAAGAGTCCCAAGACACCACTGTGCTGTAGAGACACAGGAAATGGGGTGGCAGGCACAGTTAGGCTTGGTCCCATCCTAGCAGGGCCCTGGGATATCCACAGGCTCCATGCATGTGCAGCTTATCATAACACTGTTCTTTTATGACCTCTGAGGTTTACACCTTGTGTTTTTTACCTGGCCTGAAATTAAGAACTCTCCAAACCTTGTAAGGATCTGTAAGGAACATCTTAGGATGTCTCCTATTCCTGCTGCATCCTGTTAGAGATGTCTGGAAATAATGGTAATAGTTCTGCGTAAGAGCACATTACCGATATTAACCAGGAGTAGCAGCAGTGGTGATGTTTCTACTGAGCTCTGTATGCAGCTGAGTAATGCCCAGCACACCATAGGTTAATGACATATTCAAATCTGTAATTTGAGAGAGAGCATTATAATGTCAGGTAACTAGTTGACTCATTGTTTTCAAACAGTACAGAAGTTATTGCATAAAGAGGAGAGAATCTGTGCTCCTTTTGTTTGCTCTGTGTTGAACTGGTATGTAGGTGGCTTTGCTTCTTGTCCTTCCTATGGGTGAGCTGGGCCAGAGAGAACCTTCTCATTCTCTTGGAGCACATACCTCTGTTTCCAGCACACCAAGTCTGACATGAAAGCTAGGGACAAAAAAAAAAAAAAAAGAAAAAAAAGGTGGGATCAAATCAGCTTTTTCCCACACAATTCCGGTTTTGACAAATTGGCATTTCTAGATGAAGTATGTTCNGTTTCAGAATTGGCTTTCAGAGAACTACCCTCGTTAACAGTAGAAATCTATAAAATGGGTAAAAATGGTAATTTTCCTAAGGAAAAAAGATTTAAAAGGGCCCAGTGATTCCCTCTAACTTGAAGAAAAGGCATCAGACTGCAAGAAGGAACAAACCCTGGAAACAAACCCAGTTTTACAAGTAAGCACAAGAGAAAACTCACACTCTCAAAACTTGCATGGCTAACATCAGTGAGATCATCTATTTTAGTTTTAAGCGGAGAGATATGTGGCTGAACATAAAGACAATGTGAGAGGGGAAAAAAGGCACAGAGGGCTCATTTTTGCCGGCCAGGCTAACAGGAGCTGCCCTCCGTGTGGTGCTCTGGCTGTGGTGCTGTGCTCCGATGCCCCGGGAGGCTGTGCAGTCCCGCAGGGCACTGCCGCGCTGGGACAGCGACAGGCCTCCTTCCACACATGCCGTCAAACAAATCTTCCTTTTTAGTTTTCTTCTCAGAAGCCTTTGGTGGTCTTTGGTACAGGCATTTACCGAACTCTTCCTTTAGTACCTCTCTTTTTAGCAGCTTTATAGCATGACCGGTGGTTATTTGATGTGTGATGTATTTTTATTGCTGCAAGACTGACTTCTCCTTTTCCACTTCCCACACTGCTGACAAGTAGGGGAATGAAAGAGTCTGGAGAAAATTATATGAAAGAAATACCTCTTGTGCAGTGTGGTGCTACGTGTGATCCTTTTTCGAGTTCCTGGTTGAGTCATGGAAAGTTGCCCTGTCTGTTTGCTGGATGGAAAGGGAGCAAGGAGTGAGAAGGAGGAGGTTAGCCATCTGTCTGTCATTTCAATACATTACACTCCCAAATTATTGGTAACATTTTCTGGGGACAGCATAACTTGTTTTGAGAACTCAATTTACAAGTTTATCCTCTTTTTGCCCTCTCACCTTTTCAGAATAGAAATTCTCATTACTTTGGAGGTAATGTGTTCAAGGCTCCCAATACTTCCCCATATTTCTGTTACATTGCAAAAGCAGGAAATGTTGTCTGGGTACAAAGGGTGCGAGAACACAAACACAGTTCCCTAAGCACTCTCAGGCTTGTGAGAACAATAGCATTTCTCCAGACTAACTGGTCATGCTGTGTGTACACAATGCTTTCTCTCTCTCATAAGTCCATACAACAAGAAAAAGAACAAACTGTCATCTGAGTATATTAGTGTTAGTACAGTCAATTTTTCTATGTCAGAGCAAAGCTGTAGCTGATGCCACTAGAAACAGCTTCCTGCCAATCTGTTACAGAAACAGCAATTCCCTGGCCCAGAATGAAGCTCTATAGTCCAGTTGGTGGCAGTTGTTGTTTAAGGACCACATGAGCCAGAGGATGTCTTACATCTCCATCAGGAGACGGCTTCATTCTCTCTCAGTGGGGAAACAACACTAATGCTTTACCATTTTCTGTGTGGTTTTCAAGTCTGTCAAATTGCCTACAGGCACTGATTACCTTTGTTTTGTCATACAAAATTCTTCCTTTCTTAATCTATGCTTTTGTCAATGTTCTTTCTTTTTCTCTTTCTTTTCTTTCTCTTTTTCTCTCTTTCTTTCTTTCTTTCTCTTTCTTTCTTTCTTTCTTTCTTTCTTTCTTTCTTTCTTTCTTTCTTTCTTTCTTTCTTTCTTTCTTTCTCGCTCTCTTTCTCTGTCTCTCTGTCTCTCTGTCTCTCTGTCTCTCTGTCTCTCTGTCTCTCTGTCTCTCTGTCTCTCTGTCTCTTCCTTCCTTCCTTTCTCTTTTCTTTCTTTCTTCTCTCAGTATTGGCAGACATCTAAGGCAGTAAAGGCTTGTCTGTTCATCCTGAACTAAACTGAATGTGGTTGTTTGTCTTCCTTGATTACTTTTCTTTCTAAAAATCCAGACCTGACATTCTGGGGGCACGTTGCAAGCTTATAAACATTTTTCAGTGTGTCACATTTGTTCACCTGGAGGGAAAGGACTGAGCAGGACCATTCATTGAGTACTCTTCAGAACTCCCTCTGCTCTGGAATTCAGGCATTTTCTTGTTTCCTTTCCATTGATGAACAACCTACATCTCTCAAATTATTTGTAGACAATTTCCTACCTCGACTATACAATCGGGATGCAAAGGACTAAATTGTGGGGGGGGGTGTTTTTATTTTGTTTTGTTGGTTTTTTTTTTAAATATAATGTAGCTCTTCTCCATAACTCCTGAGAACCTGAATTTTCAGGTGGGACTACATCCTGCATCTGCTTTGTCTTGGTTACATCAAGAGCCAACCTGCATCACAGGAAGAACCCATGGAACAGCATGGTCAGAACAATTCTGGCTCACTGCAGGTCTGAGCATGTGCCACAGAAATTCACCTTCCCTCTTACACTGATTTAACTAAGAAGGGTCTCGGTCCATTCCCTGCTTCAACTTCAACAATTTTCCTACAAATTTTGTTTTCAAAATCTGGAGTCTTTCTATAGGGGAGTAGATAAACACCTCCAATAATTTTCGCCAGTAATTTATCCCCTGTGCAGGACAGATACTCTGGCCTCTCCACTGCTTCCCAGTCTCTGACTCAGTTTCGATGAATTGTTCCATTTTACAACAGTTTTCTTTTTTCCCTATGAACAAGTTGGTAAGTCTTTCTGTTTCCCATCTGCTAAAATCTTGGTTCCAGAAAACCACAACAGCAAAAGCATAATGCTGCACTGCTTGTCCTTTGGGCCTGCACAGGCAACATATTGGCACTATGGGTGCATGGTGGCCTTGGTGAACTGGCCAGCCGCCAAGCCAAGAGAGATTCAGGAAAGCTTCTGCAACACAAACCCATTTAGCTGAAGGGATCAGGCTTCAGATTGATTTTGTGCAGGTAATTATGAGACCTTGTTGTGACCATCCTGGACTGCCTTTCATAGCTGTTTTTTCATGACTCTTCTGATCTCCTAAAATGGCCCGAGATCTTTTTCCTAAGACAAGTTCCTTTGCTTAAGAAAGTCTGTATTTCAATCTTGTCTCATGAAGAATTATACTACTTATACAAAAAACATACTTCCCTTAGAAGATGGGTTTGAATATGTCTCCCAGTATTTACTCCTATACCTTAAATTATAAAAGAACCTCCTTTGTACAGAAAGATCTGGGCATCAGATCTTGCTCCTAACCCTTTTTTTTTTTGGTATAGAAGGAGCTGTGATATACTCATATAAAGAAAAAGAAAAATATGAAGAGGAACAGTAGGATGATCCACTTAGTTCTGCTCTTTCCAAAGCAACACCTGGGTAATGTTCCTGTCTTTTCTTTTTACCATTAAATGTACCAGAAGTTCTTTTGTCCACAATTAGTATATTGTATTCAGCCAATTTTGCTAAAGGCTGAAAGCTATTTCCATTACATAGGTATTTTATATTCTTCAAGCTAAGTTTCTTGTGTCTCTATTTCATCACATGCATGACAAAGCCTCTCACCAATTCCATTGAGTTCAGCAGTGAGATCCCTGCAAGTGCAATGGGAGCTGTTAGGAGACAGGCTCAGCCATGCTGGGAGGTCATGGAGGTATGAGGTATAAACAACAAAGAGTTTCCGTGTATTTATGGTTATAGCTTTCTACCTAATATTGACAAACCTCTCACCCTTCTTCTCTTTTTTCTCCCCAGACCCTTTACTACTGACAACGATAACTTAGATCTCTGGCAAGCTTGAAAAGACAGGCTTTTTCAATAGATTGTTAGTTAAATCAAGATATCACTCTGACTTTCAAAGATTTGAGTGCATTGGGAAGAACACATATCCAAAATAATGTTCTGTGAAGGAAGAAATTATGGAATTAAAACATTATTTGAAATACAAATGTAAGTCTATTTTGAAAGTGTATTAAAGCATTAGTGTGGACATGATGTCTAGAGACAGAGATGAAAATAAGGGATAGTGGTAAAATCTCATTTAAAAAAATAGAATAAAATATACACTGAGAAAATTAGCCAGCATTTAAGCAGATACATATAAAATGATAATCTCTTAAAGAAAATGCAGCTGGTAGGTCTGAGATAGAGGCAACATTAATTTGAAGTAATGCAGAAATTAAAAGCAGTTCACCTTTTCAGGGAAACAGAAGAAATGTTTCCTAGCTTGTTTAAATTACTAGCAGAGATGAAGGTAGATCCTGAAGTTATTTGTTTTCAGTTGGTTTGTGTTGCCCTGATTTTTGCAGTTCTGGATGTTGTCATTCTTTTGTAGCTAGTTTCTCACACTTTTCTCTGTAAACATGGCCATGTTATTGTAACTGTATCTTATCATTTACATTCCTTTCTCCTGGACACAGAACTTTGATGGACATTTCCTTTGACCACTGTGATTGAGGGAGGAAGAACTGATTTCCTCCAATGAATAGTGATTTCTAAATGTATATAAAAAATAAAGAAGGCGGGTCTTGCCCCCTTCCTTCCTTCTCTCTCCTCCTGGTAACAGGTGTCTCTGTCTCTTCCTTTTGTGTCGTTACTGCGACATTTGGTGGCCCGGTACGTTTTTCGTGGACCCGTGAAAGGTTCCCGTGGCACATTTGGTGGCCCTGGTGCGTTTCCTGGATTAGTGGCTCGTTCGACGGCACATGAGTTATCCATTAGTGCTGTTACAGGTGTTAGCTAGTTAACTTTGAAGATGGTTATTAGCCCGGACCCTCCGGATGATAGCTTGGCGGTGGAACTTTTGGCAGGTGCGCTAGAAAGCAAAGGAATGTCGGTTCCCAGAACGGAGATAAAGAGGTTTTATCTCTGGGCAAAGGACCAGAGGCTTTTCCAGGATACTCGGGATTTATTCTCCAAGGCCGTTTGGAGGCAATTAGGTGAAGTTCTCCTGGATTTACTGGCTACTGAGGCTAGTGCTCAGTCAGTTCAATTTATGATCTGTTGGAGACGGCTGAATTTCATGGTCCAAAGCCACGGAAACTCTCCGAATATAGCTACTTCGGGGAGCTCAGTTTGTGACCAGGAGGAATTCCTGGAACTCCCTGATTCGGACAGGGAATGCCCTCTTCTCTCTGA